>JAZAYU010000216.1:0-512356 GCA_038501625.1 Corbicula japonica
AAAATAATAGATAATTGTCCGATCTTTCCAAATATAGTAACAACTAAAATGTCTAAAAATATGACTGCATCTTTTCCCGTGACGCGTCCCATATAATCATTATACAAAATGCAATATTTCTTTAATTCAAACAACATTCATAATGACAAGCGTGAAGAAGAACTGTTTCTATGACAGTTGTCATTTCACTGCCATTAATAAAAAAAGATCAAAATCTCTCTAACGGCAAAATGCAGATCAATAAACAATTTATAAGGTAATTGAAAAGATTTTTCAATTTTGAAGAGAACTTTTTTGTCATCCATTTTAGCGAACAGGAAATTGAAGGTCACACTAACTTTTACAAATATCTCACATTGTTTAATAATGTTAACAAAAAATAAAATAACTTAGTATTTTTACGTACCTGGAATAATAATATATATCCACAATACTTGAATTGCACTTCAATAAATGTTAAAGTGTATTGTAGAATAAAGTTCGAATGTTACTGTGAAAGAAATTCAATCCTTTTTATTGCGGACAGTTCCAAAGGAGTAAACACGTGACTGCAGGATGAGAAGTGTCATAAAGATAAAGAGACAATGCTAAAAAGATGGGATAATAAGATAATAATTAACTTTCCTTAAAGTGAGAAGCCTAAATGCAATTAAGATTGACATGTCACAATTAAAGTAGGAAGTTTCAATCTTGTTGCAGTTCTAATTAATATTTAATAGGCAGTTAAATTTATTTACCCATAATATCTTTTCAGCAATTTCAAAATGATAATTTTCTGCGTGATACAAAGTTCAAAATAAATCGAAGTAAGAAAATGTATTGTTTACAAAAAAGAAATGCAAACCATTATTTAAAAATATTGCATAAGGTGTTGTGTAAAAGGTTTATATTGTTATGCATTAAAAATTCACTACTGATTGCTTTGTTTCCAATATTATCAGTAAACAACGAAGATTGAATGAACTTTTAAGAAAAGACTGGATTTTAAGACGGTATACGTTTTTTGTCGGAATCTGGTTGACAACAGTCACTTGTAAATAACAGATTTTAAAAGCATTTGTCTCCCAAATAGCCAAATAAGGCTAAAGGATTTTTATTATAAATTAATAGTTAATTATAGTGCGACATATATTCATAAATAAGCTGGGAACACGTAACACAACATTACCAAGTTATGATGTAAGTGTACATTTTCGTAGCAATAATATACTTAATATGTTAAACAATTTGTGGGCTTTTAAGAAATGATACATATATAGTAGAGCGGTCAACGGAAGAATAGTGCACTTTATGATAAAAGCATGAAACTTCATGCAAGTGTTTTGAATGGCAAAATATACGATTTTAGATATGGAGGCACTTCCGGTAGATGGCCGCCATTTATTAAAGGTTACACTACAGTAATTCAGGTGGCTCGGGAACCAGTCAATTTTGTCTAGGTTTTGTGCGGACCATTAGATAAAGTAATTCTGTGATTGGTTGAAAATGCAAAAGCAGAATAAAAAATATTAAATAGCTATGTGAAAATGCACAGTGTATAGGAGAAGTTGAAATAAAACATTTGCATTTTTATTTGAGTGTATGAAAATTTTTATCTTTAAAAATGGGTATTATTTTGGACAAAGTGAAACTGAAAGTGGCGCAAATCTGAGGCTGGTGGTATTCCAGTGCATGTCGCAAAAAAGTTTACTGGTTACGCTATATTTTTGTTGTGTTTTTATGATGTCTCTAGTTTAGTTTTATTTGCAAAAGTAAGATTTTAAGGCCTTGACCCAATAGCTAATTCGGAATAGGGGATGAAGCTATACTGGGAGTCTATGGGAAATGAATTACTGTAGTCTAACCTAAATATAAAACTGAATGTCATGGACTATCTTCTTAAGATGCCAAATTTGAAATAGATATTGCCATCAGTTGGTATAGTTTCAAGACAAATTTGGAGTGTTTCTGAACAATTTTATGGAATCACATAGGTAAATAATTGTCAGAAGTCTTGATTTTGGCAATGGGATACTGAAATAGGTACAGTTTGCATATTCATCCAATGAGAGGTGTCGGTAGCATTTCAGAGAAGCACTTTTATTTTCTTATATTTCAATAACAGCTTGAACATGGAATATTTGTGCATAGAAATATGTAGCGTATTCATATGTATGTTTCTTTTCCTGCTTAACATTGGCAGGTTTTCGCTGAAAGTAGGTTGTTGGCTGAAGTTCACCATTTAGCGGTTAGTAAATAAGTATGGAATTTTTGCCATTATTGCGATTTAAGATGCACATTTTGATGTAGCTTATATCTTTTTAAGCATGAACATCTGCCTTATTCACATACATAATACTGCAGTGCCTATGAAAAAGCCAGTTCATTAAGCATAATGCTGCTGATGGGTTCACTATGGCCTTATGGAACTTAAGAGTTGTGTTTCAGAATTATGAATTACAAAAACCTTGCAAGAAAATGTGAATCTAGAGGTCAAAAACTGTCTAACTGATAATCAAATTGGATCATTTTAGTTGCAAATCATCATTTTAAACAAAAATCTCAAGTCAAAATAATCAAAACCTTGTAAATCACTGCTAGACCCTGTAAAATATGGCAATTCAGTTTTTATGAATTACCTCGCTTTACAATAAATAGTGATCAGTGGATATTCAGACAGCTCTCAGAAGTGTTTTGACTACTTTGCACTGAAAAATGCCCTGTTTATAAGTATTTTATTTTATTTCTAGACATAAATGGCATTTTAACTGGGTTATTAAGCAATAATGGGTACAGTATAAGATTTTGAGTCAAGGATGACTCAAATAAAGCTCATTTCTGAAGGATTTTGTAGACAGTAGTGTGATTAAAAGCAAATGGCTGTGTCTGTGGTTGGAGATTTCCTTATTTTCAGTACATATTTTACATAATTTATGCTAAATTGCATATCTTTTGACATTTTAGGATCATAAAATATGCAAATTGAGGTGCCAAAAGTGCCCTATAGGTAAATTTTAGCCTGTTTTTCCTTGGTCTAGCTCTCCATATTTGCTATGACTGTCATCTTGTGTTGCTGATATAGACTTAATCAGTATTCTTTTCACATATAATTGTGTTTACATGTAATCTTGAAGTCATATTCAGTTGGATTATAACTTAAGGCAGTACTACAGGATCAGGAAAACAGTAAAAATGTTAAAATTCTTGATTTTGAAGAGTGGGTGGGGAAACAAAATTAGCTCCATGTTAAAGACTATTAAGGCCAAGCAAAAAAATGTTGGTGCATTATGTGACACACATGTTGACATCTTCATTGTAGGAGTAATATAGCATTTGTATGAAAAATATAATTTTCCTGAACTTTTGTGTACCACTATTCATAACTAAAATCACAGGAAATTTATTGCAGGAAATTGGGCTTATCAGCTTGCATTTTATTTCAGTTTGTGGGTAAAGTATGGGATAATGAAAGACAAAAAAAGTGGTTTTAGTGTTCAGAATAATTTATTTATTTGGATAAAACAGAATAAAGTCATAACAAGTAAGCCATGCATCTTTAGGTTACACTACAGTAATTCAGGTGGCTCGGGAACCAGTCAATTGTGTCTAGGGTTTGTGCGGACCATTAGATAGTGATTCTGTGATTGGTTGAAAATGCAAAAGCAGAATAAAAAATATTAAATAGCTATGTGAAAATGCACAGTGTATAGGAGAAGTTGAAATAAAACATTTGCATTTTTATTTTGAGTGTATGAAAATTTTTATCTTTAAAAATGGGTATTATTTTGGACAAAGTGAAACTGAAAGTGGCGCAAATCTGAGGGTGGTGGTATTCCAGTGCATGTCGCAAAAAAGTTTACTGGTTACGCTATATTTTTGTTGTGTTTTTATGATGTCTCTAGTTTAGTTTTATTTGCAAAAGTAAGATTTTAAGGCCTTGACCCAATAGCTAATTCAGAATAGGAGATGAAGCTATACTGGGAGTCTATGGGAAATGAATTACTGTAGTCTAACCTAAAGGTGTGTAAAATGTGATATGGATAATTCTATGCGTGTGATTTCAAAAATAACTCCGGTATGTACTTTCGTTCATAGAAAATTGATTTTCAGTAAATTTTATCATTTTCATACTGTCAGACCATATAATTTCATTGAATAATCCCTCTTTTGGATCAGAAATATTTTTATTAGAGACATTCAAACTTATTTCTCGTGTGAAGATTCTTTTTGGTTGTGGGTAAAACCCTGACCAGACCCAGACCCAGACCAGACCGCGGAAACTAACGATTAAGTACGGAAATCTACGCTCGTTTCCGTCAATACATTTCAAATCAATAACGACACGTGTTCTAATTAGCTGTTCGTGTTTTTTTTCTTTTTGGAAGCTTTAAATCATTTCATAATCTTAATTCTTTTCACTGCCAGAAATACGAAATAATACATTTAAGAGTTAACTGAACACAGACTGCTTTACAATCTCCATAATCAAAATTTGTCTGACAAAACTCAGTGTATATATGAGAAAGCTCTGGTTAATATTCTGTTCATTGCAATTTTCGCCAAATACTTTCATCTCTTGTTATGAAAAAATGATTTTGCAAATTTTATCACACAAGACAATCATTTTCAAACCATTTAGACAAATCTGCATAATAATCATATTTCGCTTCTTAGATGCTAAGCGGCGACTTTGCACAGCTTAAATCAGCAAATACACAAAACTAACAACAATGATATAAGTTTCTATAATTTACATTTGTGACTGAAAATTAAAGAACTTCAAAGAATTAAATTGTGTACCTAATCGATTATAAAATATATACGATCCCAGAACTGAATGACAATTGTCCGTGCCTTTTAATGTTATTTTGCTTTAACACCCCTTAAGACAAGTCTCAAATTTATTTAAAAAATCTTAAACGCCCACATCTTATTGAAGGCTTTTAATACTGAACAATTTTCTAAAATTATCCACAAAAAGAAAAAAAATCTCTAGTCACTGAGATTGTTTTAGACGATTGTCGGAAACGAGCGAAGATTTCCGTACCTAATCGTTAATTTCCGGGGTCTGGTCTGGGTCTGGTCAGGGTTTTACCCACAACCTATTTTTCAAATCGGCCTAACTAATGGAGTTTGGACGACAATTTTCATCTTATTTAATGATTACAAAACGAATATACTTAAGGTGTTTAAGAAAAACTTCACGGATAAGACAAAAAACATTTTCAGAAATCCAGCCAAAATGAAGAGAAGAGAGAGTTTGATACACACTTAAAATGATCGAAATTCGATGTATTGCAATAGATTAATGTGATATATTATGCCCCCGCCCTATCACAAACACATGCATACAACATGAAATAGTAATTTGAGTACAAGTGACCTTACATATACTACTCAAAATTTGATAGGGATCGCTTTCCGTTTTATCATGAATTATTGCCCCTACCAAGTTTCAACTGCTGTTCCACTTCAAAAGTTTGACGGCGTATTCCTTTTTGGCACAAAGCTGATTACCAGTTGTTGCCATGTTAAATTTAATCAAATCCAACTACAAAACAGATGTCGCTTTTATATGTAAATGAACAGTAATAAATAAAGAAACAAGAAATGTCGATAAAGTTAATAAGATGTTGAGCGAATTTGTGTTTATACACTAGAACTGACAATGAACGGGGGAAAAGAAAGAAAACACGTCTTTACTTTCTTTTAAAGATATCTCATTATTTTTTGCATTTATTTGTACAACCTCCAGGCTTTCCAAAAAGGTAAAAATATTGAAATTTGACAATTATAAGGTACTTTAAAACTTGATAGAAAAATGATAAGCTACCCCTTAACTTTTTTTTATAGATATCTTAAAAAAGGTAAAAGTTATTACAAATTGGACAAGTATACGGCATTTTAAAATTTGATAAAAATTGATGTTTGTTGTTCATAAATATTTATGTATATATAACGTTTGAATGATGTTATGATATTACTGTTTATGTATACGAAAGCATGACGTATGTACAATGTTTCTTGCACGTGAAGATTGTGAGCCGTTTCCATCCAGCGCCTGGTATGTTTTCTCTCTTAGTCGTCATTGATAGATGTGCCTTTGTAATTGTATGTCATGTCTGTTTTGCTAATTGTGTTCAGATTTTGAACCTAAGCGTTAAAGAAATAAAAGTTAAAGTTGGGGCCGGATCGAAAAACATGACGGTACCAAAGGTAATTTAATTATTGTATGTTTAATTGTAATTATGAATGTTTATTTGTAATAATGTATGTTTATTTGAAAAGAGAATGAAAAGTTTATGTGAATGCGTGTCGATTGATCTACAGATAATTAAATTATACATGGAAGCGCTAACAATTGGCATGTCTGCACTCGCCAGCACATGTTTATAGAAATGCTTTAACACCTTTGTATGAAATGTTAAAAAAATTGTTATGGGAAGTCATTTTATTTATTTTTAATACATTCATTCTTAGTCTTGAGATATTCGCTTTAACTGATTATTTTATAATGCAAGGGAGATAAACCTTATTATTGTTGAGCCGATGTATGGATTGGAGTTATTTCACAAAGACAACTTGTACTTAGTTGTTGATATGAGAACCTGTTGGGGCAAGTGTGAGGTAAGTGCACTCTAGAACCTGGTTTAAACCCCCAGTGCAATTTGATTTGCCACGAACTGTGTTCTAAGGTGGTAACCCCTCGGGTTTTCATTTTTGTTAATTGTTTGTAGTATCTGTTATGGAGCTGATCATTTAACTAGCTATGCTCTCCTTATCTTCTTCTTGCCTGTGTACGAAGTCTGTGTCTTCTGAATGTGGCAACTCCTGATATTTCACTCTTTTTTTAGAAAGTCGTCAAACACGTAGATGTAATTACATGTGATGCAAACACGTAGTGAAATATTGGAGTTTGTCTTCCTTTATTTGTTTATACTCTTTTTTTAGGAACTATAGGGTAAAGGCATTTCAATATTGCAGTATTTATAACAATGTCATAGAACTGTACAAGATAACTAACGTCAATCGTTTAAGATATTACATCGTTGCACATTTTCGTGTTCCTGAATTTGTAGGATTGTAATAATGTTGTATTGCTGAGTCCATCACTTTAATTTGGCTTTTAATCGTCTTCGTATCTCTATTTGGATCCTCCTAGTTCGTGTAGCTGCTTGCCATTCTCTTTCCTATGTCTTAATATGTGTTCATCATTTAACTGATCATTTCATTTACAATGTCTCGGCTATATGAGATAATACGATGTTCCGTTCGGGCCATCGTTGTTTCGCCCTTTCGACTCCTTGGGCGAGACCACGAAAACACGTGTTTTGTTTATCAATTAAGGTTCCCTCTTAACATCTGCACATTGTTCTAACGTTCTGTTTTACGTGGTCTGAAATAGAAAGAAGTGATAATGGTTCTGCACTAATATATATTTACCATTATATAATATATATAGAAAAAAGTACACAAAGGGGAATAACTTCATTAAATGTGACCTTGGCCTGAAGAACTTGACATCATCATTGTGTTTTCATAAGCAACATAACTTGAAAGTTTGATGAATAAATATTTAGAAATGGCAAAGTCATAGCCAATGTTAAGTTTTCATGTTAAGTCCAAGTACAACAAGGCAGTCGGAAAGACAGCAATATCCCCCGCCGCATGCAGGAATGTTGGAAAGGTTATGGATGCTTAATTGCAAATTAACAAATATATCTCCAGCAGTTTGGAAGTTATGGAGCAAATATGAAAGACATGGTTAAATATGAACCTTCAAAGACAACTAGTGACCTTGACCTTCAGCCGGCCAGGTTGGAACATGGGATCTGTACATCATCTTGGAATAATGAACGTTTGACTAAAGTTTGATAAAATTCATGACACAAAATACATAATTCAAATCTTCAATGACCTTGACCTTGAGCCAGCCAGGTTGGAACATGGGTTCTGCACATCATCTGGATGAGCTGAACATTTGATAAATGTGACCCTGCCTCCATAATGACAACCACAAAACGGAGTAGTTCAAAATCACATTTATTCAAAGGCATTACAATGTATCTATCTGTTATTCTTGGTGGCAAACCTTCCTTGAACAAGGAAAGGTGGCAAAGCGTGGTAACAAAGCTTCGGCACTGAAATTACAATATTAAGCATATTTTGAGTGCCTAATAAATACAATAATTCCCTTAAACAATAATACTCAGTGTTAAAATACATGTGCACAATACTAGAAGAAGATAAAATTACCAAACATATCAAATAATTATCACTTAAAGAAATACAGATTGGTACGTTAAATCTGACTCCTATGTCAAGCTCGGTCTAGTGGTTCTGTGTAGTTAAACTACACAAACAATACTGAACCTTTAACAATACTAACTTGATAATTTACAATGGTAAAAAGTATAATGAAATTCACTAAAACACACTTACATTTGTTTATGGAACAAATCACCACTTTGACCAAAAACCACTCACTACCCTTACTCGTCTCGCTCGTCCAGTGCTGTGTGAACTGTAAATATGTTAATAAAAAGATGAGCACTTGTTAGTCAAAACATCAACAGTTGAATGACAACCGATAGAACAAAGACCAAAATATGGCGCTCAGATTTTCAACCAGTTTCAAATCGTTTAATTTAATAAAACTGCAGCTCAAGTCAAATACAACATTAAAAGACATTACACCTACATACCCTGAATAGCTGTACCCTTAATTGATCCCTAAATATTTATGTTCTAAGAATCAACTTCTGTTCTCAGTTGCACGATCTTTCTTCAACTGGCGGTAAAATAGACTAAAATTATCTCCCCTTAATAAACTACCAAAAAGACCTAAAACTACAAGAAATTTACTAAATTAACCTACACTAAGTGTACAGTCTACAGGAGTCTATTATGTCACAATATTAAAAAACAATAAAATCATCCCGCTACATAAAAGTATCATGATATTCATTCTAGGGGTTCAAACGATATGGACCAGACACAAAATACATATCTTCAAACACCACTGATGACCTTGACTTTGAGCCGGCCAGGTTGGAACATGGGTTCTGCACTTTGTCTTGATAGGGAGAACATTTGACTAAAGTTTCATTAAATTCCTTCTAGGGGTCAGAAGATATGAACCAGACACGAAATTGATGGGGAGAGCATTTGAGTAAAGTTTCGTGGAATTCCTTCTAGGGATTGAAAAGTTATGGACCCGACACGAATTGTGCACGCACGGAAGGATGGACGGACGAACGAAGATCAATCCTATATCCCTCTTCCCCCTATGCGGCGGGGGATAAAAAGGAACATATGTGACCGTTGGTCGGTGGCCACTAGACGACTGTCCGAGCTTATTAAGCGTTTTGGGGGGAAACTGGGCTCAAGCGGCGCAGCCACCGTTTGGGTCTCTTGGTCACGAGCTCAACCCTGTCCCCTACTATGTACTGGGAACAGGTGAATAAATTATAACTCCATTTGTAAAGTTCTAAATTCCTTTTAATTCTTGTGGACTTTTCAATATTCAAAGTTATTATAAAATAAAATTTCCAATGTAACACAATGATGAACACATCTAAAGACAAGCACCAAATTCACAATGAAGACTTTTGTATGACTTTACTTGTCGAAAACTTTCTTAAGACTAAAGATACATTCTAAAATTGATATTAAGGTTTTCTAAGACAAAACCCTAAAACATAAATTAACCAATGAAAATTTAAAAGAAAAGTAACATATTATCCAATAAAAAGTTGTATTACAAAATATGTGAAACCCTTAGCTCAAATTGGAGAGTTTACTTAACAATTTATTGAGGCTTCACACTTAATCAACAAAATATGGTGAATTGTTTATACAGCAAAGACCTAGTGCAAGCTGCTAAAATCCTAAGCAGCTTGACTTAATTAAATCTTCTTTGTTAAGATGATAACTTAAAACATTTAATACTTTACTTAAATTTAAGATGTTAAGTAACAAATTTCAAAATAGCTAAAATCAATGAATAAGAATTTCTATATTTTAAAATTAAAAATAATTAAATTTCAAAATTATGCAATAAAGAGTTTATTGCCTGAAATACTTGGTTACACTTTACCTCTCCTTGAAAAAATGATTGTCCTCAATCATGAAATATATATATATATTTTGACATTTGTTAAAACATAATGCAATAGAAATAACACAAACATTCAGATACAATCCATTCAGTTTTGCCGGCCTAATACACACACAAACATACATGATAGATTCATACATTATATATAATTTTATGTTGTTGTTTTTTTTACATTTTTTTTTATGACTTTGCTGTTTATTTACAAAGTTAGCACTAATTCAAAGTCTTTTCTTTAGGATATGCAATTAATATCATATGGTAATATCTTTTAAGTTATATACAAGAGCTCTATAATATTCATATGATATGATCATGAAGAAATAGCATTTAACTTTTCATCTTCTATAAAATGACTGTATATCTTGTCTGATAAAAGTACATTTCAGTAGAAAACATTGTTAATGTCTGAATTGAGACAAAATAATAACACAATAATAAAGTTAAAATGCAACAACAATTTCATAGAATTGCAGTCTTCATAACACATATATTTGTATACTTGCTGGCTTTATCTTAAGTATGGAATGTAACTTAAACTAATAAGCCTTGTGATTATTTAATCACAAATAATTATTCATATGCTTGATGCAACTGTATCTATGGTTAGATCTGTAGTATAACTTTATTAAACTGTCATTTGATCTACCACAAGAGTATAGTTTTATGTTTCTTTGGCACTGTAGTTTTATTCATATGCATTTTTGCATTTGGTGATGGAACTGTCCGATGTGACTGACTTAAGTATGTCATGTGACTTCAAAGTCTTCAGTCACATTAAGTATAGTTTTGTGTGAATCACTTTGTTCACTACACTTTTCCACTATATTTTTATGTATTATGTAACATTTATTTTGTGTCAGACATTCAGTATGTAATATAACTTGAATATTGTCTTCACAAACGAATATAATTTTCTTCAAATCTGAAGAATTCTCATAAATATTTATTCGAGTAGGACATTCAGTATGGGAATGTAACATTTTTCATCTGTCCTCCCGCGTTTTAAGTTAACACTTTCTGTAAAATATCACAAATTGTTGTGCCTCAATAATTATTCACTTTTCACATTTATGTGCTTTAATTTCATTTTATTCAGTTTTTCTGTTAAATGTCACAAATTTCTGTGCTTTGATTTTATCTAATGCACACTAGTATTATGGTAATGTGAAATATTCCACATTTTGTGGGACATTGTTCCACCCAATTGAATACAGTTGTATTTGTAGAATACACTATCATAATCAAATATTTTTGTAATGAACAGCAATCATATTATTTTTTCCATAAAAGTCTTTTGTTTAAACACAAGTTACAGATTCCACTTTAAAGGAAAACCAATGTTTCTTTAAATAAATAAAATTGTAATATTTAACTGTGAAAATGCTATTACTTGTAAACAACAAATAAAATCTGCAAAAATTGACAACCTTCAGTGTGCTAAAATACAGAACTGAACAAAATAATATTTTTCTGCTAGATCTAGATCTAAAGTAAGCATGTAAGACTGTAAACTCAAAACAAGAATTTATCTTCTAATGCTGGTTTACTTTTTCTTATTTGATTTGAAAATTTTACCAGGCTGGCTGATCTTGGCAGCAATTCTATACAAAAGTTGCCTAACACACTTGATTGGGGCCTGAGAAAATGGAAGCCAGATAGGTTCTCGAGAGTCAACAAGAAAGACTTTGAAGAAAGTAGAATCTAGGGGGTTTGTTTCATCATTTGTGATGACAGCTCTGATCATTTTAGCTTCTACTGGCTGTCCATCATCAAGCAGAGCAGTTTTACTCTGCCAGTTTTCATAGTCTACCTGTTGTAGGCAGTCAAACAGTGAATTTAGGTATGGCTGCATTTGCTTTTTCCTTTCTGATATTTTAAAGGGAACTCCACAAGTTGATGTTACAGGGTGAAAACCAGGTTGATGATGATAGATTTCTTGATTTGATAGGTCATAAGTTTCCCTGTAACCTGTCATAAAAGGTTTCGTACTGGTTGGCTGTACAAAGTTGACATTTGGTGGCAACCTGTCAAAGAATGTATGATTTTGGAGGGGGCGCTTTCTTTTTCTACCCGACATTGTTCTGTTGACATGATATTCTCTGATGAAAACATCAGGAATTGTGGAAGCATACTCCCAAGTGCTGGGTTTTGTGGAATCTTTCCATTTGATCCTATAATAAAGTGTATCTTTGGTGCGCTTGGATGTAATGATTTTGTCTATGTCTTCTGTTTTAAATTTGTGTGTAGTGGGTGTATTTGGAAGTTGTGAATTTTGATTGTTTGAAGCTGAAGGCTCTTGAAGCGGTGTGTTGGGTGTTTGATTGCTTTGAGTGAGTTCTTGTGAATTGTGATTGTGTTGTTGTTGATGCTGATTTGATTGCTGCTGATTGTTTTGTTGTTGTTGCTGTTGAGTGTTTGTTTGTTGCTGTTGCTGAATGTTTGGTTGTGTCTGAGCAGTCTGAGTGTCAGTGTTGGTGTTTTTGGACTTTTTGGGCCTAGCTTTAAATTTTGGGTTTGCTGGCTGCTTACCACGTGATGTTGAGGGTTCTTGGTGTTGAGTTGGGATTTGGTTGTCATCCTCTATGGTTATTTCCTCAGCATTAAGTGGTTCCTCCAGATGCTCATAACCTGGCGGTGGATTTGTTGGTCTATCATTGGGATCAAAGTAGGGTTTGAGGCGTGTGGCATTTACCAAAACTTTCACCTCTTTGTTGTCACTGCAACGCCTTAGTTTGAAGGTGTTGTTGGGACCTGTTACCACTATATAGTATGGTCCTACCCATTTCTTGTGCAGTTTGGGAGCCATGCCAGGAGGTACTTTTGTACAGTACAGCCATACCCTGTCGGCAGGTCTGTACTTAGTTTCCTGACTCCTTTTGTCATACTGCTGTTTGTATTTGTCCTGTGCAGTTTTGATGTTTTCAGCAGCTATTTTCCTAGACATGTCCAAATTTTGAAGAACTTGGGCCAAATGAGTTTTGAAAGAAGCAGAAAGAGTAGATTTGGGAGTAAGAGAAGTGTCGATAGGAAGCCGCATTTCTCTACCAAAGAGTAAGAAGAAAGGAGAGTGAAGAGTTGATTGGGTAGCAGGGGTCATCCGATAAGCCATCATGATAGAGGGAAGTAGTTCTGGCCAATCATCCTGCTGTCCCTTACAGTAGAGTCTAAGTGACTGAAGGATCACACTGTTCATTCTCTCTACAGAGCCATTAAGTAAGGGCCGGTAGGAACTGGTATAGAACCGTGTGATCTGAAATAGCTCACAGAGAGCTTTCACGAGCTTTGACAAAAACTGCTGTCCTCTGTCTGACACAAGGACATTAGGGGCTCCATAGCGACAAATGACTTCTCGAAAGAGCACAGCTGCAACTTCGGTGGCTTCCTGTGTGCGAAGTGGGAATGCTTCACACCACTTGGAATAGCTGTCAACTACAAGAAGGACATATTTGTACTTATCCTTCGTAGTTGGGAGACCTCCTAAAATGTCTATGTGCCAACGTTGAAACAAGTCAACAATAGGCATGGGTTGTAGAGGTGGCGGTTTGCCATGAATGTCACGTTTTACTCTCTGACATTCTTCACAGGACTGTATATATTTCTGACAGTCTCCAAACATGGACGGCCAATAATATTTCTGCCGTAATGCTGCATAGGTTCTTTCAAATCCTTGGTGCATGCCACCAGCTAAGCTGTCATGATAGGATTTTAATAAATCATCCCTTAAAATTGAGGGCACACACACCTGAGTAATAAGTTTTTCATCCTTGGGGATTCCTTTTGTTCTTGGTGTGTACAAATGTAATAATACACCCAAGTCAGAAATTTCATACTGTTCTGATTCTGCAACTATTAATTTTGATTTCTTCATATCATCTGGTAATTCTTTCTGTAATTTATATTTTATGATGTTTTTGTAAAATTCATCATCTCTTTGTAAAAATATTAAATCCATGTTTTGTTTAATTGGGTCATCAGTATTTACTGAGCCCTGCTGTTCCGAGTCTTCATCTTCATTGTTTGGTGCTGTCTCAGTGCAAGCAGTGGCTGGTGCCACAGATGGAGTGAGAACTTGGTCATGACTGTAAACAAGTGTTACAGCAGCCAGTTCATTAGACTGTTGGTCTGTGAGCTGACATACTGCTTCACTTGTGTCATTTAGTTCTGTGCCACTTTTCTCTTTGACCTCAGTGTAGGGGCGACGAGAGAGTCCATCTGCATTACCATTAGCTTGAGATGCCTTGTGAACTATCTCGAAATTGTACCCTTGTAATGAGAGTGCCCATCTTCCGAGACGTCCTTGGCAATTCTTTATTTGCTTAAGCCACTTCACAGAAACATTATCTGTGTACACTGTAAAGAAGCTGTTGGCAAGGTATGGTCTGAAATGTGACACAGCTTCAACCAATGCCAACCCCTCCTTATCAGTGATGTGCCATCTTGTTTCATGGCCATGTAAAGCTCTTCCGCCATACGCGATAGGATGCTCCAGACCTTCATCATCCAGTTGGGACAGTACATAACCAATAGAATGATCAGAGCTGTCAGTTGCAAGAATGAAGGGTCTATCGAATTTCGGGAAAGCAAGAATAGGAGCGGAAGTAAGAGCTTTTTTAAGAGTGTTAAAAGAGTCTTCACATTCTTGTGTCCATAAAAATTTTGTATCTTTCTTCAGAAGTGCATTTAATGGTCCAGCTATTTTAGCATAGGACTTAATAAATTTCCTATAGTATGAAGTCATGCCTAGAAATGATTTAATATGCTTGGCATTCTTTGGGCGTGGATATTCATCTATTGCCTGAGTTTTCTGTGGGTTCACTTTTATTCCATGTTTAGAAATTATATGTCCTAGGTACTCAATTTCCTTGGTGGCGAATTTACATTTGGTAGGTTGGAGAGTGAGATTTGCAGAGCGTAAATTAGAGAAGACTTGAGAGAGATCAGAAAGATGTTGGTCAAAGTTGCGACTGAAGACTAAGATGTCGTCAACATAGACCAAAGCTATTTTCCAGTTGAGGTTTTTCAGAACTTTACTCATTAAGTTCTGAAATGTTAACGGACTGTTCGTAAGGCCAAATGGGAGGCGCGTCCAAGAATAAACAGATTGATGAGTAATAAAAGCAGATTTGTGAGCAGTCTCTGGATCAAGGGGAACTTGCCAGAAACCACTCTTTAGATCAAGAACTGAGAATACCTCCGCTTTCGCATCGGCGATAGTGTCAAAGATATCAGAGATGTGAGGGATAGGGAAAGAGATAGGTTCTGTAACTTTGTTAAGTTCTCTGTAATCAACCGCAAATCTCCATTCACCATTTTTCTTTTTCACGAGTACCACAGGGCTGTTCCAAGGGGAGTCTGATTCCTCAATGAAACTATTATCCAGCAAGTCTTTAACCTGGCGCTCAGTTTCTCTGCGCATTTCAGGACTTTGCCGGTAGGGAGCCTTTTTGATAGGCTTATGGTCCCCAGTTTCAATTCTATGCGAGTGCAGATGAGTAACTCCTAATTCAGAAAAATCTTTAGCAAAAGAACTTCTGTTTTTGCCAATGAAGATAAGGAGTTTTCTCTTTTGGTCTGTGGTGAGATCACTGTCATCTAGATTGATGCCTAGGTCTTCAGCAATGTCAATGTATTGCTGATCAGAGAGAATTTCAGCATTTATAGAATTCACAGATTCAGAATGTTCAGGCACTTGAGTCTTTTCATGATCAGTAACCTGTTTGATAGTAGAGAAGTTTATTTCAGAAAGGACAGAAACTCTAGTATTAGGTTTAAGAAAAATAGGAAGAGCAGTTGGATTCATCAGCCGGTAATGAACCTTGCCATCTAACACTCTAGATAAGCATTTGCCTCCTGCCAGTTCATCTTTGGCCAAGTGTTGTGGCGGCTCACATAGCACAATGTCTCCATCCTTGAATTTCTTAGTTTTCAAGGGTAATAGAAATTCAGAATGAGGTGGAATAACATGTGAAGAAAGAGTTTTGCCAAAGTCAGTTTTAGATAGGTCATCAGAAATTAAAGAAATTGTGATAGGCTGATCTGAATAGAATTTGTCTGAAAGTTCAGCTGAATGCCTTCCTTTTGCATAAAGTCACGACCAATAATAATAGGTTCGTGCAGCTTAGGAAAGACATGGAAGGTATGTTCAAAGGGGAAACCATCAATAAGAAAAGTAAGAGTGATGGTCCCTAGCACAGAATGTATCTCACCACATACACCATAGACATGTTGAATATTAGCACTATCATATTGGGGATTTTTATGTAATTTCTGCACAATTTTCTCACTAATGCAAGATATGCCAGCACCCGAATCAAAAAGAGACCTGTACTGTTGATTCTCAATTTGGATATAGGCCTTAGAATGTTTATCTAGGGAAGAAACTAGAGAGATAGAGGGTTTGACCTCACAATCATGAGTAATGCTAGAGCACTGTTGTTTAGAGCACTGCCAAGGAGCCTGATACTTAGACGGAGCCATTTTATCAAAAGCACTTAAAATTCAATAGTAACTGAATAAACAAATTGTATTTAACCAATAATAAATATACTGTAAAATCAGTGAAACTAACTTTTAATTGGTAAGTGAAAATAACAACCTTTCAAAATATATGTCTGTAAACAGCTAAGTAAATTTAAGTATTACCTATAATTATTTTTACAAGTTTGCGAAACAAAATTATTTCCAGCACTTATAAGGTTTCTTTTTTCAAGTTTAAGTTTAAACTATTCTGTATGAAAATTACTAAAATTTAATAAATATTGTAAATGTTAAACTAAAATAAATAATTTATTATGTAACAATAATTAAATGCTTGTAAATTTAACTCAAAATTTAAGTTATAAAATAAATACTATTTATAGAAGAATCTGTAAAATATGTAAATGCTGTACTATATGAAATAAATAAATAGATCAGATTTTAACAACTGTTTGCAATATAGGCAAAACAATATAGCACTAAATGTTGAAACTTCACTTACCAACAACTTTTATTTAGGTTAAAGCACAGTTTTCACTTTATATCATCTTCTTCTTTCTTCGTTCCTTAATCCTGGCTCCAGTGTCTAGTACAGTTTTCGGCTTCTCGGTTATTTGGTTTGGTTCCCTGGTTACGCTTCTATATGGTTTGACTCTTAGCAGTAATTTAGCGTCTCTGGCTTTATATGAAATTTTATGTCAATGTTTCACGCATTTCTCCTCAGATTTTCTTTGTGTAACTGCCCAATTTGTTATAATTTCTTTGTTAATTTTTTCCTTCAGAAATGTTCTGTCAGTTTTGGCACCAACATTTAAGTTATCCTTTGTATTATAGTCAGATTTCAAGCACTTCTATGATTTACCCAGTTTTATGCGTTTAATTCACTTTCTGTTAGTGAAATTGAATCGTTACCTCGAGATTCTCGCACCACAAAGCTGTGACCGTTGGTCGGTGGCCACTAGACGACTGTCCGAGCTTATTAAGCGTTTTGGGGGGAAACTGGGCTCAAGCGGCGCAGCCACCGTTTGGGTCTCTTGGTCACGAGCTCAACCCTGTCCCCTACTATGTACTGGGAACAGGTGAATAAATTATAACTCCATTTGTAAAGTTCTAAATTCCTTTTAATTCTTGTGGACTTTTCAATATTCAAAGTTATTATAAAATAAAATTTCCAATGTAACACAATGATGAACACATCTAAAGACAAGCACCAAATTCACAATGAAGACTTTTGTATGACTTTACTTGTCGAAAACTTTCTTAAGACTAAAGATACATTCTAAAATTGATATTAAGGTTTTCTAAGACAAAACCCTAAAACATAAATTAACCAATGAAAATTTAAAAGAAAAGTAACATATTATCCAATAAAAAGTTGTATTACAAAATATGTGAAACCCTTAGCTCAAATTGGAGAGTTTACTTAACAATTTATTGAGGCTTCACACTTAATCAACAAAATATGGTGAATTGTTTATACAGCAAAGACCTAGTGCAAGCTGCTAAAATCCTAAGCAGCTTGACTTAATTAAATCTTCTTTGTTAAGATGATAACTTAAAACATTTAATACTTTACTTAAATTTAAGATGTTAAGTAACAAATTTCAAAATAGCTAAAATCAATGAATAAGAATTTCTATATTTTAAAATTAAAAATAATTAAATTTCAAAATTATGCAATAAAGAGTTTATTGCCTGAAATACTTGGTTACACATAACTCCATGTAATGTGACTCTGACCAAAAGAATTTGGCATCATCATGATAGTGTTGTCATAAGCAATATAATTTGAAAGTTTTATGAAGAAATATTTAAGAAATGTCAAAGTTATAGCTAACGTTAATATTTTGTGTCATACCGACGGACGGACAAAGCAATCCCTATGTATCACTGTTTCTTCAAAAGGGCGACACCAAAGCATGTCAGGGACATTGGTTCAGAACAGAGATGGTAATATAGGATATTATGTAATGCGCTTGCTGTTTTAATTTCATCATTTATAAACCAAGTATACCGGTAAATGTTTATTATTTTTAATCCTTTGCATAGCGTTTAAGTTAACTTCATGTTAACTTGGTTCAAGGACCACAACTCCAGAGTGATCAATGCAATCTGGTAGGATATAAAAAGAAACCAACGCCTTGCGCCCATAAACATTCGGACCTAGTCGAATAAATATAAGGTAAAGCTTAAGTCATTTTATGAAACAATTGAAAATAAAGAGCCGTAATCTCCAAATCACTGTTGGTACATGGTGAGTTGAAGTACTGAACAGAGATATTTATTTATACCAATATGCCCATATGCATTCTTAATAAGTAGGTGATATTGGATAAAGGCTTCTCAAGTTGTTTAGTAGGTGGTTCTAATTTCGTCAATAAAAAATCGGGGCTGGTTATAAACCTTGGCGGAGATAAATTTCACATTGAAGATGCTGACCAATTCTAACATATTCGAAATATGATGGCAATTAACATTCAGACTAAGTCTGGTGGTGATTGAAAAAGTTTAGAAAGCCAACAACTTTTGTGGACACCAACCCACCCCAGGTGTACCTGTAATTTGTCAAAAAACCAGTGGGCGTGTAAAAATGGAAATATCCATAACCTTGCAATGATCTTACACAAGTTACCTTGTTTTTGTTAAATACATAATAGCTAGCCTAAATGACAGCATTCCAATCAGATTACAAATGACACATAAGCTCTTCATAACTTTTATTTCAAAAACAAATTATCAGATAAAGCAAATGAAAACATAACATCAAAATGAGAATAAATTCTGCAGACAGTAATGTCAACAATATGATTGTACAATAAGAAACAAAATCTGATTGTACACTAATAATAAACACAATATGATTTTACAATAATAAACTCAGCTTTTGAATCCAACTTACACAAAAAAAAACATAAATTGTTTACCAAATATTGTTGAAATGCTATCATTATTCTATACTTAAAGAAATTAGAAACGCAACTTTTTTTAATAAGAAATACATTTCATGTTTTAAAATGTTGTGTTTATAATTTCTTCAACTACATATAACCTAGTAATAGAAATTAAAAATGCAACTACTTTAATCAGGAACCATATTTTGTGTTTAAAAAAGTTGCGTTTCTTATTTCTTTTAGTATATAAAACAATAAATACTTTGCAAAATCCTTTGAAAATTGCAGAGAAGCCTTGGAGTCCTAAGCAATAATTCAATCAGGATTGTAAATCAAGCCCTCTTTTCTTTATTGGTTATGTTTCCAGTACATATATCTGACTGCTATGAAATGCAGAAACGCTCACCAGTTCCGCTAGCCAGCAGCAGCCCTATTTGCATTACCAGCAGACACACTGACATGCTGTCCTGGGATCTTACAGGTTGTGAATGATGAATATATGTAATAAACTGTGGGCATCAACAACAGATCAAGTATTGACAAAATAAGAATTTGTGTTTCCAAAGTAATTTCTCTGCACAGCAAAATTCACATAACCCTTTCTCAATATATTTGTGTTTTATCACATGTGAAACCATTGTAGATCTAGATCCAGATCTGTGCTATCTGATCAGGATCTACACTGTTCACTTCTTGGTCAGAAATAACCTGATGAATCAAAAGCGAACATTGCAGATCCTGATCAGACAGCAAGGATGTACCAGCTGATCTGGATCTACACTGTTTGCATGTGATGAAACTTGTAATTATGGAGAACAGGGTTATCATAATTTTGCCTATAAAACATGCATTTAAAACAGTTCAACTGTTGCATATTTTATAAGATATTGCACAAGCTGTTGTCTAGGTAACATAAAAATGAAACATAAGATAGCTTTATAATACATCAACAATAAACAGTCTTGCAGATACAACAATTATAAACATCAGTGACCCTTTCCAACAAAAATCACAGTAACTAAACATGACCTTGTAAATGTTCATACTAACCTCCTATTTACAACAAAATAGTTAAATGTCAACAAAATACATGTTTTAAAGATGAATTATAACAATCAGAACCGGGATGTCAGGTTGTAATGGTAACAATTATTGCCAGGTTTTTATATTTCATGCACATTTAAATTTGAAGGAAAGAATGTAAATTAAACCCCTGCAAATTAACCTATAGACAGATTGTCTTGTGATTATAATACAACTGAGCAAATGTATACCAGCACACAAAATGTCATTAGCTATCAGGGCAAAATGTCTTTCCTGTATATTTTCACAGCTTTCGAGATACTTTATTGTATCAGACCTTCTTTCCTTCCCTTTATCTCATTATTCCCCTTGTATTTCTCCTTATATAATCAGTATGTATCAATCAGTTAACCTTTTACTCCATAGATACACATTTTAACACATGGGAGACCAGCATGGCATATCTGTGCTGTCTGATCAGGATCTACACTGATCAATTCTGTCAGAAATAATCTAAACAATCAAAAAGTGAACAGTGCAGTTTCTGATCAGACAGCAGGGATGTGTCAACTGATCTGGATATTTATTGTGTGCTCTTCATCAACAGCTATATTCCAAAAGATTAAAGTTAATATTTTGTGTATTTTAATACACATTCAAGATTATAAAAATATTTACTCTAAATTTATTTCATAATGATTGACAACATTATTTTATATATGAGAAGATTTGACAAGTTTTTTGAAACTGAATACTTTGTAGAAACATTGCATTCTCTTTAAATATTATTTGGAACCAGTATAGATACAGACCAGCCTGCACACCAGAACAAAGTCATATACTTATTTATTCACTTGGAAATGATGGAAATGAAATTTGGTGGGTTGTTTATCTTATAAAAAATCTTATAAAATTATAGTCACTTATTTCTATAATTCAAAACATTATGAATCAAGTCACAATTACAACTCAGCATCTATGACATGAAATTTCTGGGCCTAAAATAATTTAGCTTAGATTGAAGACAAGTCTTAAATTTCAAGCATTTGACTGCCTTGCCTCCATTTCTGCTAATCACATGCTTGAGATTTGAGACTGTCTCCATTCTAAGGTTTATGATTTTGGGCCCTAGACTGATAAAAAATGCAAAACTCCTGTGCCAAAGATTATTAAACCGAGTTTGGAGACCAGTCTCAAATCTCACATCTGATTGGCTGAAATGGAGACAATTCAGCCAATCAGACCCATGAGATTTCATTCTGGTCCCCATCCTCAGTTTTATAACCTTGGGACCTTATCAGATGATAGTGCCTCTAGCTGGGAGCGATATAAGAATGTTTCATCTTGCACCATTGAGTGTTGGAACGGGTTTAATATTTGATAAAGGCATAGTCAATGGTCATCAAGGCAAATATAACAGGAACAGTAATCTGTATGATTTACAACAAATAAAATACAATAACCTGTAAGTAATCTATAACTGAACATTCTCCAGCAAAACTGGTCCCAAATAGTACACAAATCATAGGGAGAGTCCAACAGATGCAACATACCATCTACATGAAATGAATGCTTCTATCATCAATGAAACGTACCGACATGAAGTTCTCTAGGCCAACACTGACCTTTTTCTTCCAATTATCATGACTTATAAAAAAGTTTCCAGAGCTTAATATCGGAAATCCAAAACAAAACTGAAATGTTTACAATCACAGGAATTCGACATATACATTGGATAATAACAATGTGTTATAGGCTTTTAAACCCAATCTTGATTAAATAAATTTTGGTTTTTAATCTATGTAAACAGTCTTGACATGTGCAATCTATCTCATCTCTGATCCAACTTGGAAAAACAATTAGGATGAAAATCCAGGACTACTATATTTTTAATGACCTAAAAATTAATGGCCTGTAAGTTTAAAGGAAATTTCTTTTACTTCAAGAATATGGCTTTTATCATGTGCAGCAAGTGTAGCTCCAGAACTGACCTGTGCCCAAGATCATTAAAATAAATCTGGAGATCAGTCTCAAGCATCTGATTGGCTAAAATGGCGACCAGTCGCCATTTCAGCCAATCAGATCCTTGAGATTTGAGACTGATCTCAAAACTTAGTTTTATGATCTTGGGCCCTGGATCTAAGTTATTCTAGTCAGAAATGACTAAACTAACAGCAAAAAGTGTAGATCCTGATCAGACTGCAAGGATGTTCATTCTGATCTGGATAAACACAGGTCACACACAGGCTAATTATAAGCCTTATTCCATGGATTTAAGGGTGAAGACATCATTATACTCAAGAGATAAAGAAATGCAAGGTAAACATTGCACACGACTCTAGATTTTTCACTTTCCCACTTTCCCCGACAGACATTTAATTAAATTTATGTAATTCCATTATGCAACATTTAATACAGTACCATGAGCACTGAAACCTAGAGTTCCTTGGCAGATTCTAATAGTGTTTGATAGTCATATTTGAAAGATATTGCAAATAGTCATCCTGCGTTTCTTTATCAATCAAGTATAAATCATTATTATAGACAAAGCAGAACACATTACAATAAATAAAGTACATATCACAATACAAAGTAACAGTTATCTTGTATCTTAGATTCTTTTGTAGATTTATATTAATAGTTTACCCAAAAGTGATCCGAGTTTATTTGCCTCACTAAAATGTTTCATGCTTATATTCATGCATTTCCAAACTATTACGACACCACTGGGAATTAATACACATGGACTTTGTTCTTTCACAGTCCCTGTGATTTTAAAACATTTCATCATGTTCATCAATAATAAAACCATGTTAAACATGTCAAAAAGATTTCCTCCAACTAGCTTGCAACACACTGGATTGGAAATTCATGGATGATTCCAAAATTGTCCATAGTATATACCAGTATGTATTAAAGCCCCAAAAACACTAGCTCCTCCCACACAGGATGATGGAGAGATTTAGTTATCCTCCCTTGTTTTTGTTTACTTGACTCACAACTATTGGAACTGAAAAACAAAATCAACTATTTCGTCTTGGTCTAGTGAAACATTTAATTTGTTAGAAGATCTGAGAAAAAAGATGTATTTTTCCCTTACAGTACTGAATATTATAAGATTCAGAACTCTAGTCCATAACTGTGCTTTACAGCTTGCACTGCTATAAATCCATTGCATTTCAGTTACACCTCCACTTCAATAATGATAAGATGATAATGCTCCCTGTGACTGTTTCAAGCTGTCTGTTTGTTATAACTTTATTAATAAGAGGCAACAGAAGCAAGGACAGTTACTTTCAGTAACCAGATGACTCTGTATAATAAAAATCCTTTACAATCAGAATGAATTCAACATTTCTATTTCCACTGATCCAAATTCATTCCACTGCTATTTCATTCCAACTTGGCATACCGCAGCGCAGCAATGAGCATTAAAATTAAAAAGAATGTAATAAGAGGTAGCGATGAGAGTAACAGATTTAACAAGATCCACAACTTAACATTCCATCACGAGATACTTACTGATGATTATTGACAGGATCAACAATATCACAAACACCATAATCAACCTCATCTGTAAACAAGACAATATAGCATGGTAACATTATATCATATCATGCAGAAATCATGGAAGATGAAATTGTTTAATGTACCCCTACAGCCGTTCAACATACTCATGATCGTAAAGTGGATTTTATTATTGAAACAAAGCACATCTTTCATTAAAGTTAAACCAAAGTACATATTTCATTAAAGTTCATTGCTTTAATATTTACAATCATTGTGGAGGTTATGAAAAAGTCAATATAATTCTAAACCAAAATAGCAAATGGGTAGAATATTTGCTATTACATGTACTTGTAATAAATAATGTCCTTTCAAATTGTTAAGAAGACCCAACTCATAGGATACTTACCAATACCATTATTCTATTCCCACAAAACTTGTGGACTTTCTCAGCCATTTTGTACATAATTTTTCACACTTTCCTAGATATTTAAGCATTTTTACGCATGTGCGACCAGTGTAGATCCAGATCAGCCGGCACATCCGTGCCGTCTGATCTGGATCTGCACTGGTCGCACTTTGGTCAGGAATAAACTAATAAATAAAAAAGCAAACACTTTAGATCCTGATCAGATGGCACGGATGTGCCGGCTGATCTGGATCTAAACTGTTCGCCCTAGCAATAAAGGTGTATCTATACAGGAAAGGGATAAGGAACAGCTTAGGAGACTTGAAAAAATAATCTCCCAAATCACCTCAATGTTTTCTTTCATCAACTAGAGAGACAATCTGATAACTTTATGTTTCATAAAGAAAGCTGAAAACCTAGTAAAACTTCTCTCTGAACTGTTAAAAATTGTTCTTGTTCTGCCAACCTAGATTAAGTTTTAACCTTCAGAAATTCATACAGTCCAATCAACCACTGCACTTCCATTACAATTGTTTTATTGCATATGCAATCAGTATAGATCCAGATCAGCTGGCAAATATGATTATCTTCACATATTGGTCAGAAATAACCTAAGGAATCTAAAACCAACAGTAAAGATCCGATACGACTGTAAGGAAGTGCGGGCTGATCAGGACCTACACTGTTCACCCTTGCCATCAAGGCATATATGAAGTAAATGGTTAACTGGTTGCAAGGAAAAGTAATAAATCAGTGTATACCTTGCAATTTTTCCACCACATGGTTTTATGTAAGGCTTTGGCTCGGCTTCTGAACATATCAGAGTTATTGGCCAGGCTATCTGTAAAGTAAAATACTAAACATTCTAACACGACTTGACGTTTTTCCCATTGAATTTGCTGTGAATTTATACACGATAATTCACCGCGCGTGGGCACGGCTATTACTAAATACCTGTCGGTATGAACTTATCAGGTGACAATTGTATTTTTCGCTGGGATTTAATTTCGCGCATTAAGAAAGCACATAATATGCTAAATTTTTACCCGCGCGTAATATGATGATACCACAGTAATAGAATAATGTTTTTTTTATTTATTTAGATAAAATACTATAATTATTTTCCGCTATTTTGCGGCAACGTTAACGTGCCATTTTAATGACGTCAAATCATTTCCGTTGTTTACATGTTATTTCCTGGTGCAGTATTAAACCGTTGGAATGGCAAATACGGTTCGAACGACGACTGGAAAGTTCTGAATGCGCGGTTGGATGGATATGTATTCAAGTTTGTTATTCAATCTTTTAATTATTATCAGTTTCTGAATTATGGATATGTTTAGGGAGTAAACACTAACTGCCGATCTTATAACACATTTGCGTTTATTACGACATGCTAAAATTGAGTTATGATTATTTCGCTTATACAGTCCGATGTGTCGTGTTAGAATTGAAATAATCAATAGCTTCCGGTGAATTATCGCAGGATAATTCACGGGGCGGAGTTCAGATGCGTAAGGATATATCACGAGGAGCATAGCAAGATTAACAAGATTATTCACCATGACTAATAGCATATATACACTGACAAAATTATACACAAAAAAAATTGAAAAAATGGTACCAACAAAATCTGTGGCAATCAAAATGTGTTCTAGCATTTAGTAAATCACCTAATGGCCTAGATGACAATTTTGGAGTTATAGACTTACTAATGTTTATTTGATCAAGGGGTATTTTTACGTTAAGTTTCATTAAGAGGGCTTCCAGAAAGCTTCTCCTTAAATAATATTATATACCGTATTCTAATTCTGACAATCTAGGCAGATTCTCAAATGTTCCCAAAATTCCCCTTCCTCCAATCCCATCAAGCACTTGTATTTTATAACAGAATTACAGCATATTAGGGTCTAATGGTAAACTACATAATGGTGACAGTGAATTATTACCAGATTTATCCTGGAGATCCTCCAGACGGTCACCTCTCTCTATCACCTTGGTTACGTTGTTCTTCATGACACCAACAACTTCATCCACCTGGCCTCTCAACCTGAAAATTAACGCTACTCCATGTCAGATCAATATTTAATCTAAACCTTCATAGAGCCAGTCTCCATCTTATAAAATAAATTTAAGAAATATGAAATACAACTCCTTAAATACAAAATATATATTGGTGTTTAAAGAAGTTGTGTTTCTGATTTCTTTAAGATAAGATACAAGCCTTTGTTCAATTTTCAATGAACAGAACAATGAAAGATCCTTTTAAGCATGATGCACAACCAAGTTAAACATAAGGATACATTACATTTTTCAATAAGGTTCCTATTTGGCTTCTGGCAGTTAAGCTGGCCACCAGCCTCCAGTTCCTGCCTAATATAACATTTTGTTCTGACTTCAGTGACATTGTATCTAGATCTACCCCATCACTTCTTAAAAGTAAACAGTATATATCCTGATTATACTGAAAGCCATGCTTGAATAAAATAATGCTACATGCTTTGCCTTTAATGTAGGCAAAATTCTTTTTTTTTTCAGTAATTTCAGGCATTTGCTTACCTGCCAATTTTCGGATCCCCAACATTCTTTGCCGTAACTTTTGGTCCACTGAAATACATACATAATATTCCAGGAAAAGGGGATTAATCTGACACTTCACAAACCAAGTTTTAAAAGTGGTGAATAATTCTTCTAATATCATTCTAAAAAAGTTTAAAATATGAGAAGTGGATTTAATATAAGATATGGATATGTCATTTCAACAAGTATTTTGAAATTATGTAAATATGTGGAACGTTAGACAATTGAAAAATTCAGCCAATGACAATTTACATGTTAAGCATGTTCTGTTTGAATCATAACTTTTATTAAGGTAGGAGAGATTCTCTAGGCTGACTAATATAACTAATTAACAGGACTAAAATAATTAAGAAATCCAACTGCATTTCAGCACTGTCTGAGAACCATGCAAAAGGAAGAAATTTGAGACTGATTTCCTTTCTCAGTTTCTTAACCTAAAAGCAAGAAATCAAAGAAATACTGGGACTTTAGGGTTAACTTACTGCAGGAAGAAATCATCCTCATCTGAATCAGCATCTAACAGGGCTTGCTGAAAATAAAAACACCTATAGTATTAGGCATTTAAATAGTTCTTACAAAATCAACCCATTTAACTTGCATGTCTAAACTCTATGATAACAGTTAAACCAATAGACTGAAAATTAACTAATTTTTGTGGCATTTGTCAAATGTGACATATATTTTACATGTAGCTTCATAATGACCCTGTAGACTAGTTGTAAGCAATTTCCCTAAGAGCTCTTTGGCTGGGGTATTTGACCCGAACCTAGGCAGAAACTTGCCAACATTTCCAAGTTAGTTGGAAATTTCTCATAGAAGTGGGGAGGAAATATAGTAAGTAGATTGGGGAATGGGATTATTGGAACAGATGGGAAAGTTGGATACTGTGTTACTGCCCAAGGCATTAGCAAGGCATGATGCTTCCCTCAAAGTGATACTGACTGCCTCCTTACACTGAGTGGATTATGAAAAATGACAGAATAATAATATACAACCTGCAGTTCTGTGCTAGAACACTTGATAACAGATAATTAGATTTTTGGCCGTCCCCAGAGAACTATTATGTATACCTGTTCAACTTAAAGTCAAATTATTATTACCACAATCATAGATTAATTGTCTTTGCAAGGTCATCATTAGTCAACTTACCCTTTCAACATCTCGAGCTCCATGTCTATCTGAACTATCTGTCGTACGTGCAAACTTTGGAGGCATAATTTTGTTTACTGTTTACAATAATTTAACACCTTTTAACTATGAGCTGTTTGACAACTAATCAAATTATGACACGAACTGATTTTCCTTTTACGATGATTTATTTGGCTGTAAAACTTCCATTTTAAATCACCGAGTGCCAGTTACTTTATTTTAAACTAAAACTGCTCTGTTTTTATTTGTGACAAAACGTCATTTTTAATACCCGGAAGTCACCGTTGAGTCATGAAATATGCAACATGTGATAATTACAAAAATAGTGTCTCAAGAAATCTACTGGAAGAGGGATTCTTTCTAGCAACAATTTCTTCCATTTGATTCAGGAAAAAGCCCAAAATTTCTAAAATAAGCCCAACATTTTCTCTGCTACATAAAACGGATTATTGCTTAGCGCTTACTCAGAAGCTTTAATTAAAAAATCAAGCACCTGCTTATGCAGATCAATGTGGTTGCAAGTGTAAACAAAAAATCAACATTGCACTTTGAACCAGAAATATAGGACACGTCCAGTGTCGTGAACTTTGACAACTGATAACTTGTTCATTACACATGATAAACGTATTTGATGTAGGCAGGCACATTAGGTCATTTGCCTACTTTGAGTACAATATGCTTGTGTTGAAATTTACAAGCTTTTTCTTGCTTGGAGCTTTCTTTAGCTGCTATTTAGGATGGCCTTGTACCATCACTACATTTGCAGTTTTTGTGGTTTACCTTTTGAGTGGAGGCTGGAGGTTTATGAAGGTTGTTGTGAAGACTCTCCCCAGAGATCTAAGGTAAGTGTTATGGTGTGCGCGGGTATGTGGGTATATTGATCAAGTAACACTGAGTTCGTTACATGTTTATTCATTGAGGCCTTAACAAGAAGTGTCTGCTATAAGAGAGAGCATGAATATATAAAGGGTCAAGATAAGTTAACTCTGTACTACATGAATGTCTACTAAGTAATGACAACAGAGTTGTCTACCATGTAACATCTCCCTGTTTTTAAAATGTGAGTAAAAATCAAAGAGCACTGAACGTGTAATAAAAGTTCGTGGGTTTAACTGTTCCTTAATTGCTGTCTGTCACTGCTGATAATCTGATAGCAATTAATTATCCTTTCATGTTCCCCTATGATCATCATAGAACTGACCAGGTTAATGTTGCTGCACATGTTTCACTAATTAGCCATAAATTTAATCCCAGCAGAGTTCACGAGTTCATTATGTCCATGAAGATTTCACACTATCTTCCCAGAGTTTTATTGCTTGCTAATTCAGCTGTTAAAATAATGTCACAGATCAAATTTAACTGGGGGCTTAACACTTCTGCCTGATCTTGTATAAACTGTAGTATCATTGTTTTTGCTTTTTCCAGAATTTGATAAGTCTACATTGCTGTTGGTATTGACAGAACATTTTAATGTGTTGCTGTTGCTAGCTGTAGCAGTCAGGGGGGCAGTTCTTGGTGTATTTGGGGTAATTTGTGTTTTGTTAGGAAAATCTAACTGTCTGCATTGTGACTGATTTTCATTTGTTTTTAACAAATGGCGTCTGTTGCGTCTATATGTGGAACCATCGTGTGTAGTGACAATGAATGATCTGTTGTTTACCATTTGTGATACTGTTGCTGGCTTCCATAGTTTTCCTTGTCTTAATTGTACACTATCACCTATCTGCAGGGGGCTTAATGGGTGTGCTGACCTATCATAGTTCACCTTTGATCTGCCTTTGTTCTGAGAAATTTTGCTATTGACATGTGATTTCAAGATAACTTGGGGGTCAAGTTGATGTGATGTGACTTGTAGTATTGACCTTAGCTGCCTGCTCATTAATAATTGAGCTGGTGATTTCCCACATGCTAGTGGTGAGTTACGATACTCTAGCAGAGAAAGATAAGGATCTGTTCCTGCTTGTTTAGCTTTTGTGAAAAGATCTTTGATTGTTTGAACAGTTCTCTCCCCTAGACCATTACTTTGGGGATAACCTGGGCTTGATGTTCTATGCTCAAAATCCCATTTTTTGGCAAATTCATGAAATTCTTGCGATGTGTACTGTCGAGCGTTGTCGCTAACGAGTGTTTGCACAATTCCATGACGGCTTAAGAAGCCTTTTAATTTATCAATGACAGTTGATGATTTTGTGTCGGGCAACATGCTCACCTCAAAGTATCTACTATAATAGTCTACTAAGAGAATATAGTCAGTATTGTTCCAGTGAAATATGTCAGTGGCAGCGATCTGCAATGGTCTGTCAGGTATGTCACTGGGCTGCATTGGCTCTTTTGGATTAGCATTCCTGTGCTCCAAGCATACTGAGCACAAAAGAACCATTGTTTTTATGTCAGTAGTCATGTTTGGCCAGAAAAGCACTTGTCTTGCACGTTGCGTGCATTTTTCAACGCCAAGGTGCGCTTCGTAAATTATTTTGAGCATCATGGATCTACATCCCTTAGGTATCAGTATCTTATTTCCCTTAAGAATGATACCGTCTACTACAGTCAGTTCATCTCTGTAGTTCCAAAATTCTAACAAGTCTTTGTGACATTTTGACCTGTCATTTGGCCAACCTTCGGATATGACCTGTTTAAGTCGTTGCATTTGCTTGTCAGAGTCCGTGACCATTTTAATGTGTGACATTTTTTTATCACTGACGGGTAAGTTAGACATGACAGCATGTACATGCGTGTCCATGTCTGCAGCAAATTCTGGGTGTGTCTGAGGAAGGTATTTGCGTGACAGTGTGTCAGCAAGGGTTATGTCTTTTCCTGGTAGGAATTTCAAGTCTATGTCATAGATGTTGAGCTGTAACATCATGCGCTGTAATCTTGGTGGTGCTGAGTGTAAGTTTTTCTTGAACACCGCCAAGAGGGGTTTGTGGTCAGTCTCTACGGTAATTCGTTTACCATATACATAGTCGTGAAAACGTTTACACCCAAATAAGATTGCGTATAGCTCTTTTTCAATCTGGGCATAATTAATTTCCGTCTCAGTCAGAGATTTGGATGCAAAGCTCACTGGCCTTTTGTCTTGTAAAAGGACAGCACCTAGACCACTTTAAGAAGCATCAACTTGTAATGTGACCGGTTTATTCGGGTCAAAGTATGTTAGGACAGGACCTGGATCTTGGGTGATAACCAATTTTACCTTTTGGAAGGCTTCTTCCTGCGGTTTATCCCATACAAATTCCACATCTTTTGAGAGTAATTGTCTCATTGGGCTAGTCATTTCAGAGAGACTTGGTGCGAACCTTTGTAGATACGTCACCATGCCCAGAATGGTTTCAAGTTCTGACCTTGAAGTAGGAGAAGGCATGTCTTTAATGGCTTTAACCTTTGAAGGATCCATTTTAAGACCTTCTGCTGTAAGCACATCACCAAAAAAGGGTATTTCTGTCTTGCTTACTTCCGTTTTGTCAGGGTTGAGTTTGATATTCATTTCGCGGCATCTTTTCATGAACAAATCAAGATTTCGATCATGAGTGACCTGATCTTTACCAAAGACAATGATATCGTCAACTATTGTCTTAACCCCTGGTAAGTTTTCCAAGCATTCGTCCATTTTCTGTTGAAACAGGTCATTACTATTCTTAGTACCAAATGGTAATCTTAGAAATCTGTACCGTCCAAATGGGGTATTGAAAGTTGTGAGAAAAGATGACTTTTCTGTCAGCACTATCGACCAGTAACCACTGCGGGCATCAAACTTTGAGAATACTTTGGCACCAGTCAGGTCCGGAAGTATGTCGTCAAGAGTCTTACTGGGGTAGTGTGGTCTCATGATTGCCTCATTGAGGTCTTTGGGGTCCAAACATAACCTTAGAGAACCATCTGGTTTTTGTACAGTGACTAAGCTGTTGACCCATTCTGTCGGTTCTGTGACATTTGTAATAATCTGATTAAGTTCCATTTTGTCCAACTCAGCTTTTAGTTTGTCACGTATTGCTAGTGGTACTTTGCGTGGCGGATGTACAACAGGGATAGCATCTTGTCTGATGCGTATTTCACACTGTCCGTTAAGTTTACCTATGCCGTCAAAAACGTCAGCGTACGTCGTTAGCACGGACTGTTTAGTCATAGGGCTTTCTGTCTGCATAGACAATACAAAGTTTATCAGACCTAAGGAGAGGCATATCTCTAAGCCAAGAATGGGACTTGAACCTGGTGAATCTACTATGTAAAATTCTGCATGTGTGGTCTTATTCTTGTATGTGCATGGTAGTTTTCTATAGCCATCTACAGTGAGAGGCTTGCCTCCATAAGCAGAGAGGCGTTTATTGGTGTATTGCAGCGGTCCCTTAATGTTTAATGCCATGTATTGTGATCTTGGGATTACATTGACCTGAGCGCCAGTGTCAATTTTCATTCTTAAACATGCTTTGCCAATACCAACTTTAACAAAGCTTGGTTCGATATTGTGTCATGCTCAATAGAATTTACCAAGAAATCTGGACAATCAAGATCAAGAGAAGTGTTATTTACCTCATTAACTTTTCTCTGCTTCATGTCGCGTACTTTTTTCCTACACATTTTTGCAAAATGATTCAGTTTAGCACAATAATGACACGTTTCACCATTTGCAGGGCACTTATTGTTCCCATGATTCAAACCACAATTGTTACAGTTCTCATGCTGTTGCTTATTCGTAATCTGTTGGCGTCCTGGTTTTGACCGGTTTGATCCTCTGTTGTGGCGATGCGGAGCACCTTTGGGCTGTTTCACCGCATCTACTGCCGACGGTTCATCCATAGCCTTGCATTGGGCTCGGCTCAGCTCGTGTGTTCTGGCTATGTATATGCACCGTTCAAGAGTCAATTCCAAGCCTTCTCGGATAAGTTTCCCCCTTATTTGGTTTGATCGTATTCCAAATACGATGTGGTCCCGAATCTGATCGTCTTGCATATCGGCTGGATACGCACAGTCTTTAATAAGCAATCTTAGTTCCGTCACAAATTGTTCGAAAGATTCTCCTTCGTGTTGTGTTCTGGATTTGTAGATATATCTATTGTATATCAAATTTGTCTTTGGCTTACAATAAGCTTCAAAACCATCCATGTAGGTTTTCAGTTTCTTTTTGTCAGTGTCAGACACATCCCATGTGGAGAAAATTTCTCGACCTTTTTCCCCGATCCACAATTTAGTCCATTCTGGGGTTTGTCCCGAATTTAATTCCATTGTATTAAAATAGAATTTTACACTTGTATAGTGTCACAGTAACAAAACAGTCCGCAGAATTACGTAATCCTTTAGTTATAGTTTATTTCCATATTGTCTATAACTACCACCTTCTGACACCATGTTATGGTGTGCCCGGGTATGTGGGTATATTGATCAAGTAACACTGAGTTCGTTAAATGTTTATTCAGTGAGGACTTAACAAGAAGTGTCTGCTATAAGAGAGAGCATGAATATATAAAGGGTCAAGATGAGTTAACTCTGTACTTCATGAATGTCTACTTAGTAATAACAACGGAGTTGTCTACCATGTAACAGTAAGCATCGGTAACATGTCACATATATTTCTAATTAAGATGTACGTCAACATGAACAATAAGTCTCAGAAAGAGTAGCCTTGACCAGGATGTGCTGAAGCTCTACCAATTGAGCTACCAAGGCCACTGGTATGAAATCTACTACATTTCCTCCCCACTTATACAAGACGTTTCTAACTAATTTGGAAATGTCTGCAAGGTTCTACCTAGGTTAGGGTCAAATACCCCAGCCACATGCTTCGCCCGAAAGAGCTTCAAGGGTAATCGCCCTGCGGGACACCGCCAATGTGGCTGATTTAGGTCTCAGAAAGAGTAACCTTAACCAGGATTCGGACCTCCAGCTTGCCATGGCGACACTCTACCAATTGAGCTACCGAGGCTGCTGGTACGAAATCTAGTTCTGGACAATACCAAAAATTGCCAATATGGGCCATAACGTCCACCAATCAAGGCTGTATTGGCCATGGGCTGTATGGTCTGTGATTCATATTATTGTGGTACCATTCCTGGGAAAATTTCCTTCGAACACTGCACATTACATTTTCCTGTTCTTAAATATTTGTATAGCTGTCTAATTCTTATAAGACCCATTATTAAAACTTGCCTTGATTTGAATGAGTTTGACTTAGCTTGATGTGAAATATGATTGAAATTGATTAATACCACAGCATTTTACCCCTGGGATGAAATCAGAATTTAACAGTAATCAATCATTTTTATGTTTTTCTGTCAGAATTATTCATTTACTTGACCCTTTACACCATATTTACAGCTTTTATACAGGTTTGATAGTGTGTATGAACAGGGTAGATCGAGATTAGCCACCAGATTTATACTATCTGATCTGGATCTACTCTGGTCACTTTTTAGTCAGAAATACCCAATAAAAATTTATCAAAAGTGAAGTGTGCAGATCCTGATCAGACAGTAAAGATGTGCTGGCTTCACTGTTCGCCCATTAGATAACAGCCATATCCCATGGAGAAAAGGGTGAAGTTGAATTCTCTGAATTGTGTTTAACAGAGCACTGAAGGTATTGCTGACGTTGAAATGGAATGTGAAGAAGTATAACAACTCTGGTAGCAGCATTCCTAAACTTTTCCAAGCTACTGCTGACAAGTTTCCTAACAAAACTTGCTTTATCTATGAGGACAAGAGATGGACATTCAAGGTACATAACTCCTAAGTAATATTTAACCCTTTATACCCCATGGACATGACTTTTTTCACACGTGCAACCAGTGTATATGCAGATAAGCCTGCACATATTATGAGATCTGTCAGAGATTTTGACCATTTTAATCACTGCTGAGTGTATAATGATGCATTATAATGATCCTAAACATGAGACATATCTTATCTGGATCAAAATAGTTTTTTCTTGGTTAGAAATAATCAAATTTATCTTAAAAGGTGTAGATCCTGATTAGACTGAACAGATGTCCAGGCTGATTTGGATCTACCCTAATCACAATATCAGATGTTTCCATGGAGTTGTGCTAATTTTATCTTTATATATTATACTTTTTGTAGATTGTTGTTTTTACAATATATCACAACTTGCCTTCAATCTGATTAAAAACTGCCTTTTAGTCTTATAAGTTTAACCTGATAAGATGCTGTCTGATCAGGATCTAACACTGTTCACTGTTAAATTAATTATCTCTTACCAAGAAGCACCCAGTGTATATCCAGATCAGATAGCAATCATGTGCTGGATCATCTGGATATATGGTTGTCACACACATAATAAAAACTGTATAATATTTATAAGGAGTAATGGATTGACTAGATTTATAAGTCTTCAGTTTATCTTGTCTGCCTCTGTCATAAATCTGTGTAATTTAACCATTTATGCATAATCAGTGGCTATTTTCTGACCTTGTAGGAAGTTGATCTGCTGTCCAATGCCATAGGAAACTACTTTTATGAGTCTGGTATCCGGCCTGGTAATGTTGTGGCCCTTGTTATGGAGAACCGGCCAGAACTTGTATTTTACTGGCTAGGACTTGCGAAGATAGGAGCATGTGGGGCTCTGATCAACTACAACCTGCGCGAGAAGTCACTGTTACACTGTATAGAGGCTGCTGAGGCATGCAGTGTTGTCTTCTCTCAGGAACTTGCACCAGGTAAGTTCAGTCAGTTACCTTCATAGTTCACTGGCTGCCCTGCGGCAGAAGTCATTGTTACACTGTATAGAGGCTGCTGAGGCATGCAGTGTTGTCTTCTCTCAGGAGCTTGCGCCAGGTAAGTCCAGACAGTTACCTTCATAGTTCACCGGATGCCCTGCGGCAGAAGTCACTCGTTCACTATATAGGTTTTGCAGAGGCATGCAATTTTGTCTTTTCTCAGAAACTTGCACCAGGCACATCCTGACAGCTACCCTCATAGCTCACTGGGAAAGCTGCCATCAACTGAACTAAGGCATAAATTCAGAAGTTCCCTTTGTTTAGTACACTACAGTCATTTGCTTACTTGTTTAACCCTTGACTCTATTGGATATGGCTGTTACCTGTGGGCCAACAGTGTAGATCCAGATCAGTTGGCACATACATGTGCAATCTGATGAAGATTTACACTGTTCACTTTTACATTCATTGGGTTATATCTGACCAAGAGGTGTTGGACCAGTGTAGATCCAGATCAGACAGCATGGATGTGCCAGCTGATCTGGATCTACACTGGTTGCACAGGTGTAAAAATTCATTATTATAAGACAGTAAAGGGTTCACTGTTTATCTAAATCATGTAGCTTCCCTCTTAAATAACCTTGATTGTTAGTCTTCACTTAGTTGAGTCAGGGAGCATCTATGCCTATTGGTTAGCTGTCCACTTATTTATGACTAGAATATATGAAACAACAGCGTATAAAACTCTAGTGAGAACTTTTTCCTGTAAGCATCTGAAATGTACCTGTATCCCTAGAAAGTTCATGACACATGCAGGCTGCTCAGTGTAACAACCCATGGGGCAGATCCAGAGGGGTTTCAGTTGGCAGGCTGCTCAGTGTAACACCCATGGGGCAGATCCAGAGGGGTTTCAGTTGGCAGGCTGCTCAGTGTAACACCCATGGGGCAGATCTAGAGGGGGTTCAGTTGGCAGGCTGCTCAGTGTAACACCCATGGGGCAGATCTACAGGGGGTTCAGTTGGTTGAACCACCAACTAGAAAGCAATATATTATTTTCATGAGAATTTTGGCCAGAAATTTTAAAATGTTTATAAAAGTACCATTAGTCTGCCCCAAACAAACCCCCGTTCTGGAAATGTTGCATCCTGTGATAATGTCTAAACAACTTAAAGTGTTTTATTGTGGATTGTTTTCAGCTATACATGAGATAGCCAAGGACCTGCCAAACACACTCCATCTCTACTACATCGGTCAGGGGTCAATGCCCGGGGTCAGTGCTATCTCCCTGGACCCCTTACTGGAGAAGTCTCCAACGTACCCACCTCCGACACCCAACACCAAGTTTACTGGTAAGCATTCTTAATTTCTAATTTTTGTTCAATATGTAAATACATCAGGAAATTGTATGCCTTATGCAATTTGTGAAAATCTGCAAGAATAATTTTACTCAAGTACACAGTGAGTGAAATTAATTCTTGGAAAATTTTCATATAGCATTAGGTCATAAATATAGTTGTGATACAGTCAGGAATTGAAACAGCTGAAATACACATATACCAAGACAACAGGTATTTCAATAGCTTTTGAAAACCAGTGCTCAAGGTTATAAAACAGAGCATGGAAACCAGACTCAAATCTCAAGCATCTGATTGGCTGAAATACACCATTCCCCATTTCACCCAATCAGATGCTTGAGATTTGAGACTGGTATCCAATCTCAGCTGTATAACCTTCAGCCCAGAGGTCGTCTGACCCATGTTTGGAATTTTCCAGGGGTTATAATCAGGTGGTCACAAGTCATCGTGTTTTTATCGAACTTTACTGCTTATACAATTGCTTTAACTTCATTTAAATTATTTTCATCATTCAAATAAATATTAACTTCATATTTAAAATGCAAAAGACATAATATCTATCTTTATTCATGAAAAATTTGACCACTTCTTCTACATTCTCCTGCATCGTTGTGACCCCAAAGTGTCAAAACCTAAAAAAGCGAAATTTGCTTGCATCAAAATGCAAGCATCTGTATCAATTGAAATCACTAAGACAAGTCATGTTCACAAAAAACTACCTACAAAAAAAATAGTTCGCCTATTTATTATGATGTTTTGGTACATGCCATTCGTCAAAATAATTATATGAAAACATATCACATTTTTTTCTTCATTGACAGCTAAGTTTACATAGAAAATTTCATTACAGGAAAGTTGTTTTATGTATACACATCAGGGACCACTGGGCTGCCGAAAGCTGCCATCATTTCACACTCCAGGTAAATACTCATACCATAAAGTATTTATTTGTAATCAAAGTGAGAACTAGTGAGACAGGTGACCTGATAAAAAGATTGGAGAAAGAGTTTTCCGGCCTCATTAGGCAGACTGTTGTTTGGAGATCTTAGTTTGGTTCTAGTTTGATTTTGCTGGGAATTCAAAATCGTAACATTATCATTAATATTCCAATTTTTAAAAAAGCCCTTTAATTATTATACCCCCGCTTCGAAGAAGAGGGGGGTATACTGTTTTACCCTTGTCCGTCCGTCCTTCCGTCCGTCCGTAACAAAATTTCCATCACAGTTTTCTCAGCAACTATAACATGCAGCAGCCTGATATTTTGTATATTGCTTAATCCTATAGTCCCATGTGGTGTAAAGCAATTTCATGCTCCTTGCTCATCTACTTCCTGTTTGCCGCATATTTTTAGATTTTGTTACTGTGAAGGTGCATTACATAGACCAAAAGGCATGTTAATTTTCCGTCGCAGTTTTCTAAACAACTATAACATGCAGCAGCCTGATATTATGCATATTGCTTTATCCTATAGTCCCATATGGTGTAAAGCAATTTCATGCTCCTTGCTCATCTACTTCCTGTTTGCCGAATATTTTAGGTTTTGTTACTATAAAGGTGTATTACATCAACCAAAAGGCATGTTAATTTTCCGTCAAAGTTTTCTAAGCAACTATAACATTCAGCAGCCTGATATTATGCATATTGCTTTATCCTATAGTCCCATATGGTGTAAAGAAATTTCATGCTCCTTGCTCATCTACTTCCTGTTCACCAATTACTTAGATTTGTACACATATAAGTTGACATACATGCACAATTTCCGTCGCAGTTTTCTCAGCAACTATAACATGCAGCAGCCTGATATTTTGCATCATGCTTTATCCTATACTCCCATATGGTGTAAAGCGATTTTATGCTCCTTGCTCATCTACTTCCTGTTTACCGAATACTTAGATTTGTGCACATAGTTGACATACATGCACAATTTCCGTCGCAGTTTTCTAAGCAACTATAACATGCAGCAGCCTGATATTTTGCATAATGCTTTATCCTGTAGTCCCATATGGTGTAAAGCGATTTTATGCTCCTTGCTCATCTACTTCCTGTTTACTGAATACTTAGATTTGTGCACATTGTTGACATACATGCACAATTTCCATCGCAGTTTTCTAAGCAACTATAACATGCAGCAGCCTGATATTTTGCATAATGCTTTATCCGGTAGTCCCATATGGTGTAAAGCGATTTTATGCTCCTTGCTCATCTACTTCCTGTTCACCAAATACTTAGATTTTTACATATACATGACATACATGCACAATTTGTGTTGCATTTTAAAGACATGAGAACATTATTTCTGTATACTCTGACAAAGCCGTATTGCGGGGGTATTAATCACCTTCAGTGATAGCTCTTGTTCTTTCAGTGCCCAAGGTTATAAAACTGAGCATGGAAACCAGTCTCAAATCTCAAGCATCTGATTGGCTGAAATGGGAACTGGTCGCCATTTCAGCCAACCAGATGCTTGAGATTTGAGACTGGTTTCCAAACTCAGTTTTATAACCTTCAGACCAGGTAGAAGCAAGATTCTTTAATGTCATGTACTTATTAAATACTTTCATGACATTTTTTCACCTGTTTATTACTAGATGAGGTTGTGTTTTGTTCTGTTGTAGGTTTTACTACATGGCGTTTGCTGTCAATCAGTTCCTTGAGATCAGCAGTGAAGATGTGCTGTACAATTCACTCCCCTTGTATCACACAGCAGGGGGAATAATCGGGGTTGGTCAAGCCTTTCTAAGGGGGACAACTGTTGTTATCAAGAAGAAGTTCTCTGCCAGCAAGTTCTGGGATGACTGTGTTCAGTATAAATGTACTGTAAGTACTTGTTTCTTGTTGAGAGTTGCATCTTCTTTTATTTCAAAACAGGTTACTGATCGGAATTTGCTTTAGAAATACTATGTAAATGACAGATTGAGACTAACTACATGTAGTACTTGAAAGAATACCAGTAGTTACAATTTTCACGTGAACATGAAGCTGTGGTATTGTGGGGAATAGAGAATCTATGATGCCAGGATGTGATATTGTGAGAATGGGGAATTTATGAGGCTATATTGAGATATTGTGGGAAAAAAGGAATCTGTGCGGTAAGGATGTGAGGAAACCTAGGAACCTAGCAGTGATATTATGGGAAAATAGAAAGCTAGGCTGAGATTGTTGTGGAAAGGAAATCAGTTAGGCTTAGCAACAATTTTGTAAAGAAAATGGAATGAAATTTAAAAGCTAGTCAGTGACACTATGGGGAACAGAAAAGGTATGAGGCTTGGCTGGGAGAATATATATTAGGAGGCTATAGGAATGTAGGAGGATTGGTTGTGATTTTAAGGTTCTTGTTAATCTGTTATCATGGAGGTCAGGTTACCCTAGGTTTTATTTTTTCAGCTTGTGTTCTCATTGACTGGAAATGTTGTGGGGTAGGCAGACTGCATGTTCCTGGATTACACTTGTTATAAATGCATGTATCATTGGTAGTCAAATTATAGTCAAACTAAATGATATAAGAATTATTGTCAGGGCTATGATTTGTACTAGTAAAGAATTTTTGTCTTTACACTACCTGTATTTTTCACATATTGCTTTTGATCAGGCGGCCCAGTATATTGGAGAGATCTGTCGATACCTGATGGCCCAGCCTTTCAGACAATCAGAGACACAGCACAAGGTCAGGGTCATGTTTGGAAATGGACTACAGCCAGCACTGTGGAGAGACTTCCAGAAAAGGTTTGGAGTGAAGATCATGGGAGAATTTTATGGTGCCACAGAGGGCAACTGTAATATCAGTAAGTCTTCAAACAGTTCCATCCACAAAATCCTATACAATACACTTCATTTTGTCAAAATGAAAACCTGCCTTTTTTACCCATGAACAAATGGTGACAACACTGCCAGCAGATTCTGGGATGACTGTGTTCAGTACAAATGTACTGTAAGTTCTTGTTGAGAGTTGCATCTTCATATATTTCAGAACAGATTACTGATCAGAATTTTCTTAAGAAATAATATGTGAATGACAGACTGTAAGTCTTCATTAGCAGTGTTGCATTTATCATCTAAGCTATTATTATTTTTCAGATAACATTTTCCCATTTCTACTTAACAGTAATAGATTGTAGTGAATACAGGAGGTTCATTCTAACGAATTGGTTGTTGTTTTTTTTCAGTTAATTTTACCAACCGTATAGGAGCGTGTGGCTTTACCTCTATGATTGCTCCATTTCTGTATCCTGTGACCTTGATCAAGGTTGATGAAGAAAACAACATAGTGAGGGACAGAAAGGGTGTGTGTGTAAAAGCTAAACCTGGTGGGTACTTGTTTTCTACTGTGTGATATTCAAAACCTAAATCATAAAACTCAGTTTGGAGACCAGTCTTAATTCTCTAGCGTCTGATTGGCTAAAATAGCAACCAATCACCATTTCAGCCAATCAGGTGCTTGAGATTTGAGACTGGTCTCCAGATTTATTTTTGTTATCTTGGGCCCTGGTAAACCTTGAACTGACTATGAATTCGTTGGCTGTTTTAAAGTAAAACATTTATAAATGTGTAAACATTTTGGCACAAATTCATTTAATTTTTTTTGTCTAACTCCTGGGTTAACAGTGTAGATCCAGAGCAGCATCTATGCTGTTCGCTTTTAGATTCATTAGGTTGTTTGTGACCAAGATGCAATGGATGTGCTGGCTGATCTGGATCTACACTGGTCACACAAAATGTCAAAATGTGAATATAATGACTAAAGGTTTAAAGGCATAAAATAAACATGTCATTCATAAAAATATGCACATATTCTTGAGCTCAATTGATGATTATTAAATTCTGTTTATATAATATGATTGTGGTTATTGCTATTTTGACAGGTGAGCCAGGTGAGCTGGTGGGCAAGATAATCTCTGGTGATCCTCTTCGACAGTTTGATGGCTATGTTTGTAAGAAGGCAACAGACAAGAAAGTAGCTTCTGATGTCTTCAAGAAGGGAGATATGGCCTTCCTTACAGGTAAATAGTCTCGGCAAAAACCCAGCCTGCTGAATACCAGACTGACCAAGAACCCAGACTCACCAATAACCCTGCTGAATACCAGACTCACCAATAACCCAGCTTGCTGAATACCAGACTCACCAATAACCCAGCTTGCTGAATACCAGACTCACCAATAACCCAGCTTGCTGGATACCAGACTCACCAATAACCCAGCTTGCTGGATACCAGACTCACCAATAACCCAGCTTGCTGGATACCAGACTCACCAATAACCCAGCTTGCTGGATACCAGACTCACCAATAACCCAGCTTGCTGGATACCTGACTCACCAATAACCCAGCTTGCTGGATACCTGACTCACCAATAACCCAGCTTGCTGAATACCAGACTCACCAATAACCCAGCTTGCTGGATACCAGACTCACCAATAACCCAGCTTGCTGAATACCAGACTCACCAATAACCCAGCTTGCTGGATACCAGACTCACCAATAACCCAGCTTGCTGGATACCAGACTCACCAATAACCCAGCTTGCTGAATACCAGACTCACCAATAACCCTGCTGAATACCAGACTCACCAATAACCCAGCTTGCTGGATTCTAAACCACATAACAAGAAGTCTGAGACCAATGAACTGTGACTTGGGAACCAGTCTGATAACTCAAACTGAGACCAATGAACTGTGACTTGGGAACCAGTCTGATAACTCAAACTGAGACCAATTAACTGTGACTTGGGAACCAGTCTGATAACTCAAATTCAGTCATCTTCTTCGGATTGTTGCCTGGTCACCAATGTCAGGCTTATGATCTCAGACTTAAGATCAAATGTACTATATACTACAGTAAAACCCCTCATTACAGACACTCAATATTACGGGCACCCCGGTATTACGGACGATTTTTTAAAGAACGGATATTTTCTCTTCTTTTTATATGTAGTAAATAACTCACTAATACGGGCACCCCGCTATTCCGGTATTACGGACAACGGACGCAGTACGAAATTAATTTTAATGCACATTTTAGACCCGCTATTATGGACAATCGAATCTGGTAACGTTCCACTTTTTGACCGTTTCACGACATCAGTTTACGACATCGGTTTGCGACATACGGTTAGACTACAGTAATTCATTTCCCATAGACTCCCAGTATAGCTTCATCTCCTATTCTGAATTAGCTATTGTGTCAAGGCCTTAAAATCTTAATTTTGCAAATAAAACTAAACTAGAGACATCATAAAAACACAACAAAAATATAGCGTAACCAGTAAACTTTTTCGCGACATGCACTGGAATACCACCACCCTCAGCTTTGCGCCACTTCCAGTTTCACTTTGTCCAAAATAATACCCATTTTTAAAGATAAAAATTTTCATACACTCAAAATAAAAATGCAAATGTTTTGTTTCAACTTCTTCTATACACTGTGCATTTTCACATAGCTATTTAATATTTTTTATTCTTCTTTTGCATTTTCAACCAATCACAGAATTACTTTATCTAATGGTCCGCACAAACCCTAGACAAAATTGACTGGTTCCCGAACCACCTGAATTACTGTAGTGTAACCATACGACCGATTGATTAGACTCATTTACGGTAATTGTTAAAGTTGCTAATTGCAATCAAAACAGACCTGTCAAACTGTGATTTACACAATTGACTAGGGTACCTAATCAATGTAAGTGGTAATGTCAATTAGCAGTTTAAGATGTTTATATCTTTTAGTTAATTGGGCTATAATTGGCAGGTTTCGGCAATGAAAAGATTCGCTACTGATCGATTTGATTGGATGTTTTTGTTTTTGTTTGTAAATCAGCGAATAGTTCGATCAGTATGTTTTAAACATTACATGCAACCACACATCCCATTTGGCAATATAGAACAAATTAAAATTAATTCCGTTAGCGCTCTCGATTATGGAGAACAGTAAAAAAGACATGTAATTTATAGTTTTGCATTTGTAAAACATGTGTAAAATTAAAATTAGTAAATTTACCTATTTTGTCTCATCTGTAGCACTAAACTAGATCTAAAAGCCAATTAACACCAATTAGGCTATCTAATCAACGATATATTAATGATGTCGAACCGAAGATGTATCAGACAGTGGCCGGTGGTTCATACCGACAATTAAGGACACCCCGCTATTAAGGACACTTTCCCTCAGTCCCTTAGGTGTCCGTAATAGAGGGGTTTCACTGTATATACAATTTGAAAGTCATTCATATTGGTTTATGCCCACTTTTCCCAACAGTTGAGGTTATTTGACCGCCAATGGGTTCCTGAGAGATTGAAGTTCACCCACCAAGATTAAAATTTGATAGTTGACCGTCACTGCATGTGTAATAACCTAAAAGTGTTTAATTTTATATTAAATGTATACTGCTTACTGCTATGATATAATGAATATCTGTGTAATACCCGTATATGAAGTCTGAAAGCACTATTTGTAGTTTTGTTTCCCGGATTCTAGGTGATGTACTTGTCATGGATGAGTATGGCTACATGCATTTCCGTGACAGAACCGGTGATACGTTCCGATGGCGGGGAGAAAATGTCTCCACGTTTGAAGTGGAAACAAGCATCAGTAAAATCATCAAGCTGAATGATGCTGTGGTGTATGGGGTAGAAGTGCCAGGTAGGTCAGTCATTACTGTCATAAACAAATGTGTGGATGCCTCTTTGAAAGTAATGCTAACAATGCTCTGGTTAAAGCCAGGTTAGATTTTGCTTAAATAACCTTTTACACCAAGGAATACACATTACGTCCCATATTTGACCAGTGTGTTTCCAGTTCTAGTCACTTAGAATAATTTAGATTATTTTTAACCAAGAAGTGACCAGTGAAGATCCTGTTCAAACTGCATGAATTCGCAAGTTAATCAATGGTCTTAAACAGACAAGAGTATTAACAGAACAAGCCATATTTATCTTGGGAAACTCGTATAAGTTTACAATTGAAGGTCAGAATTTTCACTGATAAGTTCTACCTAATTAAAGATTTTCTTTAATCATGCCACTTGCCAAATTGTCTTTCATATATATGTAGTTTTCTCTGGCTATGATTTTTATGAAAGCCATGATAGCTATTCACGAGTAATTACCTGCATTTCCTTGAAGTAAGAACGTTAAATACCATTCAACTCAACATTTTGAGAAAGAAAATGGAAAAACTGTTTATCAGATACTTTTAAAGAAATTTCTACCCATGCTTACTTATTTCTCGATGCAATGTCTATAGGTTCTGAGGGCCGAGCAGGTATGGCAGCTATTGTAGATCCTAACCACACCATAGACTTGGTGGAGCTGAACAAAGCATTACAGAAGTCTCTGCCGTCGTACTCAAGGCCACTGTTTATACGACTGATGAGACAGGCAGCTGATACTACAGGTAACCTCTCTAAACCAGTGCCCAAGGTTATAAAACTGAGTTTGGAAACCAGTCTCAAATCTCAAGCATCTGATTGGCTGAAATGGCGACTGGTCGCCATTTCAGCCAATCAGATGCTTGAGATTTGAGACTGGTTTCCATGCTCAGTTTTTTAACCTTCAGCCCAGACAAAATTGGATGTCAGATATATATTAGATAAGCCAACAATGAAAAGAGATAGATACAGGACATACCATCATATCCCTATAACAAGGATAGCTCAAGTATGCATATAAACAGCCACCCACAATGATTGACATCCTTACATGGTTTGAAATTAGCATATTGCAATCAAGGGAGATAACTGAAAATGATAACTTAAACTATGTCAGTTTTGCACAGAACTGTGATATTATGACGTCAAACAATTATAAGTGACAGCAGAAAAGGAATCTGGGCACTAAGCAGTGATTTGTCATAGATTTAATCACCATTGCTTCAATATTTACACTTCAGCCTTGTTCTCTACAATGAAGTCTAAAACACCTAACGAACCAGAATTTCTCATGGTACGCAGTGGGACGTATTACTTATAGAGGCATGGCTAAAGTAAAGCTGCTCACAATTCAATGGACTGTGCATAATGTTTTGGCATGTGACAATGACAAGCATGCATGTTTTTCCACAAGTTGCTACGAAAAACCGTGCTGTCATTCACTTTGTTGTCATTGTGGCTGTTTCAAAAGCCATGGAGAAAGCCATAATTTCATGAATTCTTCTAATAATTTCTGTATAATTAAAAGTATTTATGTGTGTAAATATAAGGATTGAATAGATTTTTAATGGTTTTCATTTGGATATGAAAAACATGCACGAAGCCCTTTGAGCTTCACATACTTTAAACAACCCAACTGTTTTCCATACACAAATGAAAACCATCTAATAATGCTTTTATCCTTAAATGCATTGTTTATGGAGAATCTCAGCGGTTGTTAGAAATTTTTTTTGCCAACAACTCTGGAAAATCGATTTAACATTATGTGTATATTTCTGATATATTATGAACATTAGTGATTTCTGATTTTTCAGGCACACATAAGCTGAAGAAGACAACTCTACAAGCTGAAGCATTTAATCCAAATATTGTGAAAGATCGCTTGTTTTACATGAATCCTAAAACTGGACAGTATGAATCTCTGACTCGAGAAGTTTACGCCAATATCTGTGATTGTAAAGTCAGATTGTAGTCAATATGTTACAATACATGTAGCATTAATTCATAGCTATAATGTACAATCAGATCGTAGTCAATTTATAGCTATAATTGTTTTTATCCCCCCACCGAAGGCGAGGGGGATATTAGAAATGCCCTTCGTCCGTCTGTCAGTGCGTCCGTGTGTCTGTGCGTCTGTCCGAAACAATTTTGTCCGGAGCATTACTCCAAAAGTACTTGAGGGATTTTATTCAAACTTCATACACTGACAGAGCACATTGGTAGGTAGTGCAGTGTGCAAGATCAATAACTCTACCTTCCCTATTTTTAGGGTTATTCCCCTTTATCATATTTACATGATAAATTTTGTCCTGAGCATAACTCCAAAACTACTTGAGGGATTTTATTCAAACTTCATACACTGACAGAGCACATTGGTAGGTAGTGCAGTGTGCAAGAATAATAACTCTACCTTGCCTAATTTTAGAGTTTTTCCCCTTTATCAGAATTACTTGATAAATTTTGTCTGGAGCATAACTCCAAAACTACTGGAGGGATTTTATTCAAACTTCATACACTGACAGAGCACATTGGAAGGTAATGCAGTGTGTAAAAGCAGTAATTCTACCTTGCCTATTTTTTAGGGGTTTTCTTCAAACTGCAACCACTTACTTGAAAACTGTACTCAGCATGACCATAACTATATAGCATTTTAAAGATTTCCTCTCCAGATAAATTATACGAAAGTACAACCTTCAGGTAACTTATTTCCGGCGGGGGGATTGACCATGTGTAATATGGCTCTTGTTTCATAGCTGTAATTTACCATCAGATTGTAGTCAGTGCATTACAGTTATATGAATTCATAGCTATAATGTTCAATCAAAATGTTTTATTGACAACCTCTCAATAGAGACCAAATTTCTTAAAAGAGCTTTTTATTATTCAATTAACTTTTGTATGCATTATTACCAGTATTTGTGAGTGAAAAGTCAGATTGTAGTCAATTCATTACAATTGCATGAAATCACAATCACATTGTTTCCTAGACTACTTCTTAATAGAGGCAACCATTTTTAAAAGACTATTTTTATATCCTATTAACTTTTGTATGATATAATACCATTACCACACAATCTGTTGCCACACACCACATATTCAATGTTCTTCAAAATGATCAGAGATCGAACTGTTAACTGAGGTAGAGTGCAGAAAAAACAACAGGTTATAATACTGGTGATCGTCCTGTTTGTTAGAGTTAAGTTCTAACAGAGTTACATTATTAATCAAATCCAAACATTGAGTGTTTTGTTTTGTGACAAACAAGAATTATTAAAATTAATTTGAAATTACTAGGAACTCAGTTTTAAGCTTATCTCATTAATGTTACAATTTGTGTAGAATTTTACACAAGCAGCTTTACTGTGTGGTAGTGGAAGTTTTATACTCCTTTTATGTAATAAAAGTATTTGTGATGGTTTCTTAAGCCAAGCCATTTTATTTGGCAGTTGTTTCATGTAAAAACTATTGTTTTTACTTGTCCTTGGATATATAAATTCCCCATCAATAGAAATTTACCACTTTAGTTATATCATGTACCACCAGCTGTAATAAAATGATAAAATATGAACAGCTTCCTATGAATTTTAAGTTTTACTTACTTACAGTATTTCAAACATCACTATGATCAAGATCAGGAACACACTATTAAGCCTATTTCTAGTTTTCTGCAAATTTTGGACAGCCGTCTACTTTACCATTATCAAACATTGACCAACTAAACAGTAGTTTTAAAGAAAATCATTGGAAACTCAATTTCTTAATAAATTTAATTTTCCATGAAGCTAGGAAAAAGTAAGACAGCCTTTAGCATGTTTTCCGTTTGGCTGTGATGCAATTTTGACGTGTTGATCTTATATAGCTTTTAAATTTCAGCAGCAAAGCCTGATATGACAGCAAGTTACCTAAATTTGCCAAAATTTACTAGTGCTATTTTGCGATACTGAATGATTTAAATTTCATCAATGTAAAAGCCTAGGTAAACATGGTATCTTTCTATTGATGGCCTGTATATATTGCAGCCATTCACATTATTTGTTCTTCAGTCTGCTCAAGAATATTGAGCAAATAAACATTATGTTATAAACAACCCATCTAGGGTAGACAACAGTATTAGAACCATATATGTATATAAGATCAGCATAGCCAAAACTGTTATAGGGAACAGTCATTTTCTGTAGGAAAACTCCTTTATTTCTAAGAAACTACAAGACAGCTGCTCAGAATTCAGGGTAATGTATTTGAACAGGTTAATAAGTTGTACAAGTATGTATCATTGTCAAATCTGCAAGTATATACAAGGGGTATCTTTTATATAAAATTTATACAAGGGAGTATTTATAGTATGTATTCAGTGAAAATCAAATTCATTAAGGCAGCAAGATAATGGTTTGATGTGGTATATTGGTGTAGTTATGTGATTTGCTGTGTAAATTCTTATGTGAAAAACAAATAAAATAGAAATCTTGAAGATATTTATTATTTATTCCAATAATTGTGAAGTATAAAAACATGATAGAAGATCAAAGATCACACTCATAAATAAAAATAATAAACTGGAATTAACATATTAATTTGAGTAGAGCAAAATTTCTGCCTGACAACTAGTTTGTTTCTTCTGATGTGGTGTCTGATAAGGCAGGCAATGTCCAGTCACAGAATTATATGGTCTTTACCATCAATACTGACGTTTTAAAATAATTTATTAACTGAATTAAATAAAATCAGGTAAACTGTTAGCTTCCTGTGCAAGGCTTGGATCAGAAAATCTGCCTTTACTGTGATTTTTTTTGAAGTAGCAAAGCAGCACCAATTACTTTTTATTGCAAACAACATGACTATCAACTGATTTTTCATGATTACAATAAATTATTATACTTAAACTGATAGTAAAAGTATTGCTATAATTTAAAATATTTCCTTCACTTGTTCACAATTTCATCACTGTGTGTGACTCACCTTACATCTAGAAGACTGGTGAAAACCTGGAAAGTGCCTTTCTGGGCTGAAGATTAAAAAACTGAGCATGGAAACCAGTCTCAAATCTCAAGCATCTGATTGGCTGAAATGGCGATTGGTCGCCATTTCAGCCAATCAGATGCTTGAGATTTGAGACTGGTTTCCATGCTCAGTTTAATAACCTTGGGCACTGTTGTGTAAAAAAATGACTGTATTCAAGCAACAATTAATTAGTTTATCAATCACACATGTTGAAGATGTTTGGAAAAGAAGGGGTACCTGCTGATGTTAACTTATTCAAATACCACAGTAGCAAGGTAACAACTTAACCAGACTCCCCCAAGCTGTTTTACTGTAGCAGTGTTAACCCTTTCCTTCATATAATTATAAGCCTTTTATACATGGGAAAACAGTGTAGATCCAGATCAGCTGGCACATCTGTGCTATCTGATCAGGTTCTACACTGTTAGCATTTTGATTTATCAAGGTTATTTCTGACCAAAAAGTAAACAGTTCAGATCCCGATCAGACAACATGGATGTGTCAAATGATCTTGATCTACACTGTTTACACATCCAATAAAATGCATATACAATGTATATGGAATAAAGTGTTAATGTTCAACGCAATTTTACAAACAAGAGTTCTCTACATCGTCGCCTGGTTGTCTTGCTGCTGACCTTACAAAACTTGCACAACAACAACAACTACCAACAATATTTTTATGAAAATGGATAAAAATACCACAGTCTGCTAATAGTTGTATTCCAAACATGTACACAAATGTTGATAATTGCACACACCGATAATTAGAATCAAACAAAACCCAAACATATCAGCCAACTTAGTGCCGTGAGCTTTTTAAACAACAAGAAATACCGTATAATGTTTTTTTTTTCGCGACCGAAAATTTTGGCAATTTTGCCATAATTTAAATTTTCGCGGTTGTAATTTTAACAAATATGCACCCGCAGAAATTAATTTTCACGTTTTTAATGCAGCAGTTTATTAATATTGCAATATACCAGCAAATAAGCCTGTAAAAATTAGGTTTAATTAGAAGAAGTATTTGCTACATATGTATGGTGTGAAATGTGTGCATTTAACAGTGGTTTTTATCAAACTGTTATAAACCGAATTCCCTGTTGCATAATTGACATCCGATTTAATAACAATGGTTATGTTTTAAATGACAGTGACCACAGAAGATATAGATGTTACGAAGCGATAATTAACCTTTAGCCCGCTGGGGCGATTATAAAGCCTTATCAAACAGTTTATTAACTAACGCTCATCTGCATTGTTTTGAAAGTAAGAAATTATCCCTACTTGATTAACCCAGAACATAATGAAATAGCAACTTCAGTTTTAATCAAGAGTAAATAATGTCTAGCAGTAAAGTCACTTGGCGAAAGTAAAGTTGGGAATTTGTGGCATTTCTTATTTTAGCGAATTCACGAAGGTCGCGAAAATAGTGAAAATATGCTCACGAAAAAAAACCTTATATGGTAAAACAAACTTATCATTGCAACAAAGAATATATCTAACTAAAATAAATTAAAATTAACAAAGAACATTAAGATAGTCAATCACATAGTCCTTCAAATTGATTATATTTTAGGCAACTCATGTCTTTAAGAATTTCACAATCCTTCCTCGAAATGATATTTTTTTAAATGTGTAGCATTACATACATTTTATACTTAAAATTATTTTTTTGGTTCAAAATAATAAGAAATAAAATGTTAACACATCCCCAAAAAGAACATGCTATTGTGGCGAGAAGCAGTTTCTTTAAATCCTTTTGTATTGCACAAAGCATGTACACTAACAAGTTTTCTTAACCCTTTCCTGGATATATACACATTTTTACGCGTGTGCAACCAGTGTAGATCCAGATCAGCCGTCACATCCGTGTCGTCTGATCAGGATCTGCATTGGTCGAATTTTGGTCAGAAATAACCTAATGAATCAAAAAGCGAACAGTTTAGATCCTGATCAGACGGCACGGATGTGCCCGCTGATCTGGATCTAAACTGTTCGCCCTAGCAATAAAGGTATATCTATACAGGAAAGGGTTAATCAAAAAGATATCACAAAGATAATATGTATTGTTTTCAATTCACATGATACATACTTAATTTATATATAAAATCACATACCTAAATGATTATCAATGAACAATATAACATTCAGTTGTACATACAAATGATCAGCGAATGAATCCCTCATATATCACATTTATCATGCCACCTTTCACACTGACCATCAAAGTTTTATTCACTGATGCCTCCTGATGACAGTATCATTTATCAGTATCAATATTGACTACACAATTATTGTTTATAACAAATTGGCTCAGCATTGTAGTATGGTACATGTGCAGCAATGAGGTTGATATCTGAATATTTTAACTCTTCAATGTTTAAACACGAAGTTCTTTCAAATGAATCTTCAGTCACATAAAGCAATAGTCACTACTCATTTATTCCTTCAAATAAAATGCTCAAGAAACCTGGAAGGACAGACTCAACAAAATTAACATCAATCAGAATTTGAAGCATTAATCCATTCCAGGTTTCCTATATTATATTCAGCTGGTTTGAAAGACACTTTCCGATATTACTGTTATGGTGTGTATACACTGTAGAATGTAGGGGTTATTGTCCACTACAGAATCAAGTTCAATCACCAAGTAAGAGTGGCAGTCTTGGTTTAGAGCAGTGTCAAGGTCAAATGGAACTTTTGAGAACATGTGAGATCAAGGTCACTCACTGAGAAACCAAAGTTCAGTGCACTTGTGTGGAGTTCATTTTAAGTAAAGGTCAAGGAAAAATGTTCATTGCATTTGTGTCAAGGACATAATTCTATGCTAGGTCAAGGTCACATTGGACTAATGTTTAGTGCAAAAGGTTAGACATTATTATTCAGTGCATGGTCAAGGTCACAAACAATATATGGTGTGTTTATGTATAGTTCATTGTTCCATGCTGGATCAAAGTAACTCAGAATATGGTTCACTTGCTCTTGTGAAGAGGGCATTGTTCAGTGCAGGGTCAAGGTAACACTTCACATGCTTCACTGCGCTGGTTTAGCTGACTGGCGGCACACAGGACATATTGCATTTCTCTGAAATTGTTATAAAAAACATCTAAAGTAATATCACAAAATATGTTAAACAACATTTTGTAAAACAAAAAGTTCATATAATGCACTGAATTTCTTTGAGGTACAGGTAAGGATGTGAATTCAAAACCAAATTATTTTTCTAGCCAATAGCATTCAACATATAATGGGTTAAGACGATAATTACTAACACCATATTTGTTATTATGAGTGGAATAATATTCTCCATAAAGGGAAAAGTTGCAACCACATCACTTGCATTAAGCTTTACAACCACTTCATAACTGAGACCAAACCGTTTTCTTCATGGGATATGGCTGTTATTCCATGGACTGTCAGGTTAGATCTAAATCAGCTGGCACATCCATGTCATCTGATCAGGAACTACATGTACACTGTTTGCTATAAGATTCATAAGGTTATATATCAGAATAAGGGGCAAATACTGTATAATAATATAAAGTTAACATACCCTTAGCCATTCGTCTATACATTCTTTATGGTATATATGACAGCAAGGTAGAGTACGAAGTTGTTCTCCGGAAGCGAAGTCTGTCAGACATACAGAGCATTCAGTCTTCTGGTTTTCCTTGTTGGCTGAAGCTGCAGCTTGGAACGTGTGTACTGGTAGCAGGGATATATCATTCTGGTCCATCCCAACCCGGCGCACCTCGCCAAGGTTCTCCGCCAGCTCCCACAGTGCTTCATAGTCATTCAGGTCAATGTGATTGGGTATCAACATATTTGGGGCTCGCGTCATCAGTAATGTGGCCAGTAACTGAGGGTCTCTCTGTAAATTCAAGTTTGAATTAAGTGTATTGAAAGATATGAACCCTTGGAAACACTCTTGATCTTTTAAAAAATCGATTAAATTATAAATTATAATTATTTAGAAAAAGTTTTTCCCTGAACTTCCCAAAAATTATTTCCATTTGCTTCTATATACAATTTTATATTTCATTAGGGTTTTAAATTGGTGAAATTCACAACATTAGTATGTGTAAATCTAGATCAGCCTGCACATCTGGGCCTTCAGATCAGGATCTAAATTGTTCAATTTTAGATTAATTTATCTATTTCTGACCAAGAAGAAAAGAGTGAAGTTCATTCAAATCAGATGACACTAATATGCCATCTGATCTAAATCTTATGTGTATATTAGTCTCACATTTGTTAAAAGGCAAATACTTGGAGAAAAGGGTTAATTTTTTTACAGTATTGAAATGTAACTACCTGTTCAAGTTTGTCAGATAATTTATCTGATTGTAGTCATGTTACAGACCAGTGACCTAGTATCTGTGATTATTTTGGTTTTGTTTTTATTTAAACAATGTCAGTCAATCAGCCGTGACATGTACTTCTATTCACAGCTGGTTACCAGCCAGATTACACATTATTTAGGAAATTCTCAATCATCTTAAACAAAACAAACATAGATTGACCCAGAGTTGTCAATATAAGTGCTATACAAAAGCAAAATTGTAACAGCTAAAAATCATCAAGATGTGAGATAAGGCCTAAATCAGAAAATATACACTTTATTCCTTCCTCTTTGTAAATTACCAAAAATCACAATTCTGAGACAGAAATTCCATTTGTTCTAAATGAAAAAGAAAAAAAATTAATTCTCTATTTTAAAAGTGAGACCAAACACTGGAATTGTTTGGTTTATCGTAATGATCAAAATTTGTATGTATCTGTGTCACTTACATTAATGCTGATGAGCCTGTCTTCTCCATTGTCATCAAGCATCAAGTCTGGGTCAGTCATATAACGGTAGTAATAATCCTGTGTAGGTGGAATGTCATATCCTGTAAACAACATAAACTTACATATTAAGCAAGAGTTGTAAATCAAGCAACATATCATATGCTTCAATAAGAATGCTGTTTGATAAGTGCAAAGATCGCAAAACTAGAACTGGAGACCAGTCTCCAATCTCAAGCATCTGATTAGCTGAAATGGAGAATAGTCTCCATTCTCAAGCAATCAGATACTTGTAACTGTAGACTGGTTTACAATCTCAGTTTTATGGTATTAGGCTCATAAATCTGAAACAAAAGACCAATTCCAAAATTTCAAGCAGTTGACAGAATGCACCAGTTATGTTATTTGTGATCCGGCTTTCCTAGCTCTGTGGGACCAAGTCCAGGCAAGTAAAAATTTCTCACCTTCACACAATCTACATCAGTTAAACTTCTTACAAATGGACCATTTTATAAACATTAATTTAATTATAATTCGATCAATTTGTAGTAGGCTTGTGGTTGGAGTCCTGATTATTGATGCACTTTTCCTGTCAGCTATCATGTATTTTCCTTTTACAACTAAACATAACAATCCAAGAGAGGTACATGAGGCAAGTGATTTTTACATCAGTATGTTCAAGAGGCTGACCTTCACTGACTGGCAGATTGTGTACTCTGTTGAGAAATGCATATTCATCATCGTCAGCTCTCTGTTGCTGCAGTGGTCTGTCCCACGTGTTCTGTATTCTGGTAGCATGACTGTCAGCAACATTCCCTCCACCATATGTCTGAGAAACAAATAGAACATATTGTGAACAACACTGATACATGTGGACTACATAACTGTACAATCATTTTAATGTGCAAACTGTTTGTGATACAGTCACATGCGTCTATAACTTAGTCAATGTTGATGTTCAATTTCGGTGCATAAATACGCATTTTTACGCATAAGCGACAAGTGTAGATCCCGATCAGCCAGCACATCCGTGCCATCTGATCAGGATCTGCACTGGTCGCATTTTGGTCAGAAATAACTTAATGTATAAAAAACCAACAGTTACGATCCTGATTAGACAGCACCGGATGTGCCGGATGATCTGGATCTAAACTGTTTGCTCTGGCAATAAAAGTGTGTCTATGGAGGGAAGAGTTAAACCTTTTCCTTCTAAATTTATATTTTTCTTTAGTTTATGCGTCATACAACTTTACCTGAAACCCACACATTTAACATTAATATAGTTCACACTCGTTGTGTCGAGGTCGTCGGGACTGTACATTTTAATTCGAGATATCCGAAGTTCGACACATCCGAATTTGCGCCAATGCACGAATATCATACCTATATGTTTCTAATGCTGCCGTGATTGTGAGTGCTAGTACTCGTTTATGAACATTTCAGTTAATCAATAAGTTTATCAAAACAGAACAGAAAAATATATTAACTTAATATATTTATTACATGTTAAAAAAACATCATCGTTAAGTTTCGGTGTTTGTGTGACATTGTCGTCGTCTTCACTCTGAGTGTTAAAGTCGTCTCTCGTTATTTATTTATTACGTAAACTAATTCAATTAATATTCATCCCATAATCGTTAATTTAGTGCTGTTTGTGCTTCAGACTTGTTGAGTGAGAATTGATTACGTTTGGATCATGTTTTTGCATTTGTTGTCCTAAATGGATGAACTCGTATTTTATTGGCCTGGATGTCACAATGTCATGATAACTGTAATTAAATGTTGTTGATTTTTTAAACTGAAATTAATTGCATTTACGAATCCCAATATTTTACATCCTAATGCATTAAATTGCATTAAATAAGCGAATATTTTACCTTACAGGTGATAATAGTTAATTATTATTAAATAATGGTATCTTGTTTGCCAACAAGTTCTCTCTTTGAAGAACCCGCGCGCATTGTTCGACCGCGGCAAGTTTCACACTTCGACTTATCCGATGATTTTATATAGCATATTTTAGCCGGCGGGTTCTAAATTTAGTTCGATTTATAAAAACATTGTTTAAGTCGAATTCGAGTTAAGCAGCGTAATATTATATGTAATAAGAACACATTTTGACGGGACCGTAAAATTAATTGGAGACAACCGATGTTTCGACTTAATCGAGTTTGACACTGTGGACTGTACTTCCAAGTTCATTCAATTTATGCATTATTTGGTTAAATTCACAAATACATGAATCATCATTATCCTTTATGACAATTCATATAAACTCTCGTTTCTTGGAACTGAATGTTATTCATTACTATAAAATCCTCACCTGACATGACAACAATTTGCTTTTAACAACCGTGAGGAAGTGCAAGAGCTGTCACTGAAAATTGATATATGCAACCAAAAAGTCATAGTAAAAAATGACTTTGGGCCCATAACTCAGCCAAAAATAATCAGATCAGAAACTTCTAACGACAAGCACCACTAGGCTTAGTGACAAACATCCTGTAAAGTTTCAAGTGGTTTTGGAGATGAAGCACGGACCAGATTTTACCGGACTAACGGACACAAAGTGCAATTACTATATGCCTCCCCTTTGGAGGCATAAAATATTACAAAACTAGAAATGTGTCCAAAGGACACGGATGCCCCCGCTATGCATCGTTTTCATATACTAAAGTGCAATGATGGGAATAATAGCATTTCAAAGACAGTGATGTTCGAGTAATTATAAGAATATGCATAAACTTGATGATCAAGTAAATTATTTGTATTTGTGGCACTGTTGTCTTCTCATTACGGAAATGTCTGTGAAGAAGTTGGTGGTAATGCAATGCAATGTCATAGTGAACATTTGTGCAAAGTTATTTTGAAATCCCTTCCTTCATAAAGAAGTTATAGCCCGAACAAGTAAATTCAAGTTTTAGTAACTGTGACCTTGACCTTGGACTTACAGGCATGGGTAATGTACGCAACACACCGCCTTGTCATGGTGAACATTTGTGCCAAGTTATTTTGAAAACCCTCCATTCAAAACAGTTATAGCCCGGACAAGGAAATTCTATTTTTAGTAACAGTGACCTTGACCTTGGACTTACAGGCATTGGTAATGTACGCAACACACCGCCTTGTCATGGTGAACATTTGTGCCAAGTTATTTTGAAAACCCTCCATTCAAAACAGTTATAGCCCGGACAAGGAAATTCTATTTTTAGTAACAGTGACCTTGACCTTGGACCTACAGGCATGGACATGGTACACGACTCACCACCTTGTCATGGTGAACATTTCTGCCAAGTTATTTTGAAATTACTCTATTCTTAACGTAGTTACAACCCTGACAAGAAAATTCTATTTTAGTAACAGTGACCTTGACCTTGGACCTACAGGCATGTGCATGGTACGGGACACACCATCTTGTCATGATGAACATTTGTGTCAAGTTATTTTGAAATCAATCTATTCCTAACAAAGTTACAGCCCGGACAAGAGAATTCTATTTTTAGTAACAGTGACCTTGACCTACAGGCATGGGCATGGTACGCGATACACCGCCCTGTCATGGTGAACATTTGTGTCAAGTTATTTTGAAATCCCTCCATTTATAATGAAGTTACAGCCCGGACAAGAAAATTCTATTTTTAGTAACAGTGACCTTGACCTTGGACCTTCAGTCTTGGGTATTGTGCGGACACACTGCCTTGTCATAGTGAACATTTGTGCAAAGTTATTTTGAAATCCCTCCATTCATAACAAAGTAACAGCCTGGACAAGAGAATTCTATTTTTAGTAACAGTGACCTTGACCTTTGACCGACAGGCATGGGCATGGTACACGACACATCGCCCTGTCATGGTGAACATTTGTGCCAAGTTATATTGAAATCCCTCCATTCATAACAAAGTAACAGCCCGGACAAGAGAATTCTATTTTTAGTAACAGTGACCTTGACCTTCGACCTAAAGGCTTGGGCATGTACGTGACATACTGTCTTGATATGGTGAACAATTATACCAAGTTATTCAAAAATCCAATAAGAAATAACAAAGTTACAGAGCAGACAAGATTTTGCAAGAAAATTCTATTTTTAGTAACAGTGACCTTGACCTTGGATCTACAGGCATGGGTATTGTCACGACACACCGCCTTGTTATGGTGAACATTTGTGCCAAGTTAATTTGAAATCCCCCCATTCCAAACGAAGTTAAGGGCAAAGTGTATATTTTTCTTAACACAAAATGAAAGTGAAAAAGGGGCATAATTTGAAAAATATTGGAAGCAGGGTTATGGGTCTTGTTGGTTATGATGTAGATTTTGATGGTGAAAATATATTTCAAGTTTCAAGGCAGTATCTCAAGTAGTTTTAAAGTTATGGGCTAAATGCATATTTTGCTTAACACAAAATATAAGAAACAAGATATATTCCTATTAAAACTAATGTAAATGGAAGTATCAAAGGGCCATAACTTCTGAACGGAACATGTAAGAGCAAAACCCCACCTTCATGCACAACAACATATCAGGCTAAGCATTGTGGTCAAGTTTCATTAAATTCCCAGCAGAGGTGTAGGAGGAGTTGCGTTCACGAGATATACTCCTATTAAAACTAATGTAAATGGAAGTATCAAAGGGCCATAACTTCTGAACGGAACATGTAAGAGCTAAACCCCACCTTCATGCACAACAACATATCAGGCTAAGCATTGTGGTCAAGTTTCATTAAATTCCCACCAGTAGTGTAGGAGAAGTTGCGTTCACGAGATATACTCCTATTAAAACTAATGTAAATGGAAGTATCAAAGGGCCATAACTTCTGACCGGAACGTGTAAGAACGAAACCCCACCTTTATGCACAACAACATATCAGGCCAAGCATTGTGGTCAAGTTTCATTAAATTCCCACCAGTAGTGTAGGAGGAGTTGCGTTCACGAGATATACTCCTATTAAAACTAATGTAAATGGAAGTATCAAAGGGCCATAACTTCTGAACGGAACATGTAAGTGCGAAACCCCACCTTCATGCACAACAACATATCAGGCCAAGCATTGTGGTCAAGTTTCATTTAATTCCCACCAGTAGTGTAGGAGGAGTTGCGTTCACGAGAATATCGGACAGATGGACGGACGGACGGACGGACGTACGTGCGGACGGACGGACGGACAGGAGCAATTCTTAATGCCCGTCGCCATTTCATGGCAGGGGCATAAAAACAAACAAGATTACATTAAAAAAGGAGCAAAACCTAATGACAGACTAGTTCTCAATACAGGCTAACTTGTGGCACTTACTGGTCCGACTCGGAGCGGTCGGTTTCTCCAGGTCTGACCAAACCTTGTATGAAGTGGTAGGCGATTGCTACGCTCAATGTTGTTCATCCTCCTGTGGTTAACTGGGCTACTGCCCCGCTGCTGCTGCTGCCGTTCTCCCTCTTGTTCCTGTATTAGACATATATTTAATCATTCACAAACCCACTAACTCATTAAACCACTCTTATATCACTATTTTTCACCTTCCCAGAATTAACACCACTTTTGTGCTAATCGCAGTTTTACTACACGAGGAACATTGGTCTATGGATAGAGCATTGGACTGCATATCAGTGCCCAAGGTTATAAAACTGAGCATAGAAACCAGTCTCAAACCAGTCTCAAATCTCAAGCATCTGATTGGCTGAAATGGACTAGTCGCCATTTCAGCCAATTAGATGCTTGAGATTTGAGACTGGTTTCCATTCTCAGTTTTATAACCTTCAGCCCTGAAGATTGTGGGTTCTAATCCGAATAGGATTGAGATTCCTCAACAGTTTCCACAATCCAAATGTGATTCTAGTAGTGGTTTCAACCCACCAAGCAGTGACCTTGATTAACCCTTTCCTCCATACATGTATATGTGCATTTTAACGCATGTGCAACCAGTGTAGATCCAGATCAGCCGGCACATCCCTGCCATCTGATCAGGATCTGCACTGATCGCATTTTGGTCAGAAATAACCTAATGAATCAAAAAGGGAACAGTTTAGATCCTGATCAGACAGCACAGATGTGCCAGCTGATCTGGATCTAAACTGGTCGCCCTCACAATAAAGGTGTGTCTATGGAGGAAAGGGTTAATGTAAGTTGAAAGAGCTTGTTGCACAATCAATGAAAAATAAACAAGTTCAAAATAATAGAGGACTTAGTATACGTCCACTTTTCACAGATATTATTATTGCCAGAGTGGAACCAAATCAATTCACATCAAACACTTTAAAAAATGCACTGCTTTTATAGAAGTAATTGAAATCAAATTATTTCACAACTAAATTTTCGTTCATAATATTAGATTATCGAGGGAAGCAAACTGTTTGCAAACTAGCTTCACAGAATTTTCTTCAAGAGCTCCTATATTTATTATAGCATATTTACCTGTAGAATTCTGGCCAGTTGCTCGTCTTGCTCTTCCTGCAGCAATCTAGCGAGTTCCTCATCATCTTCCTGTGTATGTCGAGTCACTCTACTCTCCTGGGCTTCTCTCCAGCCGCCAACCCCTCGAGGCACTAGACCATGGTCCTGATTCACATGGCCTTCCCCTGGGCCCCGAGGGTTCAAAGTCTCCCTATTTCTTTCAAATGCAGGTGTTGGCAGTTCACAAGAGTCTGGGGCTTAAATAGATAACATAAATATTTCAAAATTGCTGGTACCCCAAGTGGTACTAATTTTTTCAAACTCAATTACCACACATGAACTCCAGTTTCTTATTATGAACCAGGTGTTGTGTCCATATAAAGATATTCCAGGCTTCATAAATATAAAAATATGATATTTGTTCAAGTTCAAATCATAAAAAAAACTTCTATTAAACTTCTTCCCCAATTTGTATGATCACATAATATGACCTGTCTTTGATGGGCACATACATGTAATAAATATATGTAATAAAAAGTTTTAATGTTCCCTAAAACTCAATGATTGGGACAGAGCTTTTACTGGTATTTTATACATGGTTATCATTTGTTTAAATGTTCAGGGTTTTCAATCGCTTTTATTAACCAGGAGTCACATTACCCCCTGAAAGGGGTTAATTAACAAGATTGTCTGAAGTCAGTTATTGAAATCTGTGATTTTTACATCTTTTGAAATTACAGAAACTTCATTTTTATTGATTTTTTTATAGTCAGATATTCCTTACTTCAATTTAACATGCCAAAACGCAAAATTAACCAGTTTTCTTGCAAATTTTGAATACTTGGTCTGAATTCCCCTGTATTAGAATGACCCAAAGCTCAAAATTAGATGGGATTAAGTGGTAAAATTAAAATATGCTTGCATCAAAACGCAAAATTCTGCATCTATTGAACTCTCTGAATAAATGAAAATACAGTGAAACCCCTCTATAACGGACACCTAAGGGACTGAGGGAAAGTGTCCTTAATAGCTGATTGTCCTTAATTGTGGGTTTAAATCAAGTAGAAGCAGGGTTGGGCGGTAAATACCACCCCAGGTATTTACCGGTGGTATTTACCGGTATATACCGCCCTGGAAAATACTCCCCAAAGTGGCAAATACTGGAAAATACTGGCAAATACTACTCAGATGAGTTTTTTTGCCTTAAAATACTGCAGAAATCTTAACTTAGTTGACTGTAATTAATGTATAATCATAATAATAATTAAATTACTCATATATTTTAATTAAATTTCATATCTGGTTATCACTTTAAGCACTTTAAAGTAAAAATAATTCTTACAGAATTGTCTTTTTTTACTCTAAGAACCAAAAATACAGCAGGTAAGAAATTAATGCTGATCCACCTGTGCACCTGGCCATTGACACAAGCAAGGCCATAATGTCTAGTCTATTAAAACAACATTATGGTGGGCTGTAATAGCCAGGGGCAACAAAGGCAACAGTAAAGTGTCATAAATAACCTATACAATTTGTCTTGGTGCAAGTAAGTGGTTGTGTATTGGTGTGACTGCAGAAAGCTGCCAAACTGGTGTTCCGTTACAGGTATCTTAGGGGGAAAGAAGAGACTGACTGGTAGACAGAGGCTTCTTTGTATCTAAACCTCATTTGTTATTGTATTCATGTATATTTATTGTAAGTTGTGTACATTACTTGTTTATAATTAAAATTAACCCTCTAAAATGCTGACTGCATTATTGTTAATAATTGAAATTTGAATTTGTCCATATGCTGACTTTAAGGGATACATTGTATTGTATAAATTCCATGGGTGGTCAATTCAAATGACCACTTGTTCAGTACTTAAATTTTTATTTATTATGGATAAAGTGATAAAAGTGTTAAACTTAAGTATAAATATAATGGCAATTAATGGGTAAACTTGAAATTATCTATATAAATGCTGATAATAGATAATATTGTATAAATTCCAGCCTGGTAAATTGAATTGACCAGTATTTGCCAGTAATTGCCAGTATTTGCCGGTAAATACCGGTAAATACCGCCGGCATGGACAATACTCATATTTGCCGGCATTTTGCCAACCCCTCTATAACGGACACCTAAGGGACTGAGGGAAAGTGTCCTTAAAAGCTGATTGTCCTTAATTGTGGGTTTAAATCAAGTAGAAGAGAACATGTCTGTTCTTGAAAAAATCGCCCATAATACCGGGTCCCCGTAATATGGTGTCCGTAATGAGGGGTTTTACTGTAATTATTATATGCTAATAGTAAAATAAACCTTGGCCTATACTTCATACATCTTTCATCATATGGGCTACCAGTTTAGATCCAGATCAGCAAGCAAATCTGTGTAATCTGATCTGGATCTTTACTTTGTATTTTGGAAAGAAATAACCTTAAAGCAAACATGTAGATTCTGTATAAATGCAATATTTTATGAAGTAACTGGTTAACTGACAGGTAATAAAAAACAGACGTACCAGTATCCAATCTGACAACAATCGGGTCTCTTGAAGTAAAACTCTCTGGGAACTCTTCATTCTCAATCCCATGAGAAATGACCAACTCCTCCAACTGGACTGGTCTCTCAGCTCTATTGGAATTAGCTTCAGACTGGTTCACTAGAGGAATATAGATGTGTTCAGGGATAGACTGGTCTTCAGGAACATAGACTGATCCACTCTGTTGATTGCTTGTTAGACTATCATTCAGTGTTTGATATTCAAGGGCAGTTTGGAAATCTGCAGTCTGTTCAAGGCTATCCTGAGAGTTTCTCCTGTGATCTGCTGGGGTATGTGATTGATAAGAAGAGTTCACCAGTCTATTATCTGACTGGTTTTGCAATTGGTAAGGAGGAGTAACTCTTCTATTATCAGACTGGTTTTTTTGAGGTCGATATGAAGCACAAACTCTCCTGCTATCAGACTGGTTATACGGTTGATCAGGAGGGATAACAAATGGTGAATTATCTGGGCCTATATCCAACTCTCTTTCTAGCTGGTATCTCTTGTTTTCCTCATCATACTTTCTCTGTAAGCTCTGAGCAAACAGATAGTCACTGTTCTCGCCATCTCCAAACAACACATTGGAAGAAAGACTTGTGGACAAACTATCACTGAGAGTAAAAGAATTTGAGTTTATAGCATGTGTTGAAGAAGGCATACTGAAGGTTATTGTGGTTACGGCATTAGGAGAGGACCCTGCACTAGCTAACATACTGTTCACCGCTAACGAGCCTTCCGGACGACTTATATTATGCTCGTATGGCACCACTATTGGATTGTCAAGCTCAGAATTTAACTGAAGACTATTGTGGCTGAACTTATCCGGACAGTTTCTGGAATTATCCACTCGTATATGAGTAGTTCTATTCTTCCCTTGATCTAAAGCCACAGTCTCATTGGATTGCTTTTTTCTAAAATTCTGTTCTTGCCACAGGTTGTTCTTCACTGTCACTGGGACAGCTCTATTAGGAAGCTTTATTACTGTTGTTTCATCGTCATAATGATTCACTGAATGGAAGTCTGTCTGTAAATCTTCGGGAGAATCATTCTCGATGTTCTGGAAATGAGTGTGTGATGGTTTGTAGAATGTTCTCACTTTGGCAGGGTTTGCTGTAGCATCTATTCCAGCTGGAAGTGGTATACTAGCAAATTCCATTAATGAATCTTTCTGTCCGGAAGTAACAGCATGATTCCTGGACTGGTTCTCAACAGAACTGTTAGCCTGGTTCAGCAGTCTATTAGCTGGAGTCAACACAGGAAAATTTCTCGACTCATTTTCATTTCTGTTTTGTTTTTTCTGCTTTGTCTGGTTTGGAACTTTAGCCAGACTACCATTCCCACCATCATAATATTGTTTAAACTGTAGTTTGGGTTCCCATTTAGAAGAGTCATGTTGTGGTGGGGAAAACTGATTTCTGGGTACGAGAGGATCATTAGAAGCTCCATTCACAAGAACATTATTTCCACTTCTGGAAGAGTTTTTATTGGTGTTTTCTTTATTCTTCACAGTTTTTGCCCTTGCTCCACCATATGCAACACCTTGCATCAGTCTAAGGTTTTCAGAGAATTCATTTCCAGGATCAAATACAGGATTGAAAGTTTGTTCAGTTAGAGGAGTGGGCTGGTTCCTGGTCTGTGGCATTTGGGGCATCACTTGATGTTGTATTAACAGTGGTTCGGTCTGACTTCTGGACTGTGCTGCTGTCCCTGGACTTACCTAATAATGGAAAATCATACATCATTATCAAAGAAAATAATCAGTAACAGCAAACTTGGGTAAAGGTAATCTAATAATACACACGTCAGTAAAGCAGTCCTTTAATCTATTTATATTCAAGTATGAAAGTGCATGATTCTGCATCTATTAAAATCAGGGTTGGCACCAATCGACCGCCCCTGGTTTAAACCGGCGGTTTAACCGGTGAAAACTGTCCCGGTCAATACTCCCCAAGTGGTTAATAGTGGTCAATACTGGTCAATTGAACATTTTTTTTCAAAATTTTCATAAAAGAAAGGAAGAAAACAAACCATTTAACTTTTATTTAATTTCTACTTAAGTTACTTTAGAACTAACTTCACTTGAACATGCTTTGCACTTAGAAATTGTCTTATTTCCCTCAGTAACTGAGATCATAAAATCTCCTTTGGCTTTATTTTGTTGAGTTTTTAGACAAAGTAAGAATTCTTTTAATGTTAGTGTTTTATCAACATTCAGCAAAGAATGATTCAGTAACTTGAATTTTTCCTTTTATTTAAAGCAAAGGCAATTTGCACCACCAGTAGGTGTTACACTCTTGCCAACTAACACTTGTGTATGACAATGGATGGTCTGGAGATGGAGGGGTGTTGTGACACACTTCTATTGTTTATTGACCTTGGGAACATGTCAATTAAGATGCCTATGTGTTTATATAAGGATTATCCAATAACCATAAAGTAGGTGTTATACACCTGCCTGTTAACACTTGTGTTTGACAATTGATGGTCAGGAGACTGAGGGGTGATTGCACTTCCTTTGACCTCACAGATCTTTGCATGTAAATTGTAACCAAGTCATACTGTTTACATAAATTACATGAAACATAACAAACATTATACAACTTGAAACTTTTTGCATACTACATTTATTGATTTCAGTCTGTTACTTATCATAAATGCCTATAATTATGTCATGCTGTTTATATATACCATAAAGTTTCCACGTACTTAAGAAAATGTGTCTGTAAGCATTGAATGCCCGAAGCTGAATGACCATATATTTTCCAACAATACACATGAGAACTCGTGCATTAAACCAATGAAAACAACACCTTTTGATTGGTACATTTAAAAGATCTTACCCAATCAAAGAAAATTAATATTTTCCACCTAATTCGCTTTGCTTAACTGTTGGAAAATACATTTCTTTTGCTTATTGAACATAGGAACATACCAATTAAGAAGTTGTGTTCATTTAAGGCTTATCCAAAAATAAACCATACATGAAGTACCATTTAGGCCCTTACAGGGGCTATTGTAAAGGCCTAAAGGATTTTAAATGATTCTAAGAACATTTTGGACAGTTTGGTTGTGAATAAAATTGAATTGACCAGTAATGACCAGTATTGACCAGAAATGACCACTATTGACCAGTAATGACCACTATTGACTAGTATTGACCACTGGCCCGGTCAATACTCAATTGACCGGTCAATAAGCCAACCCTTATTAAAATGCCTGAAGATGTGCGCTTACATTCATAGACAGTTACTAAACCCTTTACTTCATATATACGCCTGTTAATGTGTGCGACCAGTGTAGATCCAGATCAGCTGGTACATCTGTACAATCTGATCTGGATCTACACTGTTCGCCCACACCATAAAGGTGTATATATGGACAAAAGGGGTTTATTACAATTTTTTGATGATTAAATGTTTGTTACAATGATCTTCCTGTATTCATAAAATACTTGTTGAATTTGTATTAACCATTGTAACCCATGCTTACTATTTACATTAAATCATGTAAGGAAATACTACAAACTTGTCCTCTTAATGCAGACCGGCTCTCAGAAGATTCCCCATTCTTTCTTTCCTCACGGTTCAATTGTGTCATTTTATCAGCTGTAGTTGCTAACCGTAAACGTTGCCCACTGAGATTCCTTGTGGTAGAAAAAGTTTGTGGTGTCAACTGTAAGTTGTACTCGTTGGAATTCCCTGTGCAAGGTGCAATGGACGATGTTGGGTGTCTTACGGCAGAAGTGGAAGAACCATTCCAAATCCCTGACCCAAATAATGCATCGTCACTAATGCTGTCAGGGTTTAGAGACTGTAACATCAGTTTACTTCTGGTATCTTAAACAAAGACAATATTAAAATGTTTACAAGTAAACAAAGTTAAAATATTTACTCCAAAGATGCAACTTCTATGGCACAGACAAACAGTGTTGATCCAGATCAGCTGGCTCTGACACTGTTTGATTTTTGATACAACTACAAGTAATTTCAGACAGTTAACAGAGCACTGTAGATGTCTATCAGACACCAATGATGTGCAGGCAGATCTGGATCTACAGTTATCATTTTCACAAAAGTAAAACATCTTGTATATGGAGTATAATGTGAACAACAGTTACAAGGCCACTTTACAACTAGAAATTAGAACACTTGAAAATGAAGATTTCGTTGTCCAGAAATGACTGTACTTGCCTGAATACTTAAGATAACAATAATAACACATTGTGTTGCTTAATCTCTTGTCAATATAGAGATAATGAATGAAAAAACATTTTAAATTAAAATATTCTCATCATAATCAATGTAAAGATTAACCACTTAGATTAGTTCAAAGTAAGACTTATTTTACATAACCTTGTTTGTTTTTGACAAAAGCAAAGCATGCAAGGGACAATTCTTTAAAATGAGAAGATACATGTAGTTAAAACAGTTCTGCAAAGATAGAAATGAACAACAAAAAATATTAAAAATTCATTGTTTATGGACAAATTTTATTGGTCAGCGTTTTAAAGAATATCCAATCCACATTAAATTATCGATTTAACTTGTTGTTGGGGAAATAAATCGAAAGTAGATAAACTTAATGGATTGAAAATGGTAGAAGGGTCATATACACAATCCCTAAATAAAACCCTTGCTTGAGAACAGTGCTCACGCTGTCAGTCGACATTGTCGCCATTTGCGATAATTTTACGTTTTTGTCGATTATTTCAAAGAATTGGCGGTAAAATTTGGCGATTAAATAATTGTCAAAAAAGATAAGATATTGTTAGCTTATTTGCATTCACTATGCCCTGAGCGGTCGCCACATTTCTGATAAATGTGGGTCGTTAATCCCCTAATTGAACTAACAAAGTGTCACTAAAGATAATCACCTTGGTGTCATTGCCTACGGGCCAATAATTGATGTTTGTGATCAGTAAACTTTGGGTATTTCTACTACTTCATGACAAGGGAATTCTAGTTATTACTGTTGCTATTTATAGCTGTTATGGATTCCCCTATCATATGTTTTACAAGCAAATAAATATTTTAAGAATTAGAACAAATGATGTGTTCTTTTTTTCTAACCTTAGAGTAAATTATTGCCAAATTCTTAATCCATTTTAAAGCGAAATCTAGCGTGATACTGTACCTCAAGTGATGAAAATAGGACGAAAATTTGCGGTACGAATTGCCGATTTTTTTGACCATGTTAACGGAGAAAATACTTCCTATTTTCTCATATAATGTGTTTACTCATCTGCTTTGGTTATTCTTTGCTTTGGAAATGTTACTTCACATTGAAACTTATGGGATTTTAAATCGTGTAAATAGAAGGTAATTGTAATTTTATTGAAATAAAAATTACACCAACGTGTAGATCAATGTTTCCCCTTTTCAACAACATATAAACACTTAAAATCGGACAAATAATTTGTCTGTATGAACTCAAATACAGCGGATGGTATTAATCTGCATTCAACATACCATTCTACCTGGCCCGTCTTGGACTGTGATCAGTGTTTTACACACTGGAAGCCGGTAACGATACGCGACGACAGCATTATCGATAAAATATGCATGTTTACGCTATAGTTTCATAACCCATTGATTAAATAGACCCGGTCCGGCTTGATCATCTGTGCAAGTTTGAAAGAAATCCGCCTCATAGTTTAGGAGTTGCTGCCACAAGATTTGGAGGATGTACGTACTGACAAGTGCAACTCTTTATGCCACTTTGTAGGGGCATAAAAATATTGAAGAAATATCTGTGAAGTCAGATTTATTTGTATGTGTACAGTAATGGAGAAACAAAAGAAAACATTGTTTACCAAACGTCAGAGAAGCTCACTGGGCCAAAACTTATACTTGAGAAAGGAGGTCATTCAAATCAATGTTTGTTAATCATAGAAATTACCTTAGTCTAGATATTGCAGTTAATTCAAAAAATACCTACAGTAGCATTAAAATTAGAAATATTTGTCATTGTTGTTTTGACATCGAAACAGGAAGTGGAATTTTAGGGGATTTGCCAATTATGGTACCCGACTTCCGTCATTACGAACTTAGTCTGGTTCCCAGCAAATTTCCTCGGTGTCAAGGGCAGGTAATCCAGACTACGCGAAACGAACTTCATTTCACGAAAAGGTGCTTAATTTATAGACTCTTTCTCCGTCGTTATTAGAAAATAAACGACTGTTGTAAACCAAAATCTAGAGGCATCTGATTGGCTGCTGGATGACGTCACACTTGCTCTCTGTATCTATTTTAAAAACTCTCCTCAAGCTGCTTATCAACAAGGCTTGTTGCTCATCACAATAATTCATGATAAACCTTGACATGGATAAACCATAATCGAGTTAATATGCACTATTTGTGATAAAGATTAGAAGAAGTACAGCTTATACTTTATAAACCAGCACCTGGAAGGTGTAAACAGTGCACTGAACAACATTATATGGCAAACATTGTGCAGAATTTGTGCAACTCGAAGGTTTAACATATCGCAGTAATGTAGGCATTCCACACATATGTATGACAATAAATCAGTGACATGGTTAAGTGGCATCAAATTGCTATCAGCAACCCAGTTGGGATAATGGTAAACATACATCTGTAATATGACTCCAAGTTCTTTGTATTTTTAAACCTAACACTAGCTGGTGTTGTTATGTACTTGTAAACGTGGGGAATACCGCCTAATATAAACCTCAAGGAAAGATAACTGAAACTCGCTAAGGATTCTCTGGCGGTTATAGCCGCCAGACAAAATTGGTTTACTACGGTCGTTGTCTCCTGAAAGTACAGACATGCGCAGTGAAACAGTCAATAATTTATTAAGTTGAAAATAAAATGTGGTAAAATAAAAGAAAAGATTGGAAAATATATACGGTTTTTTTTTTTAAAAAAAGGTGGTTAAAAGACGACAGACAGACAGATAATTTTATTTCCGTTATGCTTAAGAAACCCATGAGGATAAACATTTTGCATAATACAAATGCTAAACAACCAAAAAAAGTTACCCAACAGTTACGGAAGAAAAGTTACGGAGGAAAGTGTGTTAAGTAGGTGTATGTTGTTCATATTTTTTAGATGTCAAAAGGTACATATCATCAGTTTATATGAAACAGACTGTTTGCAATCTGTCTTCAATCAAACAAACGCCAAATCAAGCATTTCAAGTGAACTATGTTCATAAAATAAGAATGAAGACCACTGTTCATCACTGTCTGTGCTAACAACAACACGGGTATTTTCATCGTGCCTGGTACTGCATTGTAATTCAACTGATTTCAAGGTTTATTAAATATTGTGAGCTAAATATTTTCACTTATGTTTGATAACTTTCATTTAAGATGTAATTTTAATGTTTAAGCAATAGAGGCCAAGCTCAAGCAAAACCATGCACCAGTCAAAATAAAAAGTAACATGCATATATATTTTATGCAGTACAATAATAGTATTTGTTTGAGTTTTGACAAACAATTTGGAGTACTTACGTATCAGTTGCAATGGAGGAACATTTTTTTTTATAACAACTCATGTTTGCAGCTTACATTTAGACACAAGTTTAACAAGGATAAATTGATAATCGTGAATATTTTTCCTCCGTTACTTTTCTAGCTTCCTTCGTAACTTTCCTCCGTAACCCAAAATTACAAGGGTAAATTTTAATTATCTTACCACTTCTGACCATATTACTTGACGGCTTCTGTGATAATAACGAGGCAGTCGGTTGATAACAACAATTTAATTAGTACTAGAAGCAATCATGATACTTATTTTGGCTACGGAAGAAAAAAAATACGGAGGAAATTTTTTTAACATTTTTGACTAATATTTGCAATAAATAAAACTTATTTAGTGATGGTATGTATTAATCAATTGATAATCATGTAATTGATGTAAACTGTTTGATCCATGGAATTAACATGGATTAAAAGAAGTGAAATACACAGTTACGGAGGAAAAATTTATTATTGGACATCAAGAATTTCGTGTTAAGGCTATGACCAACAAAAATATAAAAAAAGCCGCAGGTGTTTTAATTTTAAATACATAGAATTTGATAATTCTATAAAATATTTATGCCTTTATAACTGTTTTTATCTTATTTAATACCATCAGCAGTAAGGTTTAAAAATGGTTATGGTAGGAAAGTAGTTTTTTGGCGACATCCCTTAAAACCAGTGTCATTGTTTGAAATGGCATCCAATTACAACAGAACTTTCTAATATCATATTTTCACGTGCCTTAAACATTAAAAACAGCAAATTTCTTAATTGCCAATCATCATATTTCAACAATTTTACTGTAAAAATTGATGTTTTGCCTGGCGATATGCAAAAAAGCGATGTTACCAGACATGTAACATGCCATAAAAATTTTAAAAGGTAACATAAATGGCTATCTCAGTGATGTTTGTTCTAAGAAAACATCAGATCTCTCCCCAAAATAGCAATATTTAATTTTAGAGCTTTCACCTTGAAGATTTGGTCGTCCAAAAGCTGGCGACATGTTTTCTCAAAATTGAGTCATTTTTTTAATCTGGCTGTACTTTGATATTGAAATAAATGAGAAGGTAACAAACTTACCTAAATATTTAGAGACATTCAGGAAACATGGATTTTCCTAGCTGTATTTTGTGGTAATCAGGCATGTCAACTACAAGAAAATACTACAATAAAGTAAAGGAGCTCAACAGAAGCTAACGATTGTAAGAATACAGTGTCCCACGAAAGATCCCACCAATTTATATCTTATCAAATGAGTTTCACAACAGCATTAAAGGTTATTGCAAATGAAATACTAGACACTATTGAAAGTAAAATATAAATGTATGATGATATGTCAACGGAAAGACAAACAAATTATCTAGAAACATATAAAACACCATTCAAGAAAAAAATACGACAAATGTTTGTTACAAAAACAACAACAACAACAACAACAACAACAAAACAACATGAATATCCCACTAATAGTTAATGATTTTAGTTTTGATAATAATTATTGATTGATTTCAGGAAAGGTTCCGTCTCTTAGGATTGAACCGATGATAGACTATATTGAACAAAATTTAAAAGACACAATAATAAATCATGCAAGCTCGTGGTTGTTTGATGATAATTACGACCCCTATTCACGTATTGCAAATAATTGTTCGGAGTCAGTAAATGCAAAATAACGAAACTCAAAAAATATGTGCAATTGTTGTGTACTTCTATTACTTTTATTATTGACATACTTATAACAACATGTTATCTTTTCCTCTTTTCTTTTTCGCTGCGTGGGGAGGCTGTGTTTTGTGAGTGTGGCGATTCCCGATATGCATAATTCACCTTTTGTGTCGCCTGCGAAAGCAGGTAGATCCTATTGTCCGGCGACGTCGGCGTCGTCCGGTAGTCCCCCAGCTTTAACATGAAACTTAATGGTGCCTTTGAGAGTACTTGTCCTATTCACTTCATACTTGGAATATATCATCAGCATGAACAACGCCATCTGTGACACCAAGAATGATAACTCCAGTTTCAATATTTTTTAGTTATGCCTACATACATGCTAAATACAACTTTAACATGAAACTTAATGTTGCCTATAACTTTGAAAGTACTTTTCCTTTTCACTTAACATCGGTTACAACAAGGACCATAACTCCTGTTTGAATATTTTTTGAGTAATGTCCCTTTCAAATGCAACTTAAACACGGAACTTAATGTTGACTTTAACTTCTAAAATACTTGCCCTATTAATTTAATATTCAGAATATATCATCTTCATGAAAAACGTCATCACCTACAATAAGAATGATAACTCCTGTTTGACTTTTGTTTTCCTTTTGTCCCTTTCACATGCAATTTTAACATGAAACTATGTTGCCTATAACTTTAAAAGTACTTGTATTATTTACACAATACTTGAAATATTTCATCTTCATGAACAACATCATCGGATACAACATCATAACTCCTGTTTGACTATTTTTGAGCCCCTTTTAAATGCAACCTGATGTTGCATATAATATATATATTTGAAAGTATTTGTTCTATTTATTTAATTATTAGAATATGTCATCAACATGAACAGCACTATAGGTGACACTAAAACTGATAACTCCTGTTTGAATATTTTTTATGTTACGCCCCTTTCACATGTAACTTTTACATGAAACTTAATGGTAACTACTTGTCCTATTCACTTACTACTTGGAATATATCATCTGCATGAACAATGACATTAGTGACAAAAAAGAATGAAAATTCCTGTTTGAATATTTTAAGAGTTATGCCCCTTTCAAATGCAATTTTAACATGAAACGTAATGTGCCTGTAAAATTGAAAGTACTGGTTCAATTCACTTAATACTTTGAATATCTCATCTGCATGCACATAACAATTGGTGAAGAATGATAACTCAGGTTTCACCATATTTTTAGTTATTCCCCTTTCAAATGCAATTTAGGTGACACATGTGTTGCGTGGTGTAGTATTGAAATCAACTTGAATAATTTTTTTATTATATATGATTAAATATAGGCCCACATTTCAACTTTTGCAAGCAGGCGACGCAGAACACAACATTCTAGTTTTATATTACTTTCAGAACATTAGTTGTCTAATATAAATGGTGGAGTGGTGTTTGTGATGGAAGTGAATGGACTTTGCTGAAGAAATTCAGTTATGAAAAATTACCCAGAAACTGTAGAAATATATGCAATCCAGAAAATATGTTTGACATATACGAAGGAAATTTACGTAAGGCATACAATCTAATAATGACAGAACCAAACAATGATTTAAATAATTAAAGAATGACAAATTTTCTCTGTTACACTACTTACAAAAGAAAATTGCCTTTGTCCATCTACAAATATGTGTTATGATATTTTATCACATTATTTAGGCCATGATTTCAATTGGTAAGTAAATTCCTAATGATACAAAAATGATTCTCAGCCGATTGAAGAAAAAACAAATCTCAGAAACTTTTAAATGCTTTACAAGAATGTATGGTAATTGATGGAGAGGAAGACATTATAAATACCGATCCTGACTCAGAATCACCGTTTGAAAATATACATCATCACGTCATCTAAAAGTCGTTAGTTTTGGTTCTTCAAAACTCGATGTTACTCAATTATTCTAATATGCATGTTTTACTTTTTTCCGAATAATGTCACACCATCAGCGCCAACGATTCATAAAACACCTACATCAATGCTTAAAAAAAAAAAAAAAAAAAAACAACAACAAAATCATTAAATGTTCACCAATTTTATACTCCGATTTAAATATCACTAAAATAAGACTGAAATAGAAATTGAGTGTGGTGAGGAATTCTATTCTTTGAATTACTATCTCCAAGAAATGATACTGGATTAGTTAATGAAGCTCGGTGGTTACAAGACCTGTGACTCGCGAAAAATTAGGAATATATTGTTTTTTTTAACAAAACAAAACCCACAAAAAACAACAACAACAAATTAACATAAAATCACATGGAGGCTGTTAATGAAACGTGTAGAAAACAATTAAGGTCTATGCAGGTTTTCAGTTAACTAGACTGTTTAGAAAATAAATCATTCACCCTTTCCCCCAAAACTACTAAAAGTCTGAATAGTAGAAGGAACAAACGCAGTAAATCAATATTAATTGACACTTGGTGTATATGTTATTTGCCAAGTTGCGTCGACAAGCCAATTGTAAATGAGATACGAGGGATGCCAAACTTTTTATAACGAAAATTGTGTTTTATCTCCTGGACAAGAATTTAGCAAGCCATGTGTATGTGAACGTTGTAAAAGTGAACTAGATTAGTGTCAACCTTTTACAGTTAAATTACTTATTGTTTAATATTATCGTTTAAACGTCCAGTTATTTATCTGCCTTTTGCAGCGTAAAATACATACTCGGCACTCTGCTGAATCTTTTTAAATTTTAGACCCATAATCTCTATTGTTCATTTATCATCTGTATTCTGCGAGGTATGCTGCATTTTGGACCTCCACATACCACTTTCTTTACGTTTTTTCACACTTTTGCTGCTTTTTCATTTTTACGGCATTTAGGCATCTTGGTCAAACTACACCATTGACTGTTTCGCTGCGCATGTCCCTACTTCGACATTAGACAATCAATAGTAGTAAACCAATTTTATGTGGCGGTAATAATTATTCAACAGCCAGTCAGAGGCATTTAGGTTTAGTTTACAACAGTCTTTTATTTATTGATTATGACTGAGTAAGAGTCAAACAACTCAACCAACACCGTCAGTGCGGTTATAATTATTAACCAGTATCTTAAATTAAGAGTTACCTCCCTTGTATACAGATACACCGTTTGTAATCTAACGCAATGCTTTATCAAAACTCTAAATTTTCATGAAAGACGCGGTTTATAGTAGTTCAGGTAAGCGTAATCGTATGTGTAACAGGGTTATAAGTGTTTTCCCAACTTTAAAACTTAATTAGCAACTCTTGTTAGGATTGGAACTACATTTTATACTGTCATACTATAATCATGCAGTATGCTACAAAATCAAAAACACAACTGTGAAGGTCACCTAGCTATGAAGAAATGAAATAATTAGCAGTACTTCAGTTTTGAATTTTGGCAAATAAGAAATAATTTGACTGTATAAATTTTGATGCCCCACTAATGTAAAATCAACAAAACCCTAAAAAATCCAATTTTAAGTGGCAGAGTTCTGACAAAAAGATAAAAACTACCTTGTTAATGTCTCTAAACTGCAATTGGAAGTAAAGCAAAATTTCAGCGATTTTATAGCAAATCTTTAGACCACTACATGGAGATTCGATGAAATTCTCGTGCACATGTATTAAACAGGTTGGGGAAAGGTATCAAAAGTAGCTATAATTGCTACTTTCCGCTATAATAGCTACAAGTAGCAATATCAGAATGAATGAAAAGTACAAACATGTTAAATTTCTCGTTTTTGGTTTGAAACCGCAACCTATCCGAACTTGTGCAACTTGCTACATACTAGTGCTTCACTTTGTTAACAACAACACTGCAATCCAATGTTGAAAACAATGCGGTAATTACATAGAGAAATTGTAAACAAACCACCAAAACACTTTTAACCATGTAATATGTAATGAAAAATGCCTTAATCTGACCACAACTTTTGTACAATTCATCAACTTATTGGTTCGCACGATCTCGAACTTTGATTGCATTATTAAAAAGCATTTTAAACGAAATTTCATTGTTTCTTCATTAATTACATAGACTGTGGTACAGTGTGTCCTCAAAATTATTGTTGTATAAATGAAAACTGTTGATGAACATCTTTAATAAGTTTCATAATTTGGTTGACACATTTGTTGTCTGCAGAGTGAAGCTAGTTTTGGGGACTAAAGTCTTTATTCATTTGTAATTTATATTAAGGATTTGGGGAAAGGTTGGGTGTTGTTGTTATAACACTACATATTGTTTTGTTGCCGTATGTAACCCTCAAATTTCTGGCTACAACCTGATTATTATGAGAGAAAATAATTTTATCGGAATGTTGTTCATTTTTATTTCTTTCAACATGTTTACTGCAGTTATTAAGCAACTTACGCAGAGTGGTATAACTTCTGGAAGCTTGATGTCTGTTGTCTCTTTCTTTTCTTAAAATATTATAATCGAAATCCGTGAGACATTTTGTATCTGTATATTACCTGACTTCCTGCCGAATATGGTCATTGTAAATATTGTCCGCAATATATTTACCAATAAACTTGGCAATAGATTCCTTTGCAGATCGATCTAGCCTGGCTTTTCGAATGAAATAGGTAAAATGACAATTAAATGTCTTGATATTTTTAGGTTTTAACTGTTCAAAATTTCCTTTCAAATTTTCACTGTTTTTACTTTTTTGGTATTAGGTTTTACATACATTAATTAGACATTGAGGGTAAAATACAATTTTCCATCATGAACTGAATGGGTTTTATATGTGACAGTTTATGAACTATAATAAATATAGTTTATAAATTGGTTTCTATCACAAAAAAAACAAGATGCTTCAAACAAGCGCAGTTGGCATTTTTTCGAGAATACCTATTCAGGGCACTGGTTTGGCTGTTTTTAGGGCCGAATATGGGCCTCACCTGTCAAAATAGTATGTTTTTTCCCCTATTTCAGAAAAAAATTCCCCTTAAAAATCCACAAAAAAATAAAATTGAAAAAATAAATAAAAAAGTAACTAAATTGATTTATTTGTAGGTCTACATTCACAAAATATGCTTGCTTGTATAATCAGAGGTAAAAAACAATGTTACAAGTGTGTATGACCCTTTAGTCAATACATGTGTATATGACTTAAAATTCCCCTTTTTGTCGTAAAATGACGCAAAATTCCCCTTCCTGCGAGTATGGGTACCTGTCCCCGAAAGTAGTCTAGTGCCCTGCTATTAATATTATGTGAACAGCTGTTTCATAGTGTACACGTGACACCAAATGATTATCGTGCTATTTCATGCGTACAGGGCACGACAATTCCATTGCCCGGTGCCCGCGGGCTACCACAATCTACCCTACGGACTACCAAAAAATTCGAGCGAGCGTCCGCCGGGCCACCTCAAAATTCCTATATCGGTTGCCCGACTAATCAACAGTTTCGAAATATCCAATAACCAGGAAGTTTAGTTTTGACACTTTGCGATAAAAACATACACGCGTGGGTAATTATCGATTTCACGCATGGGTAATTATCGATTTCGTCACCTTTGATCTCTTGCTTTCAAATATTGACAAATACCTGGGTTAGAATATTATAATATTCTAACCCAGCAAATACGCACGTTCTGTTGCATTCTATGTTTTTAATAGAGCGCGAGGATATAACGAAATTATGCGGTAATTTAATATGTTTTGATTAGATATTCATGCTGTCAATGAAATAACCTGTTGAATTCTTTTTCACACTTTCGGCTGACTAATTAAAGTAACAACAATAATAAATTGAACATCTGTCAAAAATCGGCAAATAATAAGCGCAATTAAATAAAGGGAGGTAATAAAAAGCAACATAATTTAGCCATTTTATACAGGGAAACAGTAACCTAAGTGTTAAAGCGAAAATTTGCTTAAAATATCAACAAAGCAATTGCTCGTAGTCAATTTTTATTTTTTTTATTTTGGTCATAAAAAATATTTTCTGTATTTTGTATATGTATTTAATGGTAGTTCATAGGTCTTTGTTACGGAATATATTGACTATGTACTTAATTACGCAAACACTCCAGCAACATCAGACACGATAGCCAATTGATTATTAAAACTACAAATATAGTTATAGAATTGAGGAATACAAGGACTGATTAAAAATAGAAAAACTGAACAGCATCAGCTTAAGATTTTTATCTAAAAAGTAAAAAGGTTCACAGGTATGCATTAAAAATGTATTCTAACTATCATATCATTTCTATAGTTCTCCATACTACTGTGATAAAGTAAATAAATATAATCTTGGGTGTTTACTATTAATCTGGTAATCTAAACACAATTACCGGTCTTGTCTTTGATGAAATGAATATAATCCTATCTATAGTAATAAATACGCGACCGGAAAGTCCGGGCTACCAAGCAAAAATCTTGGTAGCCCATTGGGCTACCAAGTAATTTTAGGATTTGTCGTGCCCTGATGCTTAACAAGTACAACAAAATCAGAAACAAATTTTATATTATATTCATTAAAACACGCCCGGTAAACACTGCCTCCTTCACCAAAAAGTGATGTTAAGAAACGGAGGCATGTTCACTTCCGTGCTGGAGGCATCGTGATATTTTTTGTAAACAAAGGTTAGTACTTTGTGTTTGTATTACAATTATTTTGGAAACATTACTTGTTTCAAAAATCGGAGAATGTCATTCCATGTAAATATGATTGAACCTCATGTTCGACACCCTTTATCATTCAGATATTACAAACTGGCTTGTCTACAACTTTTACAATGTGAACGAAACTTGCACATTTAGTACCGTCCGTCAAAATTTTTGATTCTGGGGCCTGTAATTTTCTGCTATAGACATTTTATCGGTGGATATATTATAAATAAAGTCCCCAAATGCTCTCTGAACAAAACAGATATGACTAACGGTCACATGAAGCGAACTAAGCTCAATGTAAAGGAAGTGCTGGAGGCATAGGGATGGTGCAGGCGGCATCGACGAGGTGCTGGAGCCAGAGCAATCTTTTTAACGCCTCCTTTTTTGCTATTACAATTCTAAATCATGTTTAATATTACGTAAGAATTTCATTATAACTTTAAAATATCAGACTTTTAATTAGAAAGTTACTTAAATACATGTATATTCATTCTTTTATAAATAAATGAAAAAGGGAAATTTGAAAGCCACCGAACACGACAAATATTAAATATTTTAAGTTTCGTTTGAGAATGTTAATGACTCTCAGATACCACTACTTCTAAGGCATTCTAAAATTAAGGTAGCATAACTATTGCACATTTTTCATGCTTAGTATTTTATAATCATTCAACAGTTTCTTATTTATTGTAAATCCATTTCAGATTTGCCATGAATTCTGGTACAAGAAAAACGATCTCCTTGCGAAATCTGCGGATTCTGTATAGTTCAAATTGGATAAGGAGCTTTCATGTAAATAATGCATCAGAAGGCTGCAGTCAATACAATGTATTCTATCTGCCAAAGACAGGTTGCCTCCACTAGCGCACTGCAGAGCTATACTCAAAGGGTTCACGTGCAAGCTAAAAGACACCAACGTACGATCTGTGAGAAAAGATTAAACAATATCAGATATTTACATGGTTATCTTAGAAAGGAACATGGTCGTGTTAAATATCAATATGAAAATTGTAGTGGTACGTTTGTTTACCACAGAAATTACGAAATGCACAAGTTGAGTAGTGGTATGTCGATGAAGAAAACTTTACAGTGTGATTTGTGTCCAATTAAGGAATGATTCTTATTTTGGTGCGGTTCATGCAGATTGGACGTGAACGCGAGAGCTGGCAAATCCATAAAGCGCGCTAGCGCTTTATGGTAAATTTGCCAGCTCTCGCGTGCACGTCCAATCAGCATGAACCGCACCAAAATAAGAATCATTACTTATATTTACATTTTATTCATATTTTCTTTAAATAAACTTAAGTCGAACGCTTTCAAAAATTAGTATTAAGTGAAAAGGGGGAGTAATACGTGGGAGTTTTCAATAGTAACAGCCATGACGTTACTGACGTCATTACGGGTCATGCGATTCATGCAAAATGAACCGAATTTTTTTAAACGAAGAAATCAATAGGAATGTAAATATAACATTTTCTTCCAAACCATTACTTAAACAGTATAGTTCAGAAAACACTCAACATCAATGATTCATGTTTGTGAACTCTTACATACAAGTATTTCACCAAATACTGCTAATAAGCTAAATGTTCTTTATATTTTTATAATGTCACACTTCAAAACTAAACTATAGTATTCATTTATAGGTCGCTGCCATTTTATTACAATGAATGATATGCTTTCTTTGTTTTAAAAACTATATTAAAGTAAATAAATCTAAATTAAATACCAAAGCTCTGGATTTAGAGTAGTTCTTGATGCTGTGTGGCGGCCGTAAAACGTCTCCCCGTACTTACATTCAATACTGTTATCTTTTCATACCTCAGGGACTGCATTTGACATTCACTTTCTACACCCCCTCCCCACTCACTCATTTACTCTCAAATACCCCCTCTCTTCTTCTTGACTGTGTGGGGAGGCTGTTTTTTCTGAATGTGGCGATTCCTGATATGCAACTTTCACCTTTTTATGACCAAAACGTTTGGTTGGATGATTCAAAATACATTTAATTGTGGCAGTGTGTTTGCCGGTTTTTGCATTTTGCCTGCTTTTGAAACTTAATTACAATATGAGACTGTATTCTAGGAAAACCGGAGGATTTCATTAATTCTTAATCAAGTACGATGTAAGTTTAGTATTACATTGTTAGTTATTATTTTAGTTTGACGTTGTTAATATGTAGACCAACTAATAGTCATGTTTTCTGATGATCTCAGTTTCAAAGGAAAATAAATACATAAAATAAATCTTTAAACGTTTATTTCCATTCCTCCCTAGACAGAAAATGAAAACACTGTCCAGATTGAATCTTCTCTGCTTGCCAAAAGTTTATAAATGTATTATAATGCCTTTGCAAAACTTAGTCTTGTCGAGTGCAATAACCTTGGCCCGTTTATTTTATACCCGTATTGACTTCTGGGTTGTTCTCCCCGTAGTTCTCCCGATGCTGTGCTAAGGTCTATACATTTTTTCTCCTTCTGTAAACTTTAGCTCTTGCTTGTGTGTTGAAGACGCATTCTATAAATAGCGGTCACGCCATGAAGCTAACATAGACCTCTATCAACGTGATGATCACGTGACTGGTGTGTACACAATGGTTGAAGACGTGGTTGCTGAATATAAAAACAAGAAATATCTTTAAAAAAGATAAACGGCGTTGATGGAAAATATTTATATATACACGTATATAAGAAAGAAAGAAATACAGAAAGGCGAAGCAGACACAGTTTAGTTATTTTATTTTACTTGTTATAGCTGTTACCGAACCCTCCCTGCCTTCTTAGTATGACCTCGAGATTAAGCGACCGAATCATGATAACTCATAAATTCATTGAAAGTGTCTTTCAAAAAAAAATGTTCAAGCTGTTGCAACAATTTCATACAGTGATAACAAGTCGATTAAAGAAGCAATGTCTTACATTAAGTCTTGATCTACATTTATTCAGTTTCAATAAAATACCTCTTGTAGAGTTAGAACTAAATATGAATAAATGTCCTTGAAATTTAATAAAAATAAATACAAACAGCCAGTTACAAGAGCGAAATCTACAAACTTTTACGTAAATTAACTTTAAAAAAAGTGTCCGTCCTGAGTATTGAACCCGGGGCCTCGGCTTGAGAGGCGAGAGTGTCATCCACTACACTACAATGAACTTGTTTTTTTGTACTTGAAATTAACAATCAGTATCAAAGGAACTAGAAAGGAACCATTAAGAACTAGAAATATCTACACTTCTCTTTCGTTTTACACTGTGTAAACTTGTATGCAAGTGTTTACCTGACACCCAAGAATATTCCATATAAAATTGTATTTAGGCTATCAATATTGACTTAACTGGTTATTTAAATCGTAAATATGTTTTTTTCTCCAATACAACACCCACTAACAACCAATTAAAATAATCTATTTGATTTTTCCGCTGCATAATAAAAAAATCCCACTAGATACCTCTCCACCCTGCTAGATGCCTCTCTGGTGTAAATAGCTACCAATCGAAATAGTTTATTTCATTTTCCCTCTGCATAATAAGAGAATACGAGTATTATTTACAACATTTCATTGGTCGAAAAACTAGGTCAAAAGTGAGCTTAGACAGCTAACGCCGAATAAAAATATATTCGATAAATTTGTTAAAGTTATGAACAATATAATCAACACATTATCAATTGAATCGTAAAATGAGTTGGCATTGAAATGCAAACGATTGATCATCAGTTACGTTTCATAATTTATAAATAATATACACACTTTATTTTCGAATTTTCGAACACTTGTTCTTTATCAAGAAAAATACAGAAATTATTGCGTTTATAATAAATATAATTTTATATAAATATATATTGTTTATATTTTATATAATATTTAATTTAATTATTTATATTTTATATATTTATATTTTATATATTTATATTTATATAACAGTTGTAAAATAATTTCTGTATTTTTCTTGATAAAGAACAAGTGTTCGAAAATTCGAAAATAAAGAGTGTATATTATTTATAAATTATATAACTGACTTCCATTTTGGAAGATTTTACGTAATTGAGTTACGTTTCATCTACCAGGTATAGATTCCTGTTCAAATATAAGCAAGACACGAATTGATCCTCATCTTCGATTTATTTGTGCTTTAAATGTAAGCAGCGCACGAATCGATTGTTAAATAATGTGATAATTAGCATCAATTTTGTCGAAAATGCGAATATTCTTTATTGCCTAAATAGAATGGAATATAATCAAATTCATAATAATGACGCCAAAGTCCCAGCTAAAGTAGAATGCTCGGATGTATGTGGTTGCCGTTGCAGTTCGTCCCGTTCTAAGCTTCTTTCATTTATAATTAATATTATATGAATAATATCTATATTGCATTCGCGTATAAGCGTACATCAATAGTAAAAACAATGATGGCTCTGGCTCCAGCACCTCGTCGATGCCTCCTGCACCACCCCTTTGCCTCCAGCACTTCCTTTAAAATGGGCTTAGTTCGCTAAATGTGACCTTTAGCCATATCTGTTTTGTTCAGAGACCATTTGGGGACTACATTTATTATATATCCACGAATAAAATGTCTATATCAATAATAACAGGCCCCAGAATCAAACATTTTGATAGACTTAATTAAAATATGCAAGTTTCTCTCGCATTGTAAATGTTGTAGACAAGCCAGTTTGTAATATCTTACGAAAAAATGGTGTCGAATATGAGGTTTAATCATATTTACATGGAATGACATTCTTAGAATTTTGAAACAACTAATGTTTTCTAAAGGAAATGTAATTAAAAAAATATTGTACTCACCTTTGTTGACAAAAATATCACGATGCCTCCAGCACGGAAGTGAACATGCCTCAGTTTCTTAACATCACTTTTTAGTGAAGGAGGCAGTGTTTACCGGGCGTGTAAAAGTTACATTTGATTTCACGCAGAGCATAAATATAGATGACAAATCTTTATTAGACACCCTATATACTAATTGACCTAATTACAAAGAAAATACAGTTCGTTTACAAACAATAGTTATTATAACAATCAAGTTAACCGGTGTCAACACACAAACAACTGCGAGTGGCTGGAGAGGAAATTGTTGCCAAAATACCTGAAATGTTCGCTAAGATATTACATATCACTGGTTAAACTATATGCATGCATGTTTTTTATATAATTACCGCATTGTTTTCAACATTGCATGTCAATGTTACTGTCTTCAAAGTGAAGCACTAGTACGTAGCAAGTTGCACAAGTTCAGATAGGTTGCGGTTTTGAACCAAAATCGAGAAATTTAACATGTTTGTACTTTTCATTCATTCTTATATTGCTACTTGTAGCTATTATAGCTGAAAGTAGCAATTATAGCTACTTTTGATACCTTTCCCCAACCTGTTAAATACACAGTAAAAATAATGGTACTGACCAGATTTGATATTATGACAATTGAAAGGATTTAATTTAATCCTATCATAATATCAATAACAAAACAAAAATATAATTATAAGTGGAGAATACTGAAAATACACACAGTAGAAATAATGATGCTTCTCGCTGCTGTAAGAACTGACCATAATTAATTACTGTAAAGTGAGGAAATTTGGCAAGGAAGTTATTTCACTGAAAACTGTTAATGAAAAATAAAAGCAATAAACCCATTCCTGCCATATTTGCTTGAACATCTTAAATTCTGGATTAGGTGACTTCGTAGACCACATCAATTTCATGCCACTTCAGCATCGTGCAATAACCCCACAGCCACTTGTTTAGGGCACATACACCTGTTAGGGGTCATTTTCTGGCCCTACCTGTTAGTATGGTATATAGGCTTAACAGAATTCTTGTGCCAAATTTGGATAAAGTCATCTAATATAATTAAGTTATGAAAAAAAATTTTTATTTCACAATGCAAAACCAATAAAGCCACTACAGCTAGCCTAAGGGTTGTTTTACATTCTGCACAACATCATCATCAGGGTTCCACTAATGGCTGAATTCCAGATCATTTTGATCATCTGTAGGAGAATCTGGAAATTAATAGCCAAACTAGCCCTAACCTAATGTAAGAAAAAATTATCATTCAGCCAAAATTACAGGGGTCAAACTGAGGCTTTAACCAGGTTTTCAACAAAAACTGGTTATTGTAATGCTGAAGTCGGCAGACGAGCAGGCGGGCATCAACTTTTGGTTTCCGCTCGATAACATGAGTTTACTTTGGCCTATTGACACCAAACTTGGTGTGTGGGTAGCATGTATCAGAGGCAGCCTGGAGATTGCTACCCAGGTGTCTGTGATCAAGGTCAAGGTCACTGTTGCTAAAAATAAAAAGTCAGTTTCCGCTTAATAACTTGAGTTTGCTTTGTCCTATTGACACCAAACTTCGTTTGTGGCTAGCTTGTATCAAGAGGCAGCTTGGGATTGCTACCCAGGGTTCTGACTTAGGTCATGGTCACTGTTGCTAAAAATAGAAATTAGAAAATAGAAGGGTCATTTTCCTGATCAAATGGAATCCCTGCATCAACCTATCAATATTAAGCAAAATAACTGACAACTTAAATTTAAACAATTAAATTTTAATGTACTATAAAACTGGTCGAGCAATTTGGAAATTTTTTAAAGGTAGGTACCTAATATTTTAATCTTAGATTTCTCTATTGAGCAAGGTTTGTGTTGTGAATGATATTTTTATTTTTTTGGCTACTGTGTTGAAAAAACACAGTAAGTGGGGACAGAATCCAGCTTAGTGGACCTCTGATGTTGATGTCAATTTACATTAACTACGCATGGTTGAGCATTGTTATAGGTGCACTGTTTACATTGTTATAATAATCATGGCCTGCAATACTTAAAATTTAAAGTTATATTTAATAAATGGAAATTGTTTGTTCTCTTTGTAGACTGAATATGGATTTCCAGAAAGTATTTAGCCATGCGAGTGGTAGAAAGAGGAAGCACTCGGGGTCAAGATCAAAGCTGTCAGTGTCTGATAGAAAAATGGTGGAAAGTCTGTTTGAGAAGAAGTTCAGATACAAGATGGCAACTGAAGATAATGACAACTTACCACTTAGTGGAGAACATTTATGCCAACAGTGGACTGTTGCCAAATATCTTGATATGAAGTGCAAGCTGAACAGATTGAAGGACAACCTCAATGACAAGGATATGCTGACCTGGCACGATCACACCAGGAATGTCAACCTGGCTGGAAACATAGGACCTGAGATAAGACTCCGACTCAGGCCAGAACTGTGTACACAAGCTTGGTGTAAATTTTATGAGATAGCCTGTAGTTATTTAAACTTTGAGCAGATTGACAGACTGGTCTCGGTACATCTGTGTGAAGCTCCTGGAGCCTTTGTTACAAGTCTAAACCACTATCTGTACACTCGGGGTAAGCCAGTCTAAACCACTATCTGTACACTCAGGGTAAGCCAGTCTAAACCACTATCTATACACTCAGGGTAAGCCAGTCTAAACCACTATCTATACACTCAGGGTAAGCCAGTCTAAACCACTATCTGTACACACAGGGTAAGCCAGTCTAAACCACTTTCTGTACACTCAGGGTAAGCCAGTCTAAACCACTTTCTATTCACTCATGGTAAGCCAGTCTAAACCACTTTCTGTACACTCGGGGTAAGCCAGTCTAAACCACTTTCTGTACACTCAGGGTAAGCCAGTCTAAACCACTTTCTGTACACTCAGGGTAAGCCAATCTAAACCACTTTAATGTAAACTCAGGGTAAGCCAGTCAAAACCACTTTCTGTACACACAGGGTAAGCCAGTCTTAACCACTTCTGTACACCCAGGGTAAGCCAGTCTAAATCACTTTCTTTTATATCACTGTCACTGTCACTTGAAATAGAATATGGATTGTTGAACTTTGGGCATATTTCAAAATAAAACTAGTATTTATGTCACTTAAGCTGCAAAGCAAGGCCATCCATGTACTATGAACAGATTTGTTTTTGAAACTATGTCATATTTTGTTTATAATCTTTTTTGTTTTGACTCTTGTTATGTGCCTTAGCAAATATGTAGACTGTACCTGAAATGCCCAGACTTAACACAGATTCCTTGTGACTTTTTCATTTTCTACAATGCACACATGCACTTATCTGGCAAGCATGGATACAATTAACCCTTTCCTCCATAGATACACCTTTATTGCATGGGTTAACAGTTTTGATTCAGGTCAGACGGCACAGGATCTTAACTGTTCACTTTTTGATTTGTTAGGTTATCTCTGACCAAAATGCGACCAGTTCAGATCTTGATCAGACGGCATGGATGTGCCGGCTGATCTGGACCTACACTGGTCACACATGCATAAAAAGGCGTATATATGGAGTAAAGGGTTAAACAATTTGTACTTGTTAGGGTATGAGGTTGAGTGGCAGTGGATAGCGACTACCCTGAGTCCGTACTACGAGGGAAACAGTATCAGTCACATGATCAATGATGACAAGTTTATCCGCTGTAGCTATGACAACTGGTACTTCGGAGAGGATGGTACAGGCAATTTGATGTCACAAGCCAATCTTGATGGGCTGAAAGGAAAGCTGAAGAATATAGAGGTTAACTTGGTATGTATCATGTTATGTTTCATATTTCTGTGCCATTTCCCCTTCATAATTCTAGTTCCAGGGTTCCCATGGTCAGGGAAAATCGGTAATCAAGAATTTTTTTCAAGATCGGGGAAAAGTCAGAACAGTTTTAGAAGTGATAATTAATTTTTGCAAATTGGGCAAGTCAATGAAATTTGAAACCAGATGTCAAGGGCCAAGTCATTAATTGAAAAAAGAGTAGAATTTTTTTTTCATTTTTATACTGCTGTATAACATATATATTAATTATAATAGTTAGGGTTGAGGATTTCAAATTAAACTGTTCTCTATCAATTATTTTTGCCAGAACCGGGTAAGTTTCTCTTTCATACAAATGTTGCATACATATGGTTTTCTTATAAATAAATAAGTACTGTAGTAAAGATGGGAAATTATCTGAGGCACTGAATGATTATTTATGTGTTTCAGGTAACAGCAGACGGCAGTATAGATTGTCAAGGTGACCCAGCTGAGCAGGAGAATGTTGTATCCCGGCTCCAGCACTGTGAGGTGCTCACTGCTCTACATATACTGGTACCCGGCGGCACACTGGTAGTCAAACTGTTCACCATGCTGGAGTGCAAGACTATATGTCTCATGTATCTACTCAACTTATTGTTTGATAAGGTATACTCATTATGTTAAGAGTGCTCTGTGTTAACCCTTTTCTCCATATATCCACATTTTTACACATGTGCAACCAGTGTAGATCCAGATCAGCTGGCACATCTGTATGCCAAGTACCATAATTCTGAAAAAAAACAGCCCTCTTTAGACTTACATCACACAGTTTTGCACTTGTGTAATACTTTTACAACTGATCAAAATTAAAAATCTTTTTAAACATCATGTTCAAACCAAATTTATAAAGAATGTTTTTTACTTTGCAGGTGGAAGTTTTCAAACCATGTACCAGTAAGGGAGGTAACTCTGAGGTCTATGTGATTGGACTGGGCTACAAAGGGAGACAATCCTGTGAAAGTTTTCTGAATCTTGTTACACCAATTTACTTTGGTAACAGCTAGTTAATTAACTTATCGTAGCCATATTTAGAGCATTCAATAATAGATTGAGCAGCTTATAGCCATAAAAGAGCATTCTTTGATAGATGTTTTAAGAGAGGTTAGGCCCTTTAGACGGAATGACTGCTAGAAGGGTGATGAAAGCATGGAAATATGTGTAATTGACATGTTGTCCTATCTATCTATCTTCCTTTGATGTAAAACTCCACACAGGGACGTAGACATTTGTCCTATGCTTATAAACTAATGTTTAATCTACAAAAACAATAACTTGTGAATTTGTTTTCATAAAATTGCGTTCAGATTGTTGTAGTTGATGATTCTATTTTTCAGGTTGGCCGCAAAACTTTATTGTGTAGAATTAGGAAGAGTCAGGTTAGTGCCTTGCTGTCAAATTGTGTCATGATTAGAAAATAAACTTGTGATTGAATTGTAGGTAATCAGGAGCCTAGCGGCTGTCTGTTCCGTCAAAATGACATCCCAGCAACCTTCTTCCAGCAGCACTCCCAGTGTGTAGAGTTCTTCACTGAATGTCAGATGTCAGCCATACAGCGAAACCTTGACCTCTTCAAGGTCATTACAGAAAATGTTCACCCATATAGTGGAAGTTCACACAACTGTTGCCATGGAAATGACATTGATTCCAACAATACTTCAGAAGAAAACGGTCAAAATTATGAAAATATGGAAGTCGTTAAAAATGAAAGATGTTCTGATAATGACCTTCACAAGGTTGTTTCCAATAATGACAGTTGTAAAATCAAATCAGATGAGGAAAATTTAGATGTTGACCATCGTAAGGCAAAGTCTGATGAGGAATTGTTAGGTGTGGAGCAACAGAAGGACTACTGTGTAGAGTATTTCTTCAATAGATATGATATCAGACCACTTCCACATCATGCCAGAATCATGAAACTGCCAAAGGTAAAAAAAAAGAAGCTGTAGTTAGATATTGTTTTCACAATGGCCAGCCTGTCGTTCTGCATTATGAGGCAGAATTATTATATTTTAGGTAGTATTGTATTTTCATACATTTAAAGTATTCTGGCAATATTTTAACTCTTCAAGAGCTTAACTCTTTACACCTTTTATATGCATTTTATTGCACGTGCAACCAGTGTAGATCCAGATCTGCCTGCTCATCACTGCACTGTTCGCTTTTTGGTTAGAAATAACCTAATAAATCAAAGTGAACAATGCAGATCCTGATCAGATGACACGGATGTGACCTCTGATCTGGATCTTAACTGTTCGTCCATGCCATAAAGGCATATCCATATATATATATATGGAGAAAAAGGTTAACCCTGCTTATGTCATGTATGTGACCAATGTTCACCCATATCAGCATCTGTGCAGTCTGAACAAAGTGTACACTGTTTTTCAGTGTTTTCAGTAAATGAATTTTGATAATAAATCTGTAAAACCTCCATCAGAACCTATAGTGAAGGGCAAATCCATTAAATTAACCCTTTCCTCCATAGACACACCTTTATTGCGCCGGCACATCCCTGCCGTCAGATCAGGATCTGCACTGTTTGCTTTTTGATTAGTTAGGTTATTTCTGACCAAAATGCGACCAAAATGCGACCACTGCAGATCCTGATCAGATGGCACAGATGTGCCGGCTGATCTGGATCTACACTGGTCCCACATGCGTAAAAATGTGTTTATGGAGGAACGGGTTAATTTAGTTTAGCATGTTGAGGTTTAATATTCTTTTTTTAGAAAAAGTCTGAAAATAAGACCAATTTTGCAACCAAAGTGAGGCTGGAAGGAAAATTTACTGGAAGTTTTCATGAACGACAGGAACTAGCATCGTTACCATGGCAACAGAAGATTTGCAAGATACAGACATACGAGGAAGAAGTGAACAGGGAAGATAACTCTCTCTGGATACGGGTATGTTCCATCTCGGAAAGTTCTGCCCTGTTAACTGTCAAAGTAACCTCAATAAAAGGAAAACAATGATCGCTAAAGCAAGATTGTTAATGATTCCATTGACACTCCTAAGTGTTCTCGTTTCATATCAAAATAATGTGAAAAAATTATAATAAAATGGTGAATGGCTTCTGGAATGTCTGTTGGAACAGCTACCATCATGACAAAGCGGATGACAGCACTTCCTTTACAGCAACTGTTCGCAAATTGTGTATTCACACTGATGTCACAAGTAAAAAATTATGCACAGTTCAGTAGTTTGTAAGTGGCCTTTATTGTAGCCATGCCCTGCAGCTGGTGATTTTATGGCAAAATGAAAACAGTCTCTAGAAAGAACTTTAGCAGAGCAAATTAGCCATTACCTCCATATAAACAGGTTTTATCGCATGTGTGAACAATGTAGATCAAGATCATCTGGCACATCCATTCTGTCTGATCAGGATCTACAGTGTTCCCTTGGACAGAAATAAATTTATGAATCTGAAAGTGAACAGTGTAAATCCTCATCAGATGGCATGAATATGCCAGCTGAACTGGATCTACACTGTTTGTACAATACATAAAGGCATTTCTATGGAGGAAAGTGTAAAATGCAAAGATCTGAAAATTTGGGCGTGTCTTTGCTGTGGAGTGTTGTCATGTAAACCTCATGGCATCCATTGATTGTGTGTCAGAATCAGCTTTTGCATCTGTAAAGTCAGGATCTACACTGTTTGGTTCTTGGTCATAAATAATTTAATAAATCAGCAAACAGTTTAGCTGCAGACCAGAATGCATGGATGTGCAGGCTTATCTTGATATACACTAATGTAAGTTGTTTCATTGAGTAAAGGGTAAAGTGTTTATATTAAGCCAGTGCCTGATCTTAGTGCTGAATAATAAAATAGTTATTTTAATAAACATGATACCATTTACAGAGTGCATGTGGACCACTGTCAGATGAAGAAATTAGGCTATATCAGCCAGTGTATGGTTCACCTGTACCTAGGATATACAGCTCCCAGTTCTGTCCTGGCTTCTATGTTCACCAGGCACAGGAAATCATCACACGTGTACAGGTAGTTCTTGTTTACGATTTATAAACTTATCCTCAGAGAGCCTTGCGATATACTTCCTTACCCTTCACTCTATGTATATGGTTTTTTTACACATCTGCAACCAGTGTAAATCCAGATCAGCCAGCACATCTGTGCCATCTTATCTTGATTCTGCACTGTTCACAATTTGTCAGAAATAACCTTATAAATCAGACGTGGGGTAATCATAATCAGTAATTGTAATCAGCTGTAATGATTACATTGTTTCCAAGTAATTAGATGTAATGATTACATCGGCTAAATCTGATTAAAATTACTGTAATTTAATCAATTACTCAAGAAAAAATTGCCTGTAATCATAATTAATTTCTGATTACATTCTGATTACATGTACCTATATGAAGTTTATCTTAACAATGAAAAAGTTTAAAATTAAACAGAGTAATGAAAGAAACAACATGCATCTCTGAATATGTTGTTTTTTTTAATTTTAACCTACATCAAAATTGAGCATACCAACAATGTATCTACAGTTTAAAATTATGATTTAGAGGGCCATATCAAGCCTCAGGCAATATTATGACAAGGATAAGAAATACATTATGACAAAATGTATTGAACCCAATAATTTGAGCGATCAATATGTTCTCACCTACAACTGAAAATTGAAAGGTGTCAGTGTTTTCACCTGCAGATTTATAAAAGGTGATTAAAACTATTTTCCAATTTAGATAACAGTGAGATCAAAGATATTTGTTTGTGAATGTGTAAAATTGGTCATTTCAAGTTTGTCAGTCATGGCAGCAAACCTATGGAGCCATTTTGTGCTGCCTGAAAATGCAGAAGGTCATTTTAAAGGAAAATGCATACAGTAATATGCAATAGTATTTAATAAGTGCTACAATAATATCTGGACACACCAAAACAACCTCAAATTTCATTACACATTTAAACATAACTGGTAGTTTGTCAATCCCTGTTACTATTAAAATTAGAGTTAAATTACAAGAACTATATAAAACTTTCATCAACAGGATGGTAACAGCTTTAAAAGACTCTGTAGAGAAGAGATTGGTTCCATATGAAAATAATGATACACTTGTGATGGCAGCAGCATTAGATCCAAGGTTTAAATTGCGCTGGTGTAGTCCAGATAAACTGTCAAGAACAGAGAGAACTTTGGAATCTATCCTCAGTTCTTACACACCTACGGATGTCAGTGACTTTGATTCAGCATGTAAAAATTACCTCTGATGATTCTTCTTCATCTCCAAAAAATGAAGTAGATTTGATTTTTTTGACTTTATAACACCTGAGAAACAAAGAAAAAGGAACTACTCTGGTGTGAAAAATGAATGGGAAGATTATCTCTCTTTACCCTTTATTGACATGAAAGCTAATCCATTAAAATTCTGGAAAAACAGCCTTTCTGGAAAAAGAGTATCCATCTCTGGCACCACTGGCAAATAAATATCTGGCCATTCCTGCCTCTTCGGAAATAATCTTTAGCATTGCAGGCAGAATATTTAGACCATACAGATGTTCTTTAAAGTCTGAAACATTTGAGCAGTTGATGCTTTTTAAATACAACTCTTAAGTTGCCCTCAAAATTTAATATCATGAAAAATTAGCAAAATGTTAGCTTGTATGTGTAGCTTTACATATTTATAGCTATTCAAAAACCTTCAAAAGATAGTATGAAGTTCATTTATTCAATAGTGTACATATTTAAATGTGTTCATTAAAGTTCTTTAGAATGTATAAACAATTATGTTCTTTGTAAAATTAATGAGATATGTTTCTAAATCTTCAATATGAATTGGTGTGTACTTGTAATCAAATGTAATCAAAATGTAATCTGATTACTTTACCAAAGTAATTGTAATTTAATCATTACATTTGAAAAATAAAGTAATTGTAATTTAATCATTAATTTAAATTTGCATCTTGGTTTACATATTATAGTTATATTGGAAAAACATGCAAAATCATTTTTCTCCAAAACTAAGAGGACTAGATCTTAGATATTTGGTGCTGAGTATTGTGTAGAGACCCTTTATCAACTTTATTTAAAAGTTGGCCCTGGGGTCAAAATTGTCCCCGCCCCGGGGGCCCTTAATATGTGAAAAAGGCAAACTTTAAAAATCTTCCACTGGAAACCTCAATGCCTAAAGCTTAGATATTTGGTATGTAGCATTGTCTAGTGGATGTCTACCAAGTTTGTTCAAATTATGTCCCCTGGGCCAAAATTGGCCACGCCCCAGGGTTCTCTTAGTTTACATTGATTTATATAGGAAAACATGAAAAATCATTTTTCTCCGAAACTAATAGGACTAGACCTTAGATATTTTTATGCCCCCGCCATGAAATGGCGACGGGCATTAAGAGTTGCTCCTGACCATCCGTCCGTCCCTCCGTCTGTCCCTCCGACCGGATAAATTGGTACTTAGGTGGCTGTAGGGACAATAGGTAACTGTACATTTTCTTTGATGTCATTCATTCCGTAATGGGTTTATGTGGCTATTTCGGTTTATGTGGCTAAAAAGAACAATGGGGAGAACAAAAGGATAGCCACTTAAGTACCGATTTGTCAGGACGTCCGTCCGTCCCTCCGTCTGTCCGTCCGTCCGATATTCTCGTGAACGCAACTCCTCCTACACTACCGGTGGGAATTTAATGAAACTTGACCACAATGCTTGGCCTGATATGTTGTTGTGCATGAAGGTGGGGTTTCGCTCTTACATGTTCCGTTCAGAAGTTATGGCCCTTTGATACTTCCATTTACATTAGTTTTAATAGGAGTATATCTCGTGAACGCAACTCCTCCTACACTACTGGTGGGAATTTAATGAAACTTGACCACAATGCTTAGCCTGATATGTTGTTGTGCATAAAGGTGGGGTTTTGCTCTTACATGTTCCGTTCAGAAGTTATGGCCCTTTGATACTTCCATTTACATTAGTTTTAATAGGAGTATATCTCGTGAACGCAACTCCTCCTACACTACTGGTGGGAATTTAATGAAACTTGACCACAATGCTTAGCCTGATATGTTGTTGTGCATGAAGGTGGGGTTTCACTCTTACATGTTCCGTTCAGAAGTTATGGCCCTTTGATACTTCCATTTACATTAGTTTTAATAGGAGTATATCTCATGAACGCAACTCCTCCTACACCTCTGCTGGGAATTTGATGAAACTTTACCGCAATGCTTGGCCTGATATGTTGTTGTGCGTAAAGGTGGGGTTTTGCTCTTACATGTTCCGTTCAGAAGTTATGGCCCTTTGATACTATCATTTACATTAGTTTTAATAGGAATATATCTTGTTTCATATATTTTGTGCTAAGCAAAATATGCATTTTGCCCATAACTTTAAAACTACTTGAGATACTGCCTTGAAACTTGAAATATATTTTCACCATCAAAATCTACATCATAACCAACAAGACCCATAACCCTGCTTCCAATATTTTTCAAATTATGCCCCTTTTTCACTTACATTTTGTGTTAAGAAAAATATACACTTTGCCCTTAACTTTGTTTGGAATGGAGGGATTTCAAAATAACTTGGCACAAATGTTTACCATAACAAGGCGGTGTGTCGTGACAATACCCATGCCTGTAGGTCCAAGGTCAAGGTCACTGTTACTAAAAATAGAATGTTCTTGCAAAATCTTGTCCGCTCTGTAACTTTGTTATTTCTTATTGGATTTTTGAAAAACTTGGTATAATTGTTCACCATATCAAGACGGTATATCACGTACATGCTCAAGCCTTTAGGTGGAAGGTCAAGGTCACTGTTACTAAAAATAGAATTTTCTTGTCCGGGCTGTTACTTTGTTATGAATGGAGGGATTTCAAAATAACTTGGCACAAATGTTTACCATGACAGGGCGATGTGTCGCGTACCATGCCCATACCTGTCGGTCAAAGGTCAAGGTGACTGTTACTAAAAATAGAATTCTCTTGTCCGGGCTGTTACTTTGTTATGAATGGAGGGATTTCAAAATAACTTTGCACAAATGTTCACTATGACAAGGCAGTGTGTCCGCACAATACCCAAGCCTGAAGGTCCAAGGTCAAGGTCACTGTTACTAAAAATAGAATTTTCTTGTCTGGGCTGTATCTTCATTATAAATGGAGGGATTTCAAAATAACTTGACACAAATGTTCACCATGACAGGGCGGTGTATCGCGTACCATGCCCATGCCTGTAGGTCAAGGTCACTGTTACTTAAAATAGAATTCTCTTGTCCGGGCTGTAACTTTGTTAGGAATAGATTGATTTCAAAATAACTTGAAACAAATGTTCATCATGACAAGATGGTGTGTCCCGTACCATGCCCATGCCTGTAGGTCCAAGGTCAAGGTCACTGTTACTAAAATAGAATTTTCTTGTCAGGGTTGTAACTACGTTAGGAATAGAGTAATTTCAAAATAACTTGGCAGAAATGTTCACCATGACAAGGTGGTGAGTCGTGTACCATGTCCATGCCTGTACGTCCAAGGTCAAGGTCACTGTTACTAAAAATAGAATTTCCTTGTCCGGGCTATAACTGTTTTGAATGGAGGGTTTTCAAAATAACTTGGCACAAATGTTCACCATGACGGTGTGTTGCGTACATTACCCATGCCTGTAAGTCCAAGGTCAAGGTCACAGTTACTAAAACTTGAATTTACTTGTTCGGGCTATAACTTCTTTATGAAGGAAGGGATTTCAAAATAACTTGGCACAAATGTTCACTATGACATTGCATTGCATTACCACCAACTTCTTCACAGACATTTCCGTAATGAGAAGACAACAGTGCCACAAATACAAATAATTTACTTGATCATCAAGTTTATGCATATTCTTATAATTACTCGAACATCACTGTCTTTGAAATGCTATTATTCCCATCATTGCACTTTAGTATCTAAAAACGATGCATAGCAGGGGCATCCGTGTCCTATGGACACATTTCTAGTTTACTTTATTTTACCACACTTGCACACAACTCATGCAAGCATTGAGCAGTTGTTGACAGGTGAGCGACCCAGGGTCCTATGGACCCATTTGTTATTTAGTTTTAACAACATTAACTGAATAAAATGTCACAGGTGTTAACAGAATGAAAAGTTTATTTTGGGGAAAAATATAACAGTGAATGGAAGTACGCTTATAATGATACATATTATAGCCAATGACTTTTTTGTGTTATTAAAGTGAATGTAAAACGTGTTACCTGAAATTTCAGTGGTTAAGAGATCCAGCAAAGCCCGATACCGAGTTCCTGAAGTCAGTTTCCAGTAATCTCTACTCTGCCATACAGTATTACAATGACCTTGAAGCAGCAAGTAACCTAGAATTGTCAAGTTCATGTGCTGACAAAGGTCAAAGTTTAGGATCACATGAAGACAATGACATGATCAGATCAACTGAAAATATCCAGAAATGTAAGTTTTCAGGTTTTTGCTTGATCCTCATTGGTATAAACCCTTAACTCCATAGATACACTTATCACATGGGCTAACAGTGAAGATCGAAATCAGCTGGCACATCTATGCCAGGATCTAAACTGTTTACATTTTGATTCATTAGGCTATTCTGGACTGAAGGTTATAAAGCTGAGATTGGAAACCAGTCTCAAATCTCAAGCATCTGATTGGCTGAAATGGCGACTGGTCGCCATTTCAGCCAATCAGATGCTTGAGATTTGAGACTGGTTTCCAATCCCAGCTTTATAACCTTGGGACCTGGATCAAGGTTCTTTTGTGGAAGGGAGAGATTGGGTTGTGTAATTGTTGTTCATATTGTGCATTAATTTCTCTGACCATATTTTTCTATCTTCTTCAAAAATGTTTGACCATGTTGTTGTATTCAACAACTTATTTTGCTAGATGATCAAAACAAAGATATATACCATGTGTACTTCACATCAAAGCATATCAACACGCTAGTAAATATGCAAAATTATGTGTGTTTTACAGCCAACCAATGTGACAGCCAGACTGATTTTGGGTCGGTTCCTTCAGAAGTGGTGAGTAATGAGGAGCATAACACGTGTAACAACAAAAGTGGAAAGTCATTTTGTTTGTACAAACCATCAGGATGTGATTCTGTTGTGATGAGAGAGCTTGTTGGTTTGGTAAGTAAATAATGAACATCTTGGCGCTCTCATAGTCTAGCTTCCTCAGAAGTTAATTGAGCCTGCTCAGAATATTTCTAGTGACAACCCTGAATTTTTTGCAAATGATATTTTTACCTAAGGTTTAATTCCCACAGTTTCATGATAAATTTAATTATTTTTTGTCACTGAGGTTATGTCAGATAAGCTCAAAAAAGTTAAACCTGTTGGAAACGAACTGTCAAATCAGTTTGATAACATGCTGTCTAAATTTTGACATCAATTGTTATTTTCTATACAGTGCAGTAACATAAAGCTCCCATTGAGGTTGTACAGTGTATGTGATGGTAATGTGTGTGACAGGTTTGAATTGATGGATCAGCCTGATCTCTTGTTTGCAGTACAAGATATACTCAAGGTACCGATTCTCTAACATGAAATTGTTTAACCATTTACTTCATATCAAAGCATTTATTACATGGGGGAACAGTGTAGATCCAGATCAGCTAGCACATTCATGCCATCTGATCAGGATCTGCACTGTTTGCTTCTTGGTAAAAAAAACAACACCCTAATTAATCAAAAAGCCAACAGTGCAGATCGTTATCAGAAGGCACAGAAGTCCTATCTGATCTGAATCTATACAGTATGCCATAAGGGCGTACATATGGAGGAAAGGGTTGATTTTTCCAGTGTTCACCCACGTTTAACAGCAATTTCTTATGAAGTGACGAATTAGGAATCTAAAAATCTGTTTGTCTTCTACCTAAAACTGCTAAACCTCTCTGCTCTGAGAATTTAGGTCAAACCCTGAAGAATGTTATAGGCTTTAGAATAGTTTTACTTAGATATTCAGTCACGTTTTTGTTTAGGTCCACTTATGTTAGAATCTGCTAATGTAAAGTTGAAGTATTTTGTGTGTGACTTCAGGAGAGCTGTGTAGGTGACTGTGTGGTGATTGAGATGGGGACTTGTCTCACCAGGTTTACTGCAGGTCTTCTCTACATACTGTACCGATCATTCAAGGAGGTAACTTGATTACTGATGCTCAAGTAATATTCATAATTATGAGGATTTAACCCTTTCCTCCATAGACACACCTTTATTGCATGGGTGATCAGTGTAGATCCAGATAAGCCAGCACATCCGTGCCATTTAATCAGGATCTGCAATGTTCGCATTTTGATTCATTAGGTTATTTTAAACCAAAAAGTTACCAGTGCAGATCCCGATCAGAGGGCACGGATGTGCCGGCTGATCTGGATCTACACTGGTCGCACATGCGTAAAAATGTGTTTATATGGAGGAAAGGGTTAAGTAATATAATTGTAAAATCATTATACAGTTGAGATTGTTTTAGTGACCCTTTGTATTCAGCTACTTTTTTGTCTAGAGCAACCTTCCCTCCAATTAATATTCCAAAAAATTGTCAGTTGTTTGCAAATCCTTGTCAGTTCTGTTCAGAGACCTTTATATTTTCTCAGAATTTGGCAATCTAGACATTTCTTATTACTTTTTAGGGACACTTGCAAGAGAAAGAAATCAGTTTGACTAAAGAGCATAACCGTTTTGTTGAACTTGCACTGTTAACTAGTATAGTGTCAAAAAGCATTGTTGGTATAACTGGCGACCAAAAAAATATACTTATTTCTTGAAGATAAATTAACGATTGAACAAACGAAAAAAATACGATTAACTCTTAATAAAGCAAATTTGCTTTAAGATCTCATTTTTCATTGCGTGGTTGAGGCAGAATTCGAACCTGAAACATGAATATTTATTAACACCGCAAAGAACTGTTAACTTGTGTCATATTTTTGTCATCTTTATTAGATCTTAATTTTTGAATTGAAATTGCAAAACTGATTTCTTTTTACATTTAGACTAATGTTTGCATTTCCTAAACACTTTGTTGCTAGGTGATTGTAATTCATAATACTACATTTAGGTTGGATTTGTTCATCACCATGGTAACATGTTAAAGCGCCACCTGGTGTGTATAGAGTACCAGCATTGTCCTGTCAGAATGCAGGAGTACCTGCAGGAAGTAGATCACATGACACAAACTAACCAATCACAGGCCATGCTAGAGTTAGTTCCAGTTCTGAACATAATACGAGGTAAATCTTACTGCTGTTACTGTGATGCAATGTACACTAGTGGAAAAATCATTTCCTGTTTTTTGATAAAAATATCTTTGGTGGTTTCTAACACTATTTTTTTTTGTGGTTTTCAACATTAATTCACATAACTTCAGGTGTGGGAGTGTAATAACAAGCCTTTTATATGTTTGATATATAACTAATGATATATCTTTTAAAGAAAATGGAAAATTGTGAGTTAGTCAAAGTGACCAAATTAAGTATGTAGTAAGCAACAATAGTGTTAATACCCAGAACCCCTTGTAGTGATACCCACACCCTAGTGGTAATACCCATTCCTTGTGGTAATACCCGTACCCTAAGGTAATATCCACCCCTTGTGGTAATACCCATTCCTTGTGGTAATACCCGTACCCTAAGGTAATATCCACACCCTAGTGGTAATACCCATACCCTAAGGTAATATCCACCCCTTGTTGTAATACCCATCCAGTAGTGGTAATACCCACCCCTTGTGATAATACCCACAAATCTAGTGGTAATACCAGCCCCTTGTGGTAATACCCTAGTGGTAATACCTACCCTTAGTGGTAATACCCAGACCCTAGTGGTAATATCCACTCCTTGTGGCAATACCCACCAAGATTGGTAATATCCACACATAGTGGTAATACCCACACCCTAGTGGTAATACCCACAAATCTAGAGGTAATACCCACCCCTAGTGTTAATTCTCACCCATAGTGGTAATACCCACCCCGGTGGTAATATCTATCCCTTAAATGGTATGTTATCAAGAGACTGGTGAACATCTACCAAGAGATACCAACATTTTTGTTTTTACAGATGAAGAGTTTACCTCCTTCCTTCGTATCACCAATGAGAACATCCTACAATCTTTCATTACAAGTGTCGTAAATATGGAAAAACAAAAGCGGTCACAGGTGGACATAACTTGAGTCATGCATAACATCAGGGCCCAAGATCATAAAGCTAAAGCTGGAGACCAGTCTCAAATCTCAAGCATCTGATTGGCTGAAATAGAGACTTGTGTCTATAACTTTATGATCTTGGTCCCTGTTGTCTATCTTGAGAAACACAATTATTACACATGCGACTGACTTGGGGTGTTATTCTAAGCAGTGCTATAAGTTAAGATTGCATGGAGTAGATTCTCAATGAAGGAAACATCACACATCACATCTGTATCTGTTGGACAGTTGCTCATGTAGGGGGCTGAACATGTCGTGAAGGGGGGCTGAACATGTCGTGTAGGGGGCTGAACATGTCGTGTAGGGGGCTGAACATGTTTGGCTTTCGTTGCCTGTTGTAGTTTAGTGATTGCAAGCCTTCCCAAACCAGTCTGCAGTGGACTTGACTTGATGCATCACTGATAACAGATATAGTCAGTATGGATGCTTTGGACTTGACTTTATGCATTACTGTGTGGACTTGACTTTATGCATTACTGATAACAAATAGAATCAGTATGGATGTACAGATAATGCTGAGCTTCCTTCTGCTTTAGCCTAATGTAGGGACTTATGTGAGCAATCAGTGTGGAAAAAGCTTGTGATACCTACGGCACATATAGATGATAGCTTCATATTTACTCTTTGTTGATCTGAATTATATCACATGTGTAACAAGTGTCCAGCAAGCCTGCACAGCCATGCAGCCTGATCAGGTTTTGCATAATCTGAACATTCCCGACAGAAACATTTTGTCTTAAATCTTTCCTCCATAGACACAAATTGATTGCATGGGCGAACAGTGTAGATCCAGATCAGCTGGCACATCTGTGCCTTTTGAACAGGATTTGCACTGTTTGCTTTTGATTCGTTAGATTATTTCTGAACAAAATGTGACCAGCGCAGATGCTGATCAGACGGCACAGATGTGCCAGCTGATCTGGATCTACAATTGTCGCACATGCGTAAAAAGGCGTTGATATATGGAGGAAAGAGTCAAAGCTGCTTATTCAAAGTTCAGGGTGGAATGTTTACTGAACAACACCAGGGTTGAAGGTTATAAAGCTGAGATTGGAAACCAGTCTAAAATCTCAAGCATCTGATTGGCTGAAATGGCGACTTGTCGCCATTTCAGCCAATCAGATGCTTGAGATTTGAGACTGGTTTCCATGCTCAGTTTTATAACCTTGGGACCGAATTTGCCTGAAAATTGTAAACTATTTTCTTTACTTCCAACCTGTTGTAAGTGAATTAATCGATTAATAATGCGATAACAACTTCGGCTTTAAAAATACATGTATTCAGTATATGGCTGACTCTGCTGGCATTTGAAAGAATACTTGGAGAAACTGTTCATTATGCTAGTAACAATTTAACCGTTTCCTCCATAGAATCATCCTTTATTGCATGGGTGAACAGTGTAGATCCAGTTCAGCCGGCACATCCATGTCATCTGATCAGGATCTTCACTGTTCGCGTTTTGATTCGTAAAGTTATTTCTGACCGAAATGCGACCAGTGCAGATCCCGATCAGATGGCATGGATGTGCCGGCTGATCTGGATCTACACTGGTTGCACATGCGTAAAAATGCGTATATATGGAGGAAAGGGTTAAGCAATAAAGAGAAAACATAATACCTGGTAGTTCGATTTGTATTTATTACATTCATAAGTTAAACAATTATGAAAATGGTGCAATGTTACACAAACAAATAAATAAATAAATGAAACATGTACACTTGAGGGTTGTCTCAAAACTCTATGATAAATTCTGTAACTTTAAATTCCAACTTTTGACTTGGTATAAAAGTTTCTCGCAATATTTAACAATTCTATGGGAACAAAAGCTGAACATTTTGAAGTTGGGTGTGTGTATTTTGAGCATTTTTGAATATTTTTAATATAGCAGGCAATGATTCTCAGCACTTGCAGAAACAAACTTTTTACGCATAATTTTTTTTTGTTTGAAGTTAAAAATTTAATTTCAATATTTTTTTCAATAAATAATCTTAAAGACTTTTTTAATTTTCATTTGCTGAAATAAACATATTTTTTTTATAAAAAATAGTTGTTCCTTTCCAAAAATAGAAACAAGGAAATGTCAAAAATATCACCACTGTAATCACATTATCACTTAGGCATAGTTGATGATGATTTGATATGAACAGAACAGAACATGTATTTTGGGCATGTAAGTAAACCATTTAATTATATATAATATAAAAAAGAACAATAATTAAAAAAATAAACATATCTAAAACACAATTTTCATCCAGATCAGTGCTCAAGGTTATAAAACTGAGCATGGAAACCAGTCTCAAATCTCAGCTTTATAACCTTCAGCCCAGTTTTCATTTACAGTACATGATAGAACAGTGTAATATACTCTACATGCATTTGATGCATTCACAACAACAACAACAACAACAAAACATATCGTAAATGACAATGTATGATTTGTAGAAAACAATAATTATACATACATGTTCATATTGCAGTCATTGATGAAAGAGAAGATATTTGCACAAGCCCTGACCCTACCTGTAATGCCAAAATAACTACAATACATAGAACACATAAAATAGCCACTTACTAAAACAGATGAAAACTCATATAAGTACAATTGAAATATAGAAGGAGTTATACTGTGTTTGCCTTCAGGTGATGGTTTATAGGTTTTATCGAATGTGCAACCAGTGTTGATCCAGAGCAGCTGGCACAGCCTTGCCAATTGATCTGTATATACACCGGTCACATCTTGGTAAAAAATAATGTAATGAATCTAACAGTGTAGATCATGATCAGAATAAAAATTGGCATGGATGTGCTGGCTGATCTGGATCTACATTTTTCATGACTGGATAACAGCCATAACCGCTGGAGTCATGTTTAACCCTTTCCTGTATAGATACACCTTTATTGCTAGGGCGAACAGTTTAGATCCAGATCAGCCAGCACATCCGTGCCGTCTGATCAGGATCTAAACTGTTTGCTTTTTGATTCATTAGGTTATTTCTGACCAAAATGCGACCAGTGCAGATCCTGATCAGACGGCATGGATGTGCCGGCTGATCTGGATCTACACTGGTCGCACATGCGTAAAAATGCGTATATATCGAGGAAAGGGTTAGTTAAGTGTATTGTCTTATTAGGGCAACTTACTGATTTATAACAGAAACTGATGATGTGATGAGTTAAAGACCAGGATTCTCTTTCCAGGATACCTAGAAGGCTCATTCCTAATTGGTCATCTGTCTATAATGTACACCATTAGAATACAGAGAATTATACCTAACAAGACAGCATAATGTTAAAAATAAAGTTATCTAATTCTAAATATATTTATATAAAATTACAAAACTGCAAGAAATCATCGAATCTGACATTATTTATTCTTTTCTTAATTACAAATGCAGGGATGGAGTCTACCACATTTACAGTTGATGATGCCAGAAAATATACATGTTATATATTTGTAGCCAAGTTTTTGACACCAGTAAAGATTGTATTATATTTTTCAACTGATGTAGTTAAAACCAACTGATGCAAATATTTTTTTTGTTTAATTTGGTTACTCTTATTTACTATTTCCTAACCCACTTACTCCTTATGTACAATTTGTATCACATGTGCGACCAGTGTAGATCCAGATCAGCTGGCACATCAGTTGTATTTTATTTTCTTTTATTACCTGATACCTTATATAAATGTAATTTGGTATTTTTTACTGTTTTCTGAAATTCTTAAAACGTCCACGTTCGCGAACTGTTGACCGGTCAATAGTTTCTACTGTTTCCATCGCACGCTCTAAAGTCATAGAGGATTCCCCCCATAGAATTGATCAGGTTATAAAACAGTTATTTCATATGTGATCTGGGAACAGTCAAACAGTTGTCCCTCGGTGTCGGGAATAGTGTTTTTAAACGCTATCCCCTCCACCTCGGGCCAACAGATTAACTGTTCCCAAATCACATATGAAATAACTGTATAATAAAGAAATCTGTTACAGGGACAACACAAGTTTGGTCAAACAATAAAAAATAAACAAATAATAGGGACATGGCGTGTAATGGCAGGTTTATTGGTTTATCAGGAGTGAACCTTTATTTATTTGTTATATTGGGACATCACCATCGTCCTGGTCAAAAGATTTCACAAATTGTTTTAACTGTTTTGCTTGTTCTTTCTGAAGTCTCAGTTTCTTTATGTCCTTCAGCATGATTGGCTTGCGTTTGATTGCACTATACTGATGCACCCGTTTTATACACTTTTTGATATTCTCTAGAATCAAATCTTTACACAGAACAGTGTTAAATTCCATGAGGTCTGCCAAGCGATCAAAGGCAAGATTCGTGTATTTAAAGTTAAATGTAGAATATGGTTTATTTGGATCATCGAATATTTCAAAATCAGCATAATCCTTTTCTTCTTTTGTCCTTCTTCTCTTGCCTGAAATTCAAAATACAGATTATTAATTTGAAGGTACAGTCACTAATTATCATAGAGGAGCAATGTAAGATATTTTCTGCTGTTGTAAATTCAAGCACTGTGAAATTAAATGACTTTTTTTACTTCCAAAACAAAGGTTTATATTTCACACTCCATACGAAGTATATGGTTCAGAATTAATTTTTTACTTATACTGGTCAAAAGATAAGAATTTGTGCCTTAACCCTTTCCTGTATAGATACGCATTTTTACGCATGTGCGACCAGTGTAGATCCAGATCAGCAAGCACATCCGTGCCGTCTGATCAGGATCTGCACTGGTCGCATTTTGGTCAGAAATAACCTAATGAATCAAAAAGCGAACAGTTTAGATCCTGATAAGAGGGTTAAATAGGTGAAAATTAAACCCATCTCAATCATGAATCAAACTAATTTTAAGACAAACAGCAATGAAGAAATAGCAATGCATTTATGTAGTTATTTACATGCATTACTAAATAGCATTTGGTTCTGTTCAGCTTTTTTCATGATACTGCTTATAGTCAAAAATATTTTTCACACTTTTTACACAAAGTCACTAAGTTTGAAAGTTTAAAGTTACTGTGATCAGCTAAGTGACCAAGTGAAACACGTCATATTAAATGAGTAGGAAACATACCAGGTGCTTTGAATTCTCTGAATGTTGTATTGAGGAGAACAAAATGCATGACGATCGGACATCTGGGATCGCTGGGGTTCTCGAACACATAGCATTCCTTCAGGCCCTCTCGGTCCACAACGGTTGGGTCAATATCTGGGAATGGTACATCATTCAAACGTGCCCACTGCATTGCCAGCATCAGCTCCTGTTAAAATGAAGATAATAATTATTTAAGATGTGAATTATTTTCAATAATATTCAGCAATTTTGTTTGTTGGAATATTTAAATATTTAAAAATTATCATGTCCCATGACTGATGAAGGTGTGATATCTGCCTAAATGGTCAGTAAGAATGCAGGAGGAGTTACCTACCTTGAAACGAGGAGTTATGTCTGAAGACCGAGCACTGAAGTCAGAGGACTATATGAGATCTAGTCCTGTCTGTGGGCAGAGCAGCAGTGTAGGAGGAGTTACCTACCTTGAAAGGTGGAGTTGTGTCTGAAGTCAAAGGACTGTATGAGATCTATTCCTGTCTGTGGGTGGAGCAACAGAGTCTAGGAGGAGTAAGCAACCTTGAACGGCTGAGTTGTGTCTGAGAATCAAGCACAGAAGTCAAAGGAGAGTAAGAGTTCTACTCTTCACTGTGAGTGAAGCAACAGAATAAAGGAGGAGTTACCTACCTTGAAAACTGAGCTCTCAAGTTAAAGGACAGTATGAGATCTACTCCTATCTTGGGGCAGAGCAGCAGAAAGTAGAAGGAGTTACCTACCTTGAAAGGTGGAGTTGTATCTGAAGACCGGGCACTGAAGTCAAATGACAGTATGAGATCTACTCCTCTCTGGGGGCGAAGCAACAGTGGATATGGTGAGTTAAAGGATAGACCGCCATCTACCACATAGAGCTTCTTGATGGATGTAGGATACATCTCAAAGATCCCGTCAAACTGGTCCTCACCTGAAAGAAACAGCGGACTAATGATGACACTTGTCTACTGGTGAGCCACTCTTAAGTTTCTTAACATACTCTACAGAAATTTTTACAGTATATGTTGACTATTAAAAACAGAACATTATTTGTTTTCTGACCCTGAAAAAGTTTCTTTTATCACAAACAAACTCAAAGGAAGTATGTAGAGCTGTTTGCAGAATCAATCCTGAAACACTGTGATCTAGTTCTTGGACCGAGATCCATATTTATTGACAGGAACTAGGGTAACCTTCCACAAACAATAGTTATGCGTGAAATCCCTGGTTCTTGCTCAGGGATAATAACTCTTGACAGAAACAATAGTTTTTTATCAGAACCATGGTTTGTGTCTTAAACTAAAGTTCCTGACAAAGAATTATAGCAAGTTAAGGTTCCTTAGCAATAACCCTAGTTATCAGCTGTTATGGTTGTTACCAAGTGAGAACTTGTTATTGTTAGCCTTATGCCCTATTAAACAAGAATCATAATCTAGTAAGATAGTCCTAGGATTTGGGAGAATTTTGAAATGGGGGTTAATTTCACAGTTCATCATGAACTATGGTTCTTGAGAAAGAAATGGGAGTTTCGCCAAGTGCTGTGGTTCTCGGCTGGTAACCCTAGTTCTATTCACAAACTATCAGGATCTACAGTTTTCAAATTAATTGTGCAAACCACTTGCCATAAAGAAGTCTCCCTATTAAAGTTTATTTTCAATGACATTTTCCTTCATTTTAATTGTAACGCCATTTATGCAAAAAGCAGTATTAAGCTTACACTTCGTTTTTCATAAAGAGGCCTTTATGTGATCCAATGGAGTCTGTGGACATGGCAACATAAAATTTTATATCACTTGACATTTTTAAAATGCAAAAGACAAAGTGTCTTATTAAGTAATCTTATGACATAGAAGCACACACAGTTTTAACACCCAATATGTAAAGGATTAAGGAAATGATAAAAATACAGACTGTTAATTGAAATTGCTTATATCACGTGTGTGACCAGAGTAGATCCAGATCAGCCACCACATTCTGTGCAGTCAGATCAGAATCTACACACACAGGTCATTAGGTTATTCCTGATCAAGAAGAAATGAGTGTAAATTCAGATGCACAGATATGCTGGCTGATGTGGCTCTACACTGGTTATCAACAGGATGTGAGCTAAACAAGGGCATTTTCCAGACACTGTTACATGTTATAACTGATTAAGGATAAGTAGACAGTCACATGATACTCTATTTATTTGACCCTTTCCTTGATATAGACGCATTTTTACGCATGTGCGACCAGTGTAGATCCAGATCAGCCAGCACATCTGTGCCGTCTGATCAGGATCTGCACTGGTCGCATTTTGGTCAGAGATAGCCTGATTAATCAAAAAGAGAACAGTGCAGATCCTGATCAGACAGCACAAATGTCCTGGCTGATCTGGATCTACACTGTTCGCCCATGCAATCGGTGTGTGTCTATGGAGGAAAGGGTTAATTGACCTAGAATGATCTTATGGCAGAAGAGGATGTATTAAATGCCTGTTTAAATGACTGATTCTCATGATTCCTATCATGACAATATCACATTCATACACTTTTTGCTGATAATCCATATTTAAATGTGAACTTAATTGTCACATGACTGTCTAGTTATCAGTTATGTATTATATGGTGGTTGTAATATGATGCTGAGATACAGTATTTTCTTATTGTGGTTTTCAGATTGCAGTTCTTGCTGTACAGCTGAGGTCCTTTCATACCACTATCGATGAACTTTCTTAGGTAAGCTTAATTTTCTAGCAATTTAACCTTTTCTCCATATGTATGCTTTTCAATGTGTGTGTGACCAGTGAAGATACAGATCAGCTGGCACATTTGTGCCATCTAATCAGGATCTGAACTGTTCCCTTTTAGATTCTTTAAATTATTTCTGACAAGAAAGGGGGAACATTGTAGGCTGGCTGGCTGACCTGGATCTGGTAACCAATGTGATTTAAGGCGTATATATGAAGTAAAGGGTTAAATAGCATTCTAACACGACCTGACGTTTTTCCCACTGAATTTGCTGTGAATTATTACACAATAATTCACCGCGCGTGGGCACAGCTATTACTAATTACCTGTCGGTATAAACTTATCACGTTACAATTGTATTTTTCGCTGGGATTTAATTTCGCGCATTTAAGAAAGCACAAAATACGCAAAATTTTTACCCGCACGTAATATGATGAAACCACAGTAATAGAATAATGTTTATTTTATATATTTAGATAAAATAATATAATTATTTTCCGCTATTTTGCGGCAACGTTAAGGTGACGTTAACGCGCCATTTTAACGACGTCACGTCATTTCCGTTGTTTATATGTTATTTCCTGGTGCAGTATCAAACCTTTGGAATGACAAATACGGTTCGAACGACGACTGGAGAGTGCTGAATGCGCGGTTGGATGGACATGTATTCAAGTTTGTTATTCAATCTTTTAATTATTATCAGTTTTTGAATTATGGAGATGTTTAGGGAGTAAACACTAACTGCCGATCTTATAACCCATTTGCGTTTATTATGACGCGCTAAAATTGAGTTATGATTATTTCGCTTACTCAGTCAGATGTGTCGTGTTAGAATTGAAATAATCAATAGCTTCCGGTGAATTATCGCAGGATAATTCACGGGGCGTCGTTCAGCTGCGTAGATATATATCACTCAGGGCTACGCCCCTCGTGATATATCCTTACGCATCTGAACTCCGCCCCGTGAATTATCCTGCGATAATTCACCGGAAGCTATTGATTATTTCTTAAATGTACTAAACTAGCTGAAGCCTGTAATCTGTACAGAGCTCCACATATACAACTGTTTAAATAACTTTAAAGTGAAAGAAATAATATTCTGACACGATTTAACAACTGTGCAAGGGGAACATCCATGTTAAATATCTACAAGATAACATGATTTTATTTATCCCCCCGCCAAAGGCGTGGGGGATATTAGAAATGCCCTTCGTCCGTGCGTCATCCGTCCGAAACAATTTTGTCCGGAGTATAAGTCCAAAACTACTGGAGGGATTTTATTCAAACTTCATACACTGACAGAGCACATTGGTAGGTAGTGCAGTGTGCAAGAACAATAACTCTACCTTGCCTATTTTTAGAGTTATTCCCCTTTATCAGAATTACTTGATAAATTTTGTCTGGAGCATTAGTCCAAAACTACTGGAGGGATTTTATTCAAACTTCATTGACTGACAGAGCACATTAGTAGGTAGTGCAATGTGCAAGAACAATAACTCTACCTTGTCTATTTTTAGAGTTATTTCCCTTTATAATATTTACTTGATAAATTTTGTCCGGAGTATAAGTCCAAAACTACTTGAGGGATTTTATTCAAACTTCATACACTGACAGAGCACATTGGTAGGTAGTGCAGTGTGCAAGAACAAGAACTCAACCTTGCCTATTTTTAGAGTTATTCCCCTTTATCATTTTTGATAAATTTTGTCTGGAGCATAACTCCAAAACTACTTGAGGGATTTTATTCAAATTTCATACACTGACAGAGCACATTGGTAGGAAGTGCAGAGTGCAAGAAAAATAACTCTACCTTGCCTACTTTTAGAGTTATTCCTCTTTATCATATTTACTTGATAAATTTTGTCCAGAGCATAACTCAAAAACTACTTGAGGGATTTTATTCAAACTTCATACACTGACAGAGCACATTGTACTGACAGAGCACATAGGTAGGTAGTGTAGTGTGCAAGTCCAATAACTCTACCTTGCCTTTTTTAGAGTTATTCCTCTTTATCAGATTTACTTGATAAATTTTGTTTGGAGCATAACTCCAAAACTACTTGAGGAATTTTATTCAAACTTCATACACTGACAGAGCACATTGGTAGGTAGTGCAGTGTGCAAGAACAATACCTCTACCTTGCCGATTTTTAGAGATATTCTACTTTATCAGAATTACTTGATAAATTTTGTCCGTAGCTTAACTCCAAAACTTAAAAGGATTTCCTCTTCAGGTAAATTATACGAAAGTACAACCTTCAGATAACTTTTTTTTGGCGGGGGGATTAACCATGTGTAACATGGCTCTTGTTTTATTAAATAAGGACTACATGGAAAAATCATTTTTGACATCTTACACATTAGCAAGGACAATTGTTTCGACACACATACTTAAAAATAAGTGTAATATACTGCATAATGTATTCTATGCACAATTTTTATATCGTGTCAGTATAATTTTGATTTTATCTTCCTATCTAAATAATAATAATAAATAAAATAATGAAATCATTAAAATTATTATTCAAAAAGCTATTTAAATATACATTTTTTCCTACTTTAGTTCATAGTTTAATAATTCACATCAATGGGTATCACTAGCTCACACAACAGGCATCAAACAGATACACTTAAGGTGATGTGACATGTTAAAATATTGAAAACTACTACAACAATAGACATGCAGGAGGGTAAAGCAGGTGACATTTTTTGTACCTGCTGAGATTTGATCAGTATCACTTGGAAGCCTGAACATTGGTCTGGCAAGCTCCTGCTGGAGCATGACTTCCTGTCCACCAGAATATTCTGGGACAGGATTGGAATTTGGGCCTAGAACAAAGAGGCATTTTAGTAACGTATACAGCAAGAAACACATTTTAACTTAAAAATCATTATGCTTAAATGCAGTCGAACAACAATTCTTTAAAATGAATAGTTACTTGAATAAATCAGAATAATAAACTTTGTTTTAACATTTATTGCCGTATGATAGCTGATGTCATGGAGTTCCCTATAGGCAGTTGCTTCGCTGATATTTTCACCCCTTTTTGCAAAATTTGCAAAAGTAGCTGTGATTTAAAAAGGACTTTTGAAGAGTTAATCAATGAGAGCATGTCCATTCCTTTATCAGAGGTGTTTTCTTACAGGAAATAATTAACTGGATTCATCACCTGAAGAACTCTCAGTGTAGACCCTGATCACAGACTGCACGGCTGTGCAGGATGATCTGGATCTACACTGAAAGAAAGTGAGACAAATGCAGTGCTGAGCAAGTAAAAGGGTTAATATGTGTAATTTGACTTACTAAGCTCCTCAATAGGGGCAGATTTCTTCTTTGGAGAGATTCCTTTCAGTTTGGCACTAAAATAACTGGATGCTGAAATATAGAAATAAGCCTCTCTTATACACAACTGAAAAGTCTTAACAGTACACAGAAAATAGAGTCCGAGCAGACTGGGGTTGTCCAGACAGTGTACATGTTTAGATCCTGATCAGACCACACAGATTTGCTGGGTGATCTAGGCCTTTGCTGGTTGAACATGAGATGTAAGCTCTATCTATGAATAACCAATTAAACTAGTGCTTGTCTTGTGCTCGTTTTGAAGGAATTTATATCATATTTCAATATTAGTACATTTTGTTTAATTAGAACTGCCTTACTTAAAATTTGTAATAACTATGCAAGGTTTTAATAATTGAATGATTGTTTATTGTTACCTTGTAGTTTATCTTGTATGTCCCTGCTTCTGTCATCAAACGATGTGAAAGGTGAGAAGGGATACGCCTTGTACAGAGACAGGCCTCGCATGAAGTTGTGAACTGACGCTGCTCGGCCATCAATACTTTTCAATAACGGATGATTCTCAAACAAGGAACCTAGGTAAGTGCTAAAAATAGAATCTCGTTTTTTCTCGGCAGATTCTGGGCGTCTGTCATTTTTCGCCTTGTTTCTGTTGTTGGTTCTGTTTGGGTCAGTGTCGTCCATCTCGCTGTCACTGGTCTCGCTGGACTCGTCACTCTCTTGGAGTGACATCTCCTCAGACAGCTCGCGATCTGAAACATTTACATATTTACCTTGTATTTTAATATGTTAAAAATTCACATGTTATGTTGTTGAATGGATCTTTTAATCAATTTCATAGCTCAGTGAACAAAGTATTAATAAGTAAGTACATTGTCATTACTGTCCGCTTGAGAGTACTTTGAATGATTTATTAATACATGTACTGATAAACTTAAAATACTGCTAGCGGTACATGTATACATGTTTATACAAGAGTCATTAATAAATCATGTTATCCTTTAAATGCATGCGCTCTCTTTGCAAATTGATCAAACTCTGCCAGGATTTGATTTCCCACAGACCAGTTTCAGATCTCAGCAATCTGATTGGTTGATCTAGAGCACATGACTGACCAGTGAAAAGCATGAGATCAGACTGGTTGAGATACTCAGATCTACAATCAAGAAGCCAGTACTAACCTAGTTCCTCTCTCTCTTGTTGAATCTCTTCGAGCTGATTCACCTTCTTGTCGTCTTGTAGCAGTCGCTTGAACTGTATACAGAATGCACTGCCCCATATACCTAGTAGATAACAACAGGTTCAGTCAGTCTGGTGTAACAACAATCATAACACTGAAGCTTGAGACCAGTTTCAAATCTCAAGCTTCTGATTGGCTGAAAAGGCAAATGGTCACCATTTCAGCCAATCAGATGCTTGTGATTTGAAACTGGTCTTCTGATTAACTTTAATGATCTTGAGACTAAGCCCAGGGCCCAAGGTTATAAAACTGAGCATGGAAACCAGTCTCAAATCTCAAGCATCTGATTGGCTGAAATGGCGACCAGTCGCCATTTCAGCCAATCAGATGCTTGAGATTTGAGACTGGTTTCCAATCTCATTTTATATAACCTTCAGCCCAGGTTCAGTCAGTCTCATGTACTCAAGATCATTATAATAAAGCTTGAGACCAGTCTCAAATCTCTAGCATTTGATTGGCTGAAATAGAGACTAGTCTCTATTTCAGCCAATCAGATGCTTAAGATTTGAGCTTATTGATACTAGCTTCTATCTGCAACAAATAAATCTAAATCAACAATAAACTGGAGCAATGCTACATGTACCTGTCATCTGAGGTTTGTTGTGAAAACACTTTGAATAGGGGTTGATAATTAAACACTCATTCATGAAGTACAAATAAACTTATTGCAACTTAATAGAGCATTATTAACATGAAACTTAATTGATATGGCTGAACCAAACTCTGGTTTCCAGATTTCCTTCTAAATTTTGTAAGTTTGATACCTTGTAAGAAATGTAATGGTGGTTCCTCATGTTTTTTAACAAGATGGCCGATGAAGAATTTGCTGCCAAACAGTTCTGGTCTCATGAACGTGCCATACTTGGGCATACCTATCTCGTATGGGCTAAACTCCATCCATTCTGAAATACAACATTTGTCTGAATAAAAAAACATGATAAAATTGTCTGATTGTTCAAATTAAGAATACAGTTTTTGCTCATTTACAAACGGCTTGTGTTGATGAAAAGTAATACTTAACCCTTTCCTTCATATGGCATGGGCGAACAGTGTAGATCCAGATCAGCCAGCACATCCAAGCCGTTTGATCTGGATCTAAATTGTTTGGATTTTTATTTATAAGGTTATTTCTAACCAAAAAGTGAACCATGCAGATCCTGATTAGTTATTTGCCAGTTGATCTGGATCTTGTTACTCATGTGATAAATGGAGTAAAGGATTTAATAGTGTACTGCTCGGGTAACAAGCAATTATAATGAGTCTTGTTCTCAAAGTCCTTTTGTTTCCTATTATTAATGATGAACTGTTCAAGCTGGTTAGAGAACATATAGATTTTTTAAATAAAATTTAAAAAAAAGCCAAAATGTAAATGTACCATGAAAGACCATAGCGGAGACATGTTTTTTCACATGTAGACAGGAGTACATCGGCATCGGGATCTTGCCATCCTTGATTTTCTCTTGTTGGTCTGTTAGTTTGGAATCCAAGCGCTGAAATTTGCCATACTAAATTAAAACTTTTCTTTTAATTTACAATGTCATTTTTATGGGAGCATAGCTTTGAGCATTTTTATTGCTCTCATAAGATAAACAATTACCTACAGGGTTTGATTTCATTTGGGTTTAATTTGTCCACTTTTTCTTGTGTGAAGGAAGCAAAACAATCCTGCATGAAAGGTAATGATATCACAATGATCAGTTTTATAAACATATGTGACAACATTATTTAACCCTTTCCTGTATAGATACGCATTTTTAAGCATGTGCGACCAGTGTAGATCCAGATCAGCCGGCACATACATGCCGTCTGATCAGGATCTGCACTGGTCGCATTATGGTCAGAAATAACCTAATGAATCAAAAAAGTGAACAGTTTAGATCCTGATCAGATGGCACGGATGTGCCGGCTGATCTGGATCTAAACTGTTCACCCAAGCAATAAAGGTGTGTCTGTACAGGAAAGGGTTAAGAGTATACCAAGGGGAAAGGTGTTTTCGGTAATATTTCTGACATTTTAATTATTACTACATTTGGAAAGAACTGAGAGTTATCTAATATTTTCTTGTAACTTATTACAGATTTGTTACACATTTTGTTGACATGTTTTTTTACTGCAAAATGCTTGATAAGTAATGTTGTCTGCTCATTTTTATAATATCATTTCAAGAATTGACGTCAACTATCCGAATGAACCTTTTCCCCGTGACACGCACCATATGATATCAATAGAGCTGTGTGATACTTTTCTATGTTTTCTGGCTTTGACTGAACCCTTATTCAACATGAATTATTTGTTTACCCCTTGAAGGAGTGTTTCCCCAACAAGATGTCCGAAGAAGTCCGTGAAACTAACAGGCTGACCCTGAGCACGCTTTGCCTTGATCCGGGACAGGTAGCGCCACATGCTGGATGGGTTGAGCTTCCAGAATGGACTTGAGTTTATACTATCTCGCAGTTCTGTGCGCAACTCCCGCGGAGACTTTTGTGGCCATTCCGGATGTGAGTACAATGTGGAGAGGTACCTGCAGTTATACAATTATCTCCCAATTACTAAATATATCTGCTTGTTATACTTCGTTTGTGAACAGATGTTTTCTATAGGGAAATTCATATATCTCGTCAAATTCAAATATTATCTAGATTAACATGCTGATCTCATTTTGGGGTAAATAAAAATCTAAATACTTTTTAAATTTTAAACTTTTAATTATTCGACTGTACAAATAATACAAATATGAACATGACTTTTTAACCCTTTAATCCATATATTTGCATTTCATTGCATGTTTAACCAGTGTAGATCCAGATCAGCTGGCACATTCATGCCATCAGATCAGGATTTGCACTGATGGCTTTTTGGTCAGAAACAACCTGATAAATTAAAAGACAAACAGTGTAGATCTCGATCAGATGACAAGGATAAGGATATGCTTGCTGATCTGGATCTACACTGCTCTCCTATGTCATGAAGGTGTTTCTATGGAGGAACTGGTTTTACGTATGTAAGCATTGAGCACTGCTGAACGTGTTGTGCAATACTAGGAAATGATCTATTTCAGAGATATGTTACCATGCAGATCCTGACAGCCCCACGTTGTAGGTGACCATATCAGATATCCTCGAGTCCACCAGGCCGCTCATCACGCCACAGAACGCTGTCATTGCACGAAATCCCCCTCCAGACCCCAGGACACCAATAGTCGGAACCTTGATGAGAGAAAATGGCACTGGTAAACAACTGAATATGTAATGCTTGTAGTCACATAAATATGCGTTAAAGATGCCTATTCATAGTTCAGAGTGAAAAACTTCAATTCCTCATTTGTGGTTAAAATTAATTGTACTACTATACTATGCTTATAAATGAGTGAAAAACAGTGAATTTTGACGAAATTTTTGCCTAATCAGTACATTTAGGGATCTGTTGTGAGTGATCTATTCTGCATTTGTTATGCTAAAACAAGTTTAGCTTCAAATATATTCATCCGTACATTGACTGTGTAAAAATACTACATCACATTTACATTTTTACAGGTTTTCTTAATTTTATATATTACTTTTGAGATTTGAATACACTTCGTAATTTTTACCTGAAATGTGAATAGGCAGCTTGAAAACTGTAAAAGAATAACTGAGCCACAAGGCGAGGAATTGACTTTCTGTCTTTCCTGGACATTTATGGAAAAGACTTAGAAAAAAAGGTTCAGTTCTGAGACCAATCAGATTGCTGATATTGGAACCATGTCTCTTAACTGGGAACCTGTTCCCTTCCACATGTTTACTCCTCTACACAGTAAAAACTAGCTTAATGGCAAATTTCTATCTTTCCTTCATATAAATGCCTTTATGGGATAGGTGTACAGTATAGATCAAGATCAGCAGGCACATTCATGCAGTCTGATCAGGATCTGCACTGTTCCTTTCTTTTGATCAATAACATTATATCTGATCAAAAAGCGAACAGTGCAGATCCTGATCAGATGGCATGGATGTGCCAGCTGATCTGGATGTACACTGGTGGAATATGCAATAAAATTTGTATATAAGGAGAAATGGGTTAAATATAATTGTCCATACCTATTATTGTCAGATTAGACATACCTCATTGGTTGATGTGGGAGCATCCTCACCAAGGATTTCCTGCATGGCCTGGAATACACACTGCTTCCTCTTCTCCATAAATAACTTCTCTTCATCACATAATGTTAGACTGTACCGCAGCTGAGGGTTGTTACTGAAATACAGTACATAATAGTTGTATAGTGGATAATGTTAGACTGTACCGCAGCTGAGGGTTGTTACTGAAATACAGTACATAATAGTTGTAAAGTGGATAATGTTAGACTGTACCGCACGTGAGGGTTGTTACTGAAATACAGTACATAATAGTTGTAAAGTGGATAATGTTAGACTGTACTGCAGCTGAGGGTTGTTACTGAAATACAAGTTAATGTTAGACCATAACTTAACTGTTGGTTGTTGCTAAATACATCACACGATGTCAAATTACACGTGTACACCTTAACTGAGGATTGTTACTAAAATACATCTAACAACTCATAATTATTAAATGTCAGTTTATACGTTTTATAGGGTTGTTGCTAATATAAATCACTTATGTCAGACCATACTGAAGGTTGTTTCTAAAATTTATCAAACAATATTAGACTGTATGTTAACTGAGGATTGTTTCTAAAATATTACACAGAATGGCAGACCTCTTAACAGAAACTAGCTAATGGCAATTTACCCTGATTTATCTTTATTGTCACACATATACTTACTCATATTCTGCCCACATCTCAATGTCAACCTCGGATGTCTGAAATACCACAAAACAGGCATGTTATAATATTGAGAGTATAAATATTCAATTCTGTTTTAAGTTTAAGCATGAGAACAAAATTTTTAATATGATAAATCCAAACAGTTTTACAACAAATCAGTCCTAGGCTGATACAAAAAAAACAAACAAGGAAATTAGGAGTTCATCATGTAGTCTACGTATGGTATCCTGACAGTGGATGTGGCTATTACCCCACGGGCAAACACATCTGTGCCATCTGGTCAAGATCTACACTGTTCCCACTTTTTATTCAAAAGTTATTTTTTACCTAGAAATGAACAGTGTAGATTTGGACGAGAAAACACAGCTGTGCCAGCTTATCTGGATCTGTATTGTTTGCTCATATGATAATACCTGTATCTATATAGTACACGGTTAATCTCAGTCATGTTTAATTGACACACTTATAGCCTAGGACTTAAACTGCCATTGTCTCAAGTTGATTGATCAGTGTCTAATATTCTATAATAAAAGACCTTTTTTATCAAATTTTATAAGTCTGGTTGCTTGAAATGCCCGGTCTAGGGCTTAAATGCCTCAGATATTTGTCATGAGATCATGTAGGCCAGATAAGTGATTGATTTTTGGTTGACAGGAGGGAATCTTGCTTGTGGGGTTAGAGCTAAGGTATTTTACCTGATTAAAGTGCACCCTCTGTTTGACTTTCTGTGTCAGTATGGGTAGATCTGTGAGGTCAATGTGCTGGGTGGACAGGTGTTCATCTACCAGGTAATTAGCATCCATCAGGGAGATCGCTGCAAGTAAAACCATCAGTTTATACAACTAAACACTTCACTATATGGGATATGGCTGTTATCCATGGATGAACAGTGTACATACAGATCAGCTGGCATGCCCATGCTCTCTGATCAGGCTCTAAACTGTTTTCCTTTTGATTCAGTATGTTATTTATTACCAAGAAGCTAAGAGTGTAGACCCAGATCAGTGCGCAAGGATATAAAACTGAGCATGGAAACCAGTCTCAAATCTCAAGCATCTGATTGGCTGAAATGGCGACCAGTCGCCATTTGAGCCAATCAGATGCTTGAGATTTGAGACTGGTTTCCATGCTCAGTTTTATAACCTTCAACCCTGATGTGACTTCTTCTCTGGATATACAAGTGTGATAAAACACACATATAAAGAGAGTAATGGGTAAATAATCCTGTATTAGGCTGTTGTTAGCTTATATTCTTGGCCAGCACAAGATGTATGTTCCATTACTGAGCAGTGAAAGCATGAATTCTTAATACTTTACAGCTTTACAGTTATCTATTGCACAATTCTTAGACAGAATAAATAATTTATTAATATACAAAGTTGTGTCGATAAGGACACAGATACGTCGGTTTCCTCTGTATTACAGGTTACATTATTATCCCTCTACTCCTTAGCTGAAGGTTATAAACCTGAGTTTGGAAACCAATCTCAAATCTCAAGCATCTGATTAGCTGAAATGGCGACCAGTCGCCATTTCAGCCAATCAGATGCTTGAGATTTGAGACTGGTTTCTATGCTCAGTTTTATAACCTTGGGCACTTATAGATGCATTTTATCGCATGTGTGACCAGTGTATTTCCAGATCAGCTTGCAGATTTGTGCCATCAGATCTAGATCTACAACTTTTGCCTCATTGTGAGAAATAATCTAATGAATCTAAAAGCAAAATTTAACAGTTTTGAACTTTGATCCTGATCAGGTGACATGGCAGTGTCAGCTAATCTGGATCTAAACTGATTGCCAAAGCAATAAAAGCCTTATCTATGATGTAAAGGGTTATACAAGATGTTTTTATATGACCTATTACAATTGTATTATGTTTTTATTCTAGGATTTATTAACATCTTACTGTTAAGTAGAGTGTGAAGCAAACATAGACTAGTGGTTATGACATTTTAATTTATATCTCTTACTTAAGGCTACGTTTTTCAAGTGTAAATTGTTTACCTAATCTTTTTGGAAGGAAAAACCTAGTTTATAGATGTTCCACATAGAATAATATTAAAGTTAAGTTGACTTGTTTGTTTTATATCCATGTCAAGCAAGTTTTTGCAATATATACTATAGTCTGATTTTACGCATTGAGCCTTAAATGTACTTCTGTATTTATAGATACCTGGACTAATCCACGTAATGGAAATTTACTTACTTCAATTATCATAGATCACTAGCTTACAATAGTAATGTTAACAGATAATTTACAAGGTGTTATACCACTCTTCCTATTTAGCAATATAAGAGTGGACTTATCAGCTCATGGGTCAAAGTCTGACTATAATATGGAATCAGGATTAATCTTAGTTCTGAGACTGTAATTCTTCAACCCTTTCCTCCATATACACGCATTTTTACACATGTGCCACCATTGTAGATCCAGATCAGCCGGCACATCCATGCCGTTTGATCAGAATCTGCACTGGTCACATTTGGGTCAGAAATGACCTAATGAATCAAAAAGTGATCAGTTTAGATCCTAATCAGACGGCACAGATGTGCCAGCTGATCTGGATCTAAACAGTTCACCCGTGCAATAAAGGTGTATCTATGGAGAAAAGGGTTAACATTATTGAACTCCAGATTTGGAATTTGCAGGTTCAAACCCACAAGGGATGAAATTCTTCTGCTATAGCAGTGATCGGCGATAACGTCATCAACACGTGGTTTGCGCACCACGTGGTGCACAAAAAGCCAAAGGTAGTACAAGCAACTTTTAACAATAAAGGCAGATAGTAAACAAGTATACGCTGTAAATGGTCCGAAGGCTAAACGTATAATACAAGAACATTCACTGTATTTATGAAATAAATGTATATACAGTAAATGCTGTAGTAGATCTTCTTGATTAAATAAATATCTGGTTTACCAAAGAAGTAATGTTACTTTTGGTCCCTTTCATAATCAAAGCTTTCTAAGCATTTACTCCGTGGGATACGGCTTATATACTACGTGCAACCAGTGTAGATCAAGATCATTCTGCACATTCAGTGCAGTCTGATCAGGATCTAGACAGTTTTCTACTTGCCATAAATAACCTGATGCCCATGAAAACCTATCAAAAGCACTATTGTAGACCCTGATCTGATGTTCTGGTTTATGTGGATCTAAACTGGTTGCACAAGGGATGAAAGCTGTATCCACCGAGTGAAGCGTTAAATTGCGGCATAATTGCTGTTTATAGAGCTCCGAAACAGTCATTACGAACCCAAGTTCATGGATTTTAAGCATGGTGCCTAAAAAGGTTTATGGCAATAATATGAGTCTAAAATGGTTATTATGCCAAGAACAATATCATGGGTTCAAGTGCATATTTTGTGTACAATAAACCTGGAATTTAGGCGATGAAGTATTTTATTTTCTTAAATTATCAACTCTTATTCTTAGGAAGTCTACATCCCTCTTTGAACAGATAATACAGCATCTCGTTCAATGCAGTAGGATAGAAAATAGACCGACTTAAAAACATTTTGTCGGTGCATGAAAAAATATTTAAAAAAAAACATCAGACAAGCAAAATTAAAACTAGTAGCTCGTGTAAAATAAACAGCAAGCGGTGGGATATTTTATAAATTGATGAAAAGAAGACTTTGAAAGCCGCAAAACGCGACATGTATCAAAATATTGCAGTCTCGGGTTGATTGAGCCTGTTCATGGGCTTTAATGGGAATACATATTACTGTCCAAGCTGCTTAGCCCTGGGTACTTAAAATGTCTTTATTAAATAATAAATAATAAACATCTGATTACGATGTATCCATAAAAGGTATAGCTCTGTCTTAAAAATGATTTCATAAATGCAATTTACTTCTTGCATATGCGGTCGATCATCATATCTACTGTCAATATTAAATTGTCCATAAAACAATGCCGAATTGTTCTTTTTCTAAGTCGGATTTATTCTTGAACACTTTCTTTGCTTTCCGCCATTGTGTATGCACTGTTGATGGTAGTACAGCATCGATTGTTTGTACTACCTTTCTCAAAGGCTTATCAGTCGGTGCTATTTATAGAAACAAATCTTATCTGACGATCACTGCTATTTCTACAATCCACACAGGGCTGTGTGCAAGTTTCAAGCCTATGTAAATTGGAATAGAAATGGAAAATTGGGTTTCATTACCGATCAACGCTTTACTCCATATGCATTTTAACGTGTGTGACCAGCGTAGATCCAGATCAGCTGGCACATCCGTGCCCTCTGATCAGGATCTGCACCAATTGCTTTTTGGTCAGAAATAACTTATAAATCAAAAAAGTGAAGATCCTGATGTGATGGATGTTCCAGCTGATCTGGATCTACACTGTTTGCACATGTCATGCACACATATATATAGAGATAAGGATTTAAATAAATTTTAATAGTTTCTACTAGGTCCCTGCACTCTAAACTATTGTTAAAGTCCCTTTCCGTTGTAATGTTGGATTGCAATCTCATGAGACCTACCTAGCTCATTATTGGCATGTGGATTGAGGTAGAACTTGAACGTTTCATTCCATACTGGATTGACGTTGTTGTCGATGTACTTGGTTTTCTGTACTCCATGGGGTGACGTTTTGATGCTGACCGTCACGTAAGGGTCCGGAATGTCAACTGTAAACAAAGGTAACAGTTTCAGCTCGGCATTATTTTGAAGTAACAACGTAATAGTGGCAGCATCACACCTTTTGATAAAGCTAGATGCATTTTCAGATGTTTTCACCCTTAGCTCCATATTATATATGGTGGAGAGGGTTAACTCAGTCTTGCAGAGCTATTTATCACCTGGGATTTCAGTTAGGGTGTCAAACTTAATGCATATAGTTGATTTTATGTAAGGTATGGTATGATTCTGCAACCTTTTGTATGATGTTCAAGGTTTTAACCTTTGTTGTCAGCCAGCGTTGGGTGTTTACATCTTAAAATATCACGATAACATGATTTTATGATTAATAATTCAAAAGTATTGAACCATTAGCAATTGGTCAGGCATGTCGTTTTACACCGAGGACTTGATTTTATTTGATCCATTTTGCAGATGAACTTTCACGCATTAAAAATTTAAGAAATTTCACCCACAGATATAATTAGAGTTATGACTTTCATTGCTATATTTGATTTAGAAGACTCTTACAGTCTTCTCGTAAAATTTTGATAGACATAAGTGTAAGCATAAATAATTATTACACTATTGATGAGAAAAGACCTGCACTGGTAGTGCAATTCAAGTATTTCCTAATTATTTATGCAATCTAAACCTTGAGCCTGATGCCTAGATTCTGAAGTTATAAACTAAGCATGGAAACCTAGAGTTTCAGATCACACAATTCTCATAGGTCAGTTCTGAGACTGTAGTCAATTTCAGCCAATCAGATTGCTGAGATCTGAAGACTGGTTCTCAGTTTATTTTATTTATTTCTACTTTTCTCTAAATATTACCATTCTCAGCTCTGTTAAAGGACTGGAACCAAGATTAAAAAACTGAGCATCAAACTCTAGTTTGTGATTGGTCTGTTTTGGAGACTGGTTTCCATGTCAACCAATCACCTGCTTGTTTTATCGTCTTTGATTGTGTGTATGGCTTGACAAGATTTTACTTAAAGCCAGATGAATTTGCAGCCATTTGTAGTTTGAAAGACTTGTTATGTCAAGAAAAAAATTAAGATTTCAGCTTACTCCAGTCCTTTGTGTAGGATCCCTTGGTAATGTTGTAGCCGCGTATGACAGTAATGTAGAACAACATGCATGGTTGATGTTCCACCTGAAATGATAGATTCTTAGTTTGACATAATGGTCCGAAATTAGAACTGAAAAAAGTAAACCATTATTGTGTTTGCTCAGTTTTGAGACTGAGCTTGAATTAACCCTTAACTTCATAGATACCGCGATTATTGTGTGGGCAAACAGTTTAGACGCTGTTCAGCCAGCACAGCCTGACCAGAACTGTTTGTTTTTAGATTCATTACATTGTTTCTGACCAAGAAGTGACCATAGTACAGCCAGATCAGAAGGCTCAGATGTGCCAGATGATCTGGATCTACATTGGTCACCCTTCAATCAGCTGGGTGTGAAATGACACACCTCTTTACCTAAGCTATGATATTATAAAGTTTAGACTGGAAAACCTGTCTATAATCTCCAGATTATAATTAATCCATTTTGAGAAAATTTGGCAACAGTTCTCAGTTACATCACATTGAGCCAGGTCTTTATACATTGATTCCCGGATCAAAACTCTCATATGCATGTATGGGAGAATAGTCTAAAACTTCAGTTTGTGTCTAGTGACCAGACACCATTTCAGTCAAATGATGATGTGAATTGTGGCAGAATTAACCATGGCTGGCCTGCACTGCCAGTGAAGTTAATGGGGCAACCTTTTGATAAAACATCACACATGTAAATAAAGCACGTTGAAATGCACATTATTGTAACCATTCAAAATATGATTTTCTAATATTTAACTATACATCAGTGAAAAAGAACTTCACTAGGTGGGTGGGATTAAAACAAGTGGGTGGGAGAACAACACTTTCCCAACTTAAGTCTCTCCCCAAAGATATGAATCCTTGATTAACCACATCCATCACTGATGATGATGATGATGATGTTGTTGTTGTTGTTGTTGATGATGATGACGACAATGATGATGATGATGATAATGATTAGAAAAAAATTCATTTAGAGATTAGTTTACATCCATTAATAAATTAAATCTGAAAATTACTTTTTTTACTAAAATTATACTTTAAATTAAATATTACATGTACTTACATCATACAAACTAAAGAGAGATTCCTTGCGCCGTGATTGAAGAGGCCCAATAGGGAAATCAGTGTCAGAATCGTTGTCGAGGTTAAATGACATTCTTTCAGTTAATTTTTTATGTTGATTTTATATTGAAATTAACACAGTGACTGTATTGTACTCTTTTGTCTTTTTATTTACTGTTTTCCATAGTTTCCATCACCCACTAATCATTTTATGTTCAGTGTTATAAGTATGATAAGAAATATTTTTTCATCGACAGTATTTATTAACATTTGCACTTCATTCTTTGATTTCTATGTATTATCTATCTGTTCCATTTCATATTTCTTAATTCATTTGTTGTCTTGTATATATTGTCAATGTATATAATAGAGGAACACAGGGAAGATTGGGCTTTGTCCCAACTGTGTCTCCTCTTTAAATAAAGTTGTTGTTATTATTATTATTATAGATTTCATAAGAAATCATTGAAATCACCTCTTATATCTCATCTCTTCTTTTATCAATTGATAAAGATCCTTTTTACAATATTAAAAAATGGTTTTTCCACAGCCTTTGAAAATACCTTTTTTTCACAATATTTGAACATAAGACTTTCACAATATTTGATTGTTTTATTTTTACCACAATCAGAGCATTAACATCCAATTTCAGTCTTAATTATTTGATCAAATACTTCAAATGGATGGGGTAATATGTATACTCCGCTTCACTTGACTTTCTTATAAGCTATGGTTGATGTATTGATATCGTCATAAACATAATGTTTTATGAGATTTTTCCATAAACCAATCATTTGGAAAATAAAACTGAACTGGACATTTCACCTTAATGGTAAATGGTCAAAGAAAGTCATAAATGTTTTTGACGTAAAAGAATGGCAAAAACAAATAATTTCAGGACATTTTGTTCAAAACAGTCAAGATTTTATAGATGGCCACTGTTTGTCATCGCTGTCATAGATAGCTGTGATTATATAAAAATTCATTAACCTTGCTAAAATAATAATCCAAAATTAGTATCAGTTTGTTTTATGTAAAATTTCTCGCACAATAAACTTTATTCAAACTTTTTCATTTTCACTTAATTTTGTTTTTTCTAACCTTGATACAAAAAGATGTTATTGTGTTGTCACTATTGTAAACAACATCGGTGCCAATTATTGGGATTGGCCTACGCTGTTATCCGTCTGATCAGGGTCTACGCTGTTTGTTTCCTAGTTCAGAAGTAATAAAACAACACATTGCAAAACCCAAACATACACAATTATAGAATTCGCCAGATTTGTTACTAGGTTACCAGATAAATAATGTCAAATGCTCTATCACTAATCCTGCTCACACAAGCATGTTCCCTTAAAAAGATGTTCATTTAATGTGGTCTTAATCAATTATTCATCACCTTTCGATCTCTTTAGTTTTTCAAATCTCATTGATTAAACCTAATCACTTTGATCAACATAACCTTTTCAAGAGGAATTAAAGCTTTGATCTTCAATTAAAACACTTTGTAAATGATTATTTAAATGAAGATGTGGACAAAACTTTGCCAAATATTGTGAGGTCATAGATTTTGTATGTTAAGCCCTTTAATCTACAGAATGATACACCTAAATTTATCGCATGGGTGAACAGTTTAGATCCAGATCAGCCCACACAAATCTATGGCATCTGATCAGGATCTACACTGAAAGCTGTTAGATTCATTAGTTTATTTCTGGCCAAGAAGCAAACAGTATAGATACAGATAAGACAGCATGGACATTGTTTGCCCATGCATTAAAATTAATATATACGGACTAAAGGGTAAAGTAATGTCGGTAAGGCTAAACACTGATTGTTTACTTGTTTGTTTGTTTGTTGTGTTGATTGATTGGCAACAAGGACAAGAGTAGTTTCTGTGTTCCAGGCTTATCTACAGCTGACAAGATTATAAAGTATGCAAAATTCTTGTAGTTACTGAAGATACAACTGCTTTAAATAAGATTGTGAGTCATAGTTTAAAATATTTTTAAAATGGGACCAGTATGCCAATTTGGGATAGGCTGATCAAAGGAATTGTGTTTCGCCCTGTTAGGTAAATTGTAAGATGGATTGATTAATATTCATTTATGCAGGAAAGAGATCTCAGCTGGATAAAATCATGCATCATGATGCAAGCAAATTTGAATATGCCCACATAACCCAATTAATTTGACCCAGCATGAAGAGAGGGTAGGTGGGGTAATTTTGAAATGAATTAGTCATAATTAAAAAAAATAATTTCTCTTAATTACTATATTTTTGATATATTTAATAGAAAGAATGTCAAGTAACAGCTAGCAATTTATAAAAGCTTCACCCCTTTACCCTGTCCTCCATATGTTAATTGCACGGGTGAACAGTGCAGATCAAGATCAGGATCTGCACTGTTTGCTTTTCCTTCAGAAATAACCTGATTAATCAAAAAGCAATCTAGATGTGCTGGTTGATCTGGATCTACACTGTTCTCCCATGCAATAAAGGTGTATATATGGAGGAAAGGATTAAAAACTTTCTGTAAATGACCCAAATAAACAAATAAACAACAAATGAGCTGGCCTAAATCAACAGACCAATGAATTCATCACATTAATTCATTACTTAAAGGGTTAATGAACATAAATACAACATATGAGCAAGTATTAGTTATGTGAAACAATGAAAAAATTCATCTAGAATAAATTTAGTTGACCTTCTACAAAGTTAAACTATTTTTTTTCTGAAATGTTTGCATAGATCAGTAAACTGGGCTTAAAAATGCAAAAACTGAATAATGCATCAATTGAATAAAGTCCCTCAGCTTTTATGGTAAACATTGTTCAGAATGGTTCACACATGCATAAATACCAGCCAAAAAGACTTTCATGAATTGATCATTTATCTATCCATTAGATGCTGTTTTATTCTAAAATATGGTATAGTTGTGTTAAGAGTCAATGTTTGCAACAAATGCTGTATTTATAAAGTTATTGAGAACATGAATTGGGACACTGGACAGTGTGAACCAGGCTTCTAAGCTCTACAGATTCTAGGTTACAGATTCTAGAAAACTTGAAACGTTCCATTAAAACTGGTAATTTTAAGTTACTATCTTGTTGCCTATTTTTTATTGGTTTACTGTTCCAGCTAGAGTTATGGCTCTTTAATTGCAAATATCCTATAAGTTAAGCAGTATCCAAGATCTTTCTTGGAAAGTCTTTTCACTAAACATGATCTGAATGTTATGGGGAATATGATCTAGGCTAAGTTAGGTAACCAGCCAGTTTACATCAGTCACTCTAGAGTTATAGCCCTTTAATTGTCAGAAACTTAAGCAAATAAGGAATGTCAAATCTCCTACAGGCATATTTTCTGGTAGATCAGCACTTTCCTTTAATAAATTGTAATAGTTAAACAAATAAGAAATTGTCCAAGAGTAACTGGCTATACAGAAAACTCACAGCTGTTGACGTTGTATGGCGGGTTTGTTTGCACGACGACTTAATTTTGCTTATACTGTGCGTGACATATCTCCAATCACTGCTCCCTAGGTGTTAACACCTCTACAATTCTAAATATTGATCATGAAATTCTTCAGATTCAGCTTTGAAATAATGTTTAAAATTATTGTCTTAACATTTAACTCATTATATATGCATATTAACCCTTTCCTGTACAGACACACCTTTATTGCTAGGGCGAACAGTTTAGATCCAGATCAGCCGGCTCATCCGTGCCGTCTGATCAGGATCTAAACTGTTCGCTTTTTGATTCATTAGGTTATTGCTCACCAAAATGCGACCAGTGCAGATTCTGATCAGACGGCACGGATGTGCCGGCTGATCTGGATCTACACTGGTCGCACATGCGTAAAAACGCGTATGTATCCAGGAAAGGGTTAAGCCATGATTGTGTGATAAATAAGGATCCAGATCAGCCAGCACATATGTGTCATGATCTAAATATGCACTGGTGACATCTTGGTCAGAAATAACCTAATGAATGTAAAAGCAAACACTGTGGATCCTGATTAGATGGCACGGATGTGCCAGCTGATGTAGATCTACACCGTTTGTCCATGCATAAGGCCAGAGAAAATAAATTATTATATTCTCATCCAGATTTTGGGAAAAAAAGGGGCGGGTGGACACTTTTTAATTTTTATTTTTTATTAACGAAGTACCTGAGAACAGAGGTAAAAACTAACTTAAAATTTTGAGACAATGGCATTTATAGTTACCAGAACTGTTGGTGTAGAATATTTGTCCATCTTTTCAATTTCTTCAAAAAATCAGGATAACAACTTACCAAAGAAGCAGGTTGGTGCCTATTCTTGCTTGAAAAGCCATACCAGTCTTTAATAGTGACACTATCACCTTCAATAAGCTTTGAAATGATTAACATTTTATATATCCGGGATGGTTTAAAACCTGTTCTGTCCGGAACAGAATATGTTCCAATTTTTTGACCAATAAATTTTTTTGGGGCGGGTGGTTTTGGACAGGGCCGGGCGGGGATGAGAATCTAAAGTATTTTTTTCTATGGCCTAAGAGCAGTATCTAAGGAGTAACGGCTTAATGATAAACATAGGATGTTTTTGTCAAGAAGAGATAGAGGGATTGGATAAGTCTTCAGACTGGCTCTACATTACTCTATGACAGTAGGGAAAGTATGCCATTCATCACTCGTCTTCTGAAAAGATGTTATTCTAAATTGCCATTGGATAATTTTGCGAATCTTTGTTTTTTGTTTGTTTAGCAGCACTTAACTAAGATACCCCTCATTTCAGTAACAAATCAGATAGTCCATACAGAGCATGTCACATTTTGTAGTATTTCTATTGCTCATTTTATTCTGCTCTTTCAAAAATTGGTATGTGTATATGTCTTCTTAGAAGTACAGAGATGTATTGTCTCACCAACAATAAAACAAATATTCCACTTTCTGGTCAGCATTGTGATGTAATTTCTAGTCAACTTTATGATGTAATCTCTGGTTTGGAGTAACTCATAATATTGTGTTAACAAGTTAATGATATGTTGTACTCTTTAATCCTGTCCTCATTTTTATACATGTGCGACCAGTGTAGATCCAGATTAGCTAGCACATCCATGCCATCTGATCAGGATCTGCACTGGTCACATTTTGGTAAGAAATAACCTAACAGATCAAAAAGCGAACAGTTTTGATCCTGATCAGATGGCACAGATGTGCTGGCTGATCTGGATCTAAACTGTTCATCCATGCAATAAATGTGTATTTATGGAGAAAAGGGTTAAGTGAACATGATTTCCTGCACTCCTGCAGCCAGACTGGTATAGCCATCAATTCTTGCTATTTATGATCCTGTCCTGATAGTATCTCCATCAGCTGCATCAGAACATCAGGTTTTTATGCCTGTATTTTGCTGAAGGCCAATTTCTCAGCATCTATGGCATCATCAAAGAGGCTTGTATTTTTACATAATCTTTTTGGATTAAGTGTTTTTTCAGAGATAAAATCTATTAAATAACTTAACCCTTTACTCTGCCTATATTTATTATGTATTTGCCTTTATTGAAGGGGCAAACAGTGTAGATCCAGATCAGCTGGCACATCTTTGCCATCTGATCAGGATCTGCACTGTTTTGCTTTTTGATTAATTGGGTTGTTTCTGACAAAAATGTGAAAACTGCAGATCCTGATCAAGACAGCATGGATATGCCAGCTGATCTAGATCTACACATGTGTATATATGGAGTAAAGGGATAATCTTGGTGACTTTATGTAACCTGTCACAGTGTAACTGGCTTACCTCAAACACTTGAAAAGGATCAAATCTGTTCCATCTGAAATGATAAAGGTTGAAGGTTATAAAACTGATTTTGGAAATCTGTCTCAAATCTCAAGCATCTGATTGGCTGACATGGCGACTGGTTTCCATGCTCAGTTTTTTACCCTTTGGCACAGGTGTTCATTCATTACATAAGTAGAATTAACCCTTCAATCCATTGGATATGACTGTAATCCGTTTTGCGAACAGTGGTGATTCAGATCAGCTGGCATATTTTTTTTGTTAGATCAATGCTGTCTGCTTTAGATTGATTAGGTTTTTTTCTGACAAAGAGTTTACCTGTGTAGATCCAGATCTAATGGCAATGATGTGCAGGCTGATCTGGGTCTACACTTGTTGCACATGGGAAAAAAAGTATAATATGGAGTCATTGGTTGAAAATGAAAAATACAATGCCAAAAACATTTGCATGCTATGTTATAATCATTCCTGAGGTTCGTGCTCTTTATTTAAATACCGTAAAACTCCTAATAAACGCCCCCCAGGGCCTTACCTTTTCTAAAAGGAGGAGGAGGGGGGTGCTTATTAGGAGATGGTGATCACTACATCCTAACCATAACCCTAAATTGACTGGTAACATTAAATAGTGTTGTTTTTTTTAAAGTTAGTTAATGTTTATATCCCTTTGGATATTTGGAAGATGAATTTATTCAGTTGATTTTATCATAATAACCCTTTCCTTGATACACATTTTTACGCATGTGCGACCAGTGTAGATCCAGATCAGCCGGCACATCCGTGCCGTCTGATCAAAATCTGCACTGGTCGCATTTTGGTCAGAAATAACCTAATGAATCAAAAAGCGAACAGTTTAGATCCTGATCAGATGGCACGGAAGCAATAAAGGTGTATCTATACAGGAAAGGGATAATGTGTAATTTGAAGGATATTTCATAATAAAAATGGATTAACTCTTCTGTACTTGGTAAGAGATAAGGTAAGGGTTAGATTTCCCTATAAAAAGACATGTGGGGCATTTAGTAAGGTGGGGCATTTAGTAGGGTGGGGCATTTAGTAGGGTGGGGCGTTTAGTAGGAGCTTTACGGTATTCCTTTTTAATGAGAAACAGATTTGGAGGATTTGGTGCAAAACTGAACTATATCCGTCATAATTATTTATGAATAATAGACCAATGCTGAAAAATATATAACTGAGATTGGAAACAAGTCTCAAATCTAAGTTTTATAATTTTCAGCCCAATATTAAGCCAATCCCTTGACTTGCTCTTGGCAAATTTGTTAAATAAAAATAAAAATTTCCAAGGTAAATGATCAAAGAATATTTAAAACCATGTTTGCTCTAATTATCAGTAAAGTTTAAACATTTTCATATACATGTACAGATGAAAAAAAGTAACTTTTAAAGCCTATTGATATAAGCAATGAGTTGAATGCCTTTGATAAAAAAAATCAGCAATATTCATTATTTCAAACAGTAAGGTTATCAAAATGTCAACAAAAACAGATATACCTAAGTATTGCAGCTACTTTTTTGACTTTATTATCTTGGTCCACAAAGGTGTGTTTATTTTCTTTCATAAAATGTTTATTTTGGTGAACTATGTAAATAAACAAAATGTTACCCATATGGCATGATTCAAAATCTGTCTTCTTCAAAGTTATTTCCTTCTCTGTCCCTTGTTTTTCTTGAAGTCCTGTAAAATGTAAACAGAGCTGTCAATTGTCATGTTGAACCTTTATTACAAACTGAATAAGATTACCTGATCTATTATTGAAGCATAGTTAAAGGTGCCTCGTCACATTTCATGATGAAAATATTAAGTGTTTTCAAATATCAAAGTTTATATAATTAACCCTTTCCTGTATAGATACACCTTTATTGCTAGGGCGAACAGTTTAGATCCAGATCAGCCGGCACATCCGTGCTGTCTGATCAGGATCTAAACTGTTCGCTTTTTGATTCATTAGGTTATTTCTGACCAAAATGCAACCAGTGCAGATCCTGATCAGACGGCACAGATGTGCCGGCTGATCTGGATCTACACTGGTCGCACACGCGTAAAAATGCTTATATATAAAGGAATGGGTTAAACTGTAGAAAACCTGTAAACAAAGTTAATGCGACGTAATATATCGGGAAAGTCAACGTATGAGTGAATATATTTAATGCCAATCGTGCTATCGCATTATTAGTGAAGTAAAATTCATGCAGAACAGGGCCCAAGATCATAAAACTAAATCTTGAGATCAGCCTCAAATCTCAAGGATCTGATTGGCTGAAATGACTGGTCGCCATTTCAGCCAATCGGGCTGATGTTGCATTTACAACGAGATAATATGTAAACATTTAGTATTTCCATGTTAAAGCCCCTTGAAGAAGGGGGGTTTATCCCCCTGAAACGCTGGGATGGATAAAATTTGTGTTTTAGTGAACTGTATTTTAATATTGAAAGTCCTAAATTTCAGCATATTTGTGCCTGTTCTGTCATTTAAAGGAATAACATAGTTGTACAATTAATATTAATCACATCTGATACATAGAAGTATTCCACCTTGAACTGCGAGCAGGCAGCTTTAACTACAATTTATGTTTATGGTATCAATTAATTTAAAATTGAAAAGCTCACAGGTTTTAATGGCTTAAAATGTCTAACCAGCAAATTTCATCACAATTATTTTCTTGCATTAATAGATCTTTTTTTGTAATACATCCTACATCTTGTATTCTTTACCTTTTGGGATTTTCTGTTGTGATTTATGTATATTAATATAATTCAGATGTGCTTTTAATTATTGTCAAAAAACTGGAAATTATAGCGCAGGTTCCCTGGTAAATGCTGTTTTTACTGCAAACTTTTGAAAGAATTGGATATTACAGGAAAACATATAATGCCATAAACATTAACCTACTGTTAAATTTGTAATGCCTAACTTGAGACAGTTTGCAAAAAATAATTATATGTTATCTTACGGTAAAATTTTAGAACCAAGGACAGCCGCACAAAGAACTGGCAGATTGGTGAAAAGTTCTTTAAATATTTACTTAATGCTATAAACTAAACGAGATTTCATTTTGTTCTATTTCAGCAGGACTGCATACTTTAAACATATTATAAGGCAATAGAAAAAAATATTTTAGATTCTCATCCCCGCCCGCCTCTGTCCAAAACCACCCGCCCCAAAAAAATTTATTGGTAAAAAAATCAAAACATATTCTGTTCCGGACAGAACAGGTTTAAGACCATCCCGAAATACATTCTTAAGGTATTTTGTTAATAAAAATTAAAAAGTACCCACCCACCCATTTTTTTCCCAAATCCGGATGAGAATCATATAATTTATTTTCTCTGGCCTAAGTGCATAATTTTAAAATAAAATAATGGTACTTAAAATTTAGCTAGGCCCTGATACATATCAGATCTGACACAATTGGTCTGACAGGAATTGTCATGTGATACAAAATCAAGTAACCCTTTCCTCCATATACAGACTTTAATGGTATGGGTGAACAGTGTAGATCCAGATCAGCCAGGACATCCATGCCATCTGATCAGGATCTGCACTGTTTGCTATTTGATTAATTAGGCTATTTCTGACCAAAAAGCGACCAGTGCAGATCCAGATTAGACGACACGGATATGCCGGCTGATCTGGATCTACACTGGTCACACATGCGTAAAAATGCGTATTTATGGAGGAAAGGGTTAAACGAGTGCAGGAAAGCACTATTGAGAGAGAGTCTCTAGCAATTTCCTGGAAGAATTTAACTCTTTCCGCCATATATACACCTTTGTTCCCTAATAAATCCAAAAACAAGCAGTGCAGATCCTGATCAGATGTGTCAGCTGATCTGGATCTACACCGTTTGCCGAAGCAATAAAGGCACATACATGGAGGAAAGGGTTTTTATGTTTATTTAGTTGGTTTTATATGATGTCTTCATTCTATCATGTGCTTTGAAAATAAAGAAATGAGTCAAAACAAACTTGGATCAAAGAAATTTGCACAGAATAAACCCATGCTGTCTGGGAAACATTGTCTTGACCTTTGGTCAGAAATAACCTAATGAATCAAAAAGCGAACAGTTTAGATCCTGATCAGACGACACGGATGTGCCGGCTGATCTGGATCTAAACTGTTTGCCCTAGCTATAAAGGTGTATATATACAGGAAAGGATTAATATGGTTTTACATCACATGGGTGACCAATTTTGAATGTGAACAACATAGAGAAATGGTAGTAATGGTGGTCACTGGCCGCCACTCACCATTTCAGCCAATCAGATCCTTGAGATTTGAGACTGGTTTCCATTCTCAACTTGCACAAGCTGTGTTGTTTTATAAAAATTTGGCTGCATGTGGGTTTTATTTTATTTCTCTGTATGGTTTTAACGATACCATTATAATTTTTAAAATTAAAAAATTTTCTTCTCTGAAGCTGAATTGGCAAGGGCTAAGATATTTTATTGTTATTAAAATCTTCAGGTGAGCAATTTAGGGCCATAATGGACCTCTTGTTAAATTGGTGTATTTTTTTCAACATGTTTGCTCAAAATACAAGAATTATATAGCCACCATTAATTTTTTCCAGGGGCAAGTCTCTTGGTCAGTTAACAAATAAATGTTAAAGTTATTACACACCTTTAAATAATCTATTTTCATTATGTATACTTGATAGTTATACAGTAGTTTATTAAGGCTTGTCTACACCTGTTTCTCTAATTATTTAACCCTTTCCTTGATATATACGCATTTTTTAGCATGTGTGACCAGTGTAGATCTAGATCAGCCAGCACATCCATGCCGTCTGATCAGGATCTGCACTGGTCACATTTTGTTCAGAAATAACCTAATGAATCAAAAAGCGAACAGTTTAGATCCTGATCAGACGGCACGGATGAGCTGGCTGATCTGGATCTAAACTGTTCACCCTAGCAATAAAGGTGTATCTATACAGGCTTGTCTTCACCTGTTTCTCTAATTATTTAAAAGTGCATAGCCATAAAACAATCATTAAGGAGTGGTTTACCACATACTTTTTTGTTTAACTTGCAATTTTTGAAGAAATTACAAATGTTGCTTCATATAGAACTGTCAAAATTTAATGCATTTTATTGGAAAATTGAAAGATATAATAATTTTGTTTATAATGCTATTTAATAATATTGAAGAAACATTATAACTTATGCTATTTTGAAATTATACTATAGCCTTTTTCTGATTTTTTTTATAGTATACTGTAAAAACTGCATGGGAAAGATGCACGTTATGTCATGGTAAGAAAAAAAATATCCCACAAAATAATATATAATTTCACACAAACACAATTTTAGAAATTTGAAAACTAAGAACTTTAAGAAAAAGCTGTTTTACCAAAATCCATGAAATTCCATGTCGGAGAATATTGTAAATGCATTTACAGAACTATAATTTGTTATTAAAGTCACATTTATTACCAATAAATATTGAGAACCCTAAGTCCCCAGTGTCCCTGAATGGTATGGAAGATGGATTGACCTTTACAATACACTTTTACTTATGGATTTCCTATTAAATTAACATGTATAATTAACGCTGTTGTACCTGTTCATTGTTGTCAGCAATAAACATTTATGTCTCCTAAAGGCTGCTGTCGTGTCTTAATTATTTATACATGTTTGTCAGCCTGTTACGTGAATCAGTTGAAATTACGTCAAAGTTCGTCAGTAGTATAACATTTTATCCCGGAAGGTGCAAACATATTTCTCTGAGGTATGTAGTTACCGACCAAGGTCCACCTAGACTGCACTGGTTTTGATTGGATAAGACATCAGTTACATTATAACGAACTAAAGATGTATGATGAAATTTTGCTGGGGATCACTGAATTTTACCAAAGATTTATTAAATATTTCCATTAAAAAAAACTGGGCAATGTAAATCAAGCTTACATGTTGAATTTAGAAGCAATGCAAGGTCAGTTAACCCTTTCCTCCATAGACACACCTTTATTGCGTGGGCAAACAGTTTAGATCCAGATCAGCCGGCACATCTGTGCCATCTGATCAGGATCTAAATGGTTCGCTTTTATATTCATTAGGTTATTTCTGACCAAAATGTGACCAGTGCAGATCCTGATCAGATGGCAAGGATGTGCCGGCTGATCTGGATCTACACTGGTCGCACATGCGTAAAAATGCATATTTATGGAGGAAAGGTTTAAATATAAAGCCAAACAAGGAATCCCTTGGAAAATTAGAGAAGACTGAGTTCTATTTCAACCAGTCAGCTGTCTTGAACTGCTTTATGATTATTTAACTGAATATGGAACCAGTCTCAAATCTCAAGCTTCCCATTAGCCAGTTTTGAGTTTGTGCTCAGTTGCAACCAATCAAATTCCAGGGTCCAAGATCATAAAACTAAGTTTGGAGATCAGTCTCAAATCTCAAGCATCTGAATGACTGAAATGGCGACCAGTTGCCATTTCAGCCAATCAGATTCTTGAGATTTGAGACTGATCTCCTGATTTAGTTTATGATCTTGTGCCCAGTATTTTTCTGCCAAACATGCAGATAGTGTAGATCTAGATCAGGCTGCATGTATGTAAAGACTGATCGCAATCTACCACAGTTGCAAATACACTTAAAGCTGTATCCATGGTTCTTCGTTCATTGTTTCTAAATTTTCCAGTTTCAAAATAAATGAAATAATATTGTTTCTGAATTTTTGTTCTGGAAATTATCATTAAAAATAAAAATTTCATATTTATACATCAGCTTTTTTATTTATTTATTAAAATTAAAGCCCCAGCCCTAAACTTAAGTAAGAATATACTATTGAAAAACCATATTTGTCCATATAGACTCCAACATATAAACTCTCTTACAGAACACAAAAGGTCCGAATTATTTCTTATAGATGGGATTTTCAATGATATTGTTAAATTATTGTTAACAAACTTTTAAGAAGCTAACTATTATAATGGAGCTATATTTAGCACCGACGAAGAGACCACTTCATGCGTGATCTCGATTTCTGTGACGTTTCGGAAATCCTACTTTCGCTTTTAGTCGCGCGTACCCAATTTATTTTAGTAAATTAAAATTTTATTAGCCCGAACTAATGCTGCAAATTTGTGCCTATAGTTCCAAATACATATAATATTTCATAAAAGAGCGGGTTAAATTGATGTAATGCCGCTTTAACTAGACTAAAATTGAATTTGATACACAATCGAATTTAAAGTAGACCATAAAATGATTTACTTTGAAAGCTTATTATGTAAATATTTAAAATACAACTTCTACAAGGTTAGTTGATAATTAATGTTATTGTACTCATTGTCGAAGCCCTGGTAATTACTGATTGATAAAATATGAATGGCTTCATATGAATTTTACTTGCTACTACATGTTTTAACAGAATTGTAAACAAGATCAGGGCCCAAGATCATAAAACAAAATCTGGTGACCAGTCTCAAATCTTAGTTTTATGATCTTGGGCCCAGGAGAACACTTCAGAGGTTTTATACTAAACCTTTTTCTCCATATACATGCATAGTATTACACCTTTATGGCGAGGATGAACCTTGTAGATCCAGATCATCCAGCACATCTTTGCTGTCCGATCTCTGCTGAAATATTTTCAAACTTCAACTAACAAGAGTTTCATGTTCCTAACAAGAAGTCCTTTTATTTAGTTAGTAAATTTAATAGCTTGTGATGCAAAGAAAAAGTAAGACAGCTTTAAAAATGTTTTAATACAACTGTTTTCATGTTGATTTAATTATTTCTGTAAGCTAGCTTAAGTTAAACTTTGGACAGCAGAAATAATCTCACAAGACATAATATTACCAGTGCTACTGTGTCATAATAAATAGCACCTTCCTCATTATTGCTAACTTTCTATTGACAGTCAAAAATGTCAACAAAATCTAAGTTATAAGTGAAAAAAGATAAGTAGACATCACATGATACTCTGTTTATATAACTGAGCATGTTCTTAATGTGTTGGTAATTTATTAATTTTGGGGCGATCATTTTTATTCTCATCAATAGAATCAATAATATTGAAATTGTACAATATTTTTGCTGATAAACAACATTTAAATGAATATGTTTTACTTTGTTTTATGAACATGTTTGTCCTATGCCTATCAAATTATTGATAATGATCTATATTTATTTATTTGGTTAATTATTTATTCCTCCACATCATTACAACTAACATATTGTATATGTGTATTTCCTTCAAACTAAATTCTCTTTAATTAATGATATAATTTAGTATATTATTATATAAAAGTATTTTCAAATAGCAGAGTCATTTAATAATATATAAAATAACAAACCTTTGAAAGATTAAAATCTATCCTAGCATGAAAAGTATATCCAATTTGATTTGTAATGTCTTTTCCAATGCTTGAGTTGTCACAGTTAATGCTATGTTCATGTTATGGTATTACTACGGTAAGTGTTTGATCGTGAATGAAGACGTGATTGTAGTGTAGTAAAAATTTAAGCTAGTGTTATGTGCAGTATTCGAGACGAGACGTAATTTTCACAGATTTAAGTACATATCAACTAATTCTGTCTGTTAATATTAATGACTGACAAATTAGTCTTAAGAAGTGTAGACACAGTGGTTAAGGGCTTACATTTTTATAAATGTGAGCTGTTCACGGGGTTGTTTTTCACAAGTTTATTGACTGGATAGAGAACCTTGAGACCATCATGAGACTCTAATCTGGGTCTACATTGCTTACAATTATGTTATAAGGTTCACTTAACCCTTTCCTTGATATATACGCATTTTTACCTATGTGCGACCAGTGTAGATCCAGATCAGCTGGCACAACCGTGCCGTCTGATCAGGATCTGCACTGGTCGCATTTTGGTCAGAAATAACCTAATGAATCAAAAAGCGAACAGTTTAGATCCTTATCAGATGGCACGAATGTGCCGGCTGATCTGGATCTAAACTGTTCGCCCTAGCAATAAAGGTGTATCTATACAGGAATGGGTTAAAGCCTGTGTTATTTTTCACTAATCTTTCAATTTGTGTTTTTTTCCCTCTGAGACTGTGCTTTTTCGTCTTAAAGCTTTACTCAATGTATCTGCATTTTTACGAGTGCTTGACCAGTGTAGATCCAGATCTGCTGGCACATCTGTGCCATCTGTTCAGGATCTGCACTGTGCTTTTAGATCTTTGTGGTTATTTCTGACCTAAAAGCTAAAAGTGCAGATCCTGATCAGATGGCATGGATGCGCTGGCTGATACAGATCTAAACTGGATGCACATGATTTACACGCATATACATGGAGTAAAGAGTTAAAGGGTTATAGGGTTAAATACAGTCGAACTTCGATAGCTCGAACTCCACAAGACCGGGAGATTTGTTCGAGCCATCGGTAGTTCGAGCGATCCGTCGTTGGTATGTGAGAATGGGTTTCTGTTCACTTTACTAAGCTAACACATAATAATTCAGAATATTTCTTATTTTAAAGTATTTAATTATTTTCTAATTTAATATGACGAAAAGCTTACCTGAAAATGAAGAAAGAAATTTATAGCCTTGATATATATACATGCACAACAGTTATAAAAAACATAAAACTGATCATCTGTCGAACTCATTTTGAATTTGATGGCGCATTGTAGAATTTGTTCGCTTATATTCAAACAGTTTGTTTATAATTATCATTAGTGTGGTATAAACACAACAATCAAAATATTTTTATCAGCTTTAATGTGTTATTTACACGACTTAATTCAATAGCGCATTGTCCTAATTGGCGAGACATTTTCGCGCCTTTGTTCGCACCTTTCATGATTACCGATAATTTTCTGTTCGAGCCAAGCGGTGTCAAAAACATTGAAAACTAACTGTCGGGACCTTGATTGATGTTCAACTGTTCCAGTTAAGGGAAGTTCAAGACATCAGAGGTTGAACAATATAGAACATAAAGTTCTAGTTCGGGACTGGACGAACTGTTCGGGAGAAGGGTGGTGTTCGAGCAAACGGTGTTCGAGCCATCAAAGTTCGACTGTAAATCTTTGAAAATTTTATTCATTTTGGAAGGTTCATCTAAAAATGGATGATTTACCCAGTTAAAATACATCCTATGTTTTGACAAGGTTATCTGTAAATCAGGTCTAAAGGGCCATTTAATATTACATCATGATAATCAATGAGTTTTCTTTGGATCACTAGTTTTCTAGAATAATTGAAATCTTTTATATGTATTTCAGATGCCTTGCTTGGAAAAATTCACCGAACCTTGAAGCAAGTTCAAGGAACATGAAATGTCCAGGATACATCTAAAAATCAAAGGATCATATAAGCAGACATGATAAAAGTGAGTGCTTGTGTTATTGTTTTAAACCATTTTAAGTTGAGCACCCTTTAGATTTTTGTTTAATTGCGGAGCCTTTACTTACTACATGTAGTTTATATAAATCAACAGATTCACTGGATAGATTATTTATGAAATAATCAATAGCTTCTGGTGATAAATTGCAGATCACGAGGCAGAGATGCGGAAGGATATGAATATATATAATTATGTGTGCATCTGAACATTACGTCTGGTGATAAATCTAGAGATATATCACTGTAAGCTATTTATAAAATTAATTCTAACACAAAAATGCTTTATAGAGCTTTTTAAATAATGGTATACTTCACTTTGTACATTTGTCAAGCAGTTTATGATGTCAAAAATGTGTGATGTCAGAAAAGTCCAAGTAGTGATATAACATGTTAGAATAATAGAACACGATCATATTATCTAACAAGTCCCACAATTCTTCCAGTGCTATATTACAGTTAGTCCATGGTCAGGTATATAGTAAATTAAAAAATAAACTTATATTAGTATAAATGAATACTTTCCTGTTTCCTGGTTGATTTCCTTTTCCAAAATTAATTTCCGCAATTTAATTGCATGTACTTAAAACTTGTAATTATTGCAAAAGATAATAACTTTTTTTTCATTTGTTTCCATTAATCCTTTACTCCATGGGATATGGCTGTTATACCGTGGGTGAACAGTGTAGATCCAGATCAGCTTGCACATCTGTACCATCTTATCAGGATCTACACTGTCTGCTTTAGATTCATTAGATAATTGCTGGCCAAGCAGCCAGTGTAGATCCAGATCAGACAGCATGGATGTGGCAGCAGATCCAGTGCCCAAGATCATAAAACTAAATCTGGAGATCAGTCCTCAAATCTCAAGCATCTGATTGGCTGAAATGGCGACCAGTCGCCATTTCAGCCAATCAAATCCTTGAGATTTGAGACTGATCTCAAAACTTAGTTTTATGATCCTAGGCCCTGATCTTCACTGAGGTTGCACAAAATGAACATGTGCATTAAGTAGTGAAGGGATAAGAAATGATCTGAATGACATAGCATATACTGTCTTTTGTGCCGATTTTTGTTCAGACTGTTCCCAATTCCCCACACCTCACTGCCACACCTCTCTGCTCACATACACTGTTTAATGGTCTTAGAATCTGCTGTTCAGAAACTCAGAGTAGCAGCTGAAAGGTTTCATGATGAAAGATTTCATTGAACTGAAAGTCATTTATCATATATATATGCCTGTGACCAGTTTAGATTCAGATCAGCTGGCACATCTATGTCATCCAGGGCTTTTTTTTACTGCCTTCGGAAGGGGCCCATACCCTTTAATTTTAGGGAAAAAAGCATGATTTCTTATCTAAAGGGGAATGAAAAAACCTGATGTTATGTTACTTTTTTGGAAAAACTGCATGATTTTAAAGAAATTTTCTGAGGGGAAGGATCCCATTAACTGCCCCTGCTATAGAAGAAAAAAAAGCCCTGCCATATAATCAGTATCTGCATTGTTTGCCTTTTGGTCAGAAATAACCTTATTAATAAAAAAAGGAACAGTGAAGACAGCACAGATATGCCATAAAGACGTATTTATGAAGAAAAGGTTAAAGTCCTTTAAGAAATACATTTCAAATGGAACTGCAATAATTCTCAAAAGGGTAATTTTTTCAAATTTAAATAATTAATATCTTTGACCTGTATTCATATATTAAAAGTCATTAACGTCACATTTTATAGAATTTTGGCACCAATTTTCCCTTTGACATTTTACTGTCTTTAAATTTGACTTCAACAAATTAGTTCAATAGTTCATTCATTGTACGTATTTTAGTATGATACCATATTTGGGTAGAACAAAACATGCTATTTTAAGCAAATTGTGATTTCAATAAAACCGAAAATTGTTCACTTATGGATTTGAATGATAAGCAATTATCTCACATACTTAAGAATGTTCACATTAATGTCAAATTAATCTGCACTGATTGACATTCTTGTCCATTATCATAACAGAGATAAATTAAAACGTAATGGTATTAGAGGGAAATCAAATAAAACTCCCCATTATGTTTTACAATGATAGGATGGTCGTTAATTTTCAGGATTAATTGAAATATTATAAAATGACACCACCTCTTTAATATAATTACTAATTATTTTAATTAATTCTTTTAGTGATTATCAATGTTTACATGCTCATAAGAAAATCTTAGACTAATTGTTTGCATTTGTCATGGTCACAGTGAATTCATTAACACTCTTTTGGGTACTGAATTTTGTGGATTTTATGGTCAGATAATTCACAGATTTAAAACAACCACAAAACAGACATATTTTAGAAACTTGAAAACCACAAATGTTAACTCTTTATATCATATATATGTGTTGTTACATAACTCTACTATTTTGCTGAATGTTTTCAAACTCGCACAAATGATTAGACATGATGTGTAGTTGATAGTATTAAGGAATTTGTTGTGCAACCATTTTAGCCAGAGTTATTGCCCTTTGTTCATTTTAGTAATAAAATTTTCTGGCACTTACTCCTCATATACTATGCTTGATTGCCACATTATTTAAATATATTAAAAACAAATTTTGTTACAATTCTGCAGAAGTGGGGTCATCAGTGTCCCAAAGACAAAGTCAAGTTGAATAATGTGCCATATCACACTGTTTATGTTCCATGGTCAGGATTGTGTTATCCTGAATAGCACATTTAGATGATTGAATGTATTGTTGGATATCTGTATTTATTTTATGTGTTTCTAAAGCTCATTAGAATATTTTAATATTGAATATGGTGTATTTATTGATTTTGTATTTGAATGAGAAAACTGACCATTTACCTGGTTGTTTTTGGTGTCGCCTGACTTGGCAACATACAGCGATTAATTTCGTCTGCTGTGGTGGAATCAACGTCAGCATCAGCAGCATCAGCCTCATACGGATTTCCTTGTCCGGAGCCTAACTTTGTCACCGTAGGTCCAAATGACTCCAAACTTGGTATGCATGTTTCTGGCAAGAATTCTAAGTGCATTGCACAAGAACCATAACTCGACCTTGTTTTCATTTTTGAGTATTCCCCTTTGATTGATTTTAATAAAGCATTTCTTGTCCGGAGCATAACTTGGTCATCATAGGTTCAAATGACACCAAACTTGGTATGCATGTTTCTGGCAATGACTCGAAGTGCAGTGCATAAGAACTGTAACTCTACCTTCTTCTGTTTTTGAGTTATTCCCCTTTGATTGATTTTTATAGAGCATTTCTTGTATGGAGCATAACCTAATGTCAAAAGAACCATAACTCTACCTTGTTTTCATTTTTGATTATTCCCCTTTGATTGATTTTAATAAAGCATTTCTTGTCCGGAGCATAACTTGGTCATCATAGGTTCAAATGACACCAAACTTGGTATGCATGTTTCTGGCAATGGCTCAAAGTGCAGTGCACAAGAAGAGTAGCTCTATCTTGTTAGGTTTTTGAATTAAACCCCTTTGATGTTTATAGAGCATTTCTTATCCGGGGCATAACAAAGTCACCATATTTTCAAATGACTCCAAACTTGGTATGCATGTTTCTTGGAATGACCCAAAGGGCTGTGCACAAGAAACGTAACTCTGCCTTGTTCAATTTTTAATTATTCCCCTTTGATTGACTTTAAGTGCATTTCTTGCCAAGGGCATAACTTGTTTTGCATGTTTCTGGCAAATTGATGAGACAATTAAAAGGTTATTTTATATGTGAATTTTGTGCAAATACATTGTTAATAACTGTACAACAAAAAACTAATTAACATTCTTTATGTCTACTAACAAAATTTCATCAGGTGACACATCCGACTCACGGAGTTCTAGTTTTAATTTGCTGCTGACCAAGGGACTGTACAGAGGCTGTTGCAATTCACTGAATCTTTTCACAATAATAATGCAGTTATTAACGCAGTAAGCATACGCAAGTTTTAAGTGCATGAAGGAGTTTCCTGAAACCATCAGGAACTAAAATTTCTTTGTATTCCGGGATTGTTAAGTTAAATGGAACTTAACAACATCCTTTCTTTCTAAAGGATACTTATAAGTGTCAGCTATGTATAATAGCAAATTAGATAATTATGATACTCTTTGTAAACAACTAAGAAATATTTTATGGCAGATAAATGCATATTTAATACTTTTTCTGATCAGTAGTTACTTCTGGTCAAGAAATTATGGCAATATCAAATTTTTAAAACAATACGCTGATAAACCATATTTGAATAACCTTACATGTGACTGTCTAGTTATTGATAATGTTCTATACAATGTTTTAAATTAATTATAAAGTTGGTAATCAGTACAGTTAAGTGTCACTGTTTACAGCCATGGATACAAGACTTAAAAGTCTCCCCCCGTTCTACTTTTAAATCGTTTTGTCATGTAAAGTATTTATTTATGTTGAGTAATCTTGTCGGATTTTATGTATCCATTCAAGTTCATAAAATAGTTCTCCCTACATTCTGTTAGAAATATTTTGAAAATGCTTAAGTGAAAGTTATATTTGTGATCGTGTTATGTGGTCATAGTAGTCGTACTATGGTATTTCATTCATAAAAACACTCCTTTAGGGTACTGCGGTGTCGGATACAATGACATGTACATAACAAATAATATGTACAATGGAGAAAGCCTCAGTTATTGTATCCAATTTTATTTATGGTACTATAAAAGATACCAGGTTGTGGAGTCATCTGGAACAGGAGACTAAGTAGAAAGATCAGGCCACTAATCCATGCCGTTATGATGAAACAATGTTATGCTTAATCCTTTACTCCATCTATACACATTTAATCGCATGTGTGACCAGTGTTGATCCAGATCAGCCGGCATTTCTGTAAGGTTATTTCTGACCAATTGGCGAGCAGTGCAGATCTTGATCAGATGGCACAGATGTGCCAGATCCATGCCAGCTGATCTGGCTCTACACTGTTCACCCATGCAATAAAGAGTGTGCTATGGAGGAAAGGGTAACAATAAGAATGACAAGTTATATTATCAGATAAAAATCAGGAGCTAAGCAATTTAAAGTTAACAGTATCAGTTTTGAACAAGAAGTCAAATAGCAAACTGATGTTGTTATCTGATGCTTGACATCATGTTCTAACTTTTTCATGTCACAAGCTCTTCAGTAACTGAAACCAAATTCCTGAGCATTAAGTTTCTGAAGGTGTGCTCTCACCAGATGATTGTGTTCAGCTAAATATCTCTAAACTTGGTGAGAAGGTTTTCTCTTAACCCTTTTCTCCATATACATTGGATTTATTGGATGTGTGAACATTGTAGATCCAGATCAGCTTGCACATTGGTGCTGTCTAATCAGGATCTACAGTGTTTGCTGAACCTGAATATAAAGTGAAAGGTGTAGATCCTAACCAGATGGCATTGGTGTGCTATCTCGTCTGGATCTGTACACATCAAACATGCAATAAAACCCAAATGTATGGAGTAAAGAGCTTTTTGTCTCTTCTGCTATTATGTAAACATGTTCTTTGGTTTGTCCTTGCTTGTATTTCATATACACTCAACCAAAGTTCTAATTGGTCATTAATTGTATATGTTTACAATGTATACTTGTTTCGTTTCTTCCCTACGTCAATACATCAAGAGAGGTTGTGGAAAGAATGGTCTTAAAATCAATTATCTAATGTCTTTTTAATCTTTATTGATTGTTTTCTTAAATGAATCCAATACCATTTACTGACACTGCAGGGTTAAAATTTTAACAGTCTTTAATTGAAAGGGAGGTAATTTTAAAATTTGATACTTGGAAAGGAGTTTTTTTAAACAAATGTACTATTGATTGATCATGTTTTCTGTTTTTCCTACTAATGGGGGGTTCTATTAAAATAAAACAAGGAATTAAGAGCAAATTTCTGTTTGCTTGACCTTTTTATGCAAGAAATGCTTTTTTAGCAAAATTAAGGATAACTCTTGCCAAACTGTACAAAAGTCAATTATTACAAGATTAAAGCTTAAGTTGAACACTGTTGTTCAAGGTATTTGATCATAAATAAAGAGTGAATTCAATGTCTTTCTAATAAAAAATTACGGACAAAAAGTGACCAATTAGAACTTTTGTTGAGTGTATTATGATGGTTTTGGTCTTTTGAAAAATGTGACCACATTTAAGGGCTTGCCACACTCCTCCCAATCCTGTTCATCGATAAAAAGAAAATGATCAAAATCTCAATAATGGCAAAATGCTGTACAATGAAACATTGCACAAATGAATGTATCTTGATTTTGCATACAGTAAGAGATGTTAGAATAGTAAAGAAAACAAGCTAGACCTTAAAATTCCTTAAAATTCTATTTACATAAATTCACAAAACCAAAGCGATACAAAACATAATTTTAATTTCCCACGTGAGTGCAATGTTACTGACAAGAAAATGTTGTGTACTTTGTAAAAAACTTTCAAGTACTTAAATAGAAATCAGCGATTGTCATCCGTTTACGCAACCAGGAAGCGACCAGAAAATTGAAGGTCAAACACACTTTTACTTATATCTCAAAAAATTTACATATGTAAGTCACGAGGACACAAAAAATTGTTGTCAGTATCATATTACTCATGTGGGCATTTAAAATGATGTTTTGTGTTGTTCAGTTTTTGTGAATTTATGTAAATAGAAGTTGAGAGAATTTTTAGATATAGCTATTTTTCTTTAGTAATACTGTTCTAACGTGTCTTACCATCTGCAAAATAAAGATACATTAATAACATACATTTGTGAAAAGTTTCATTTAATGGCATATTGCCGTTATTGAGATTTTGATAATTTACTTTTTATCGATTAACAGGATTGGGAGGAGTGTGGTAAGCCCTTAAATTAAAAAATAAAAATATTGAAGAACTCGACCTTGACTTTTTTTATAGTATGAAGTATGATGACAGAGTGGGGAGACTTACTACAGGGATTGTAGTAGTTGTTATTGGTGTATCATCTAATAGGTGAATGAACTATCTTCATCTGAAATCATTCTCAGATAAAACAAACATGACATAAAGTAATATCACAACTGTGAGGGTGGGTAATCCAGAAAACACACTTTCATAAGTAAGACATCAGACCAGACCAACATCCTGCAATGTTGGAAAGTACATTTTCAAATCATATTGGCTGGTTATTACATCAGTCAGGGATGATTATCTGCTCACACACAGTACAGGGATGAGTTTATTTTAGTAAACTTTATAATCTTTCATTCCAATCTGCTCATCATTATTTTAATAAGATCATTGCTGGTAATTCTGAATGATGTAAACACTTCCAGCATGCTGTCTGATGAGCTGTCTCACACTGTGAAACTGTCAAACTGCATGTACCACATTCCAGACTTAGGATTTTAGCTGTCTGTCTGTCCGTCTGCCCGTCCGTCTGTCTGTTTGTCCGTCTGTCTGTCAAATAAATTTAAACTATACATGGAATCAGCTACCACAATCTGGCATTTCACACCCTCTATAAAAGGTGTTCCTTGTTTCGTTCGGAACAAAATATAAAAAACTTCAAGTTATTGTCACAAAGTTATGTTTTTATATTAATATATTATATACAGTATGTGTTTGTTCAGTAACTTTTGACTTATTTTCATAACTATAAACTTTTTCTCAGACTAGAATATACCATGTAATAACTTGTTTTGTACTATCCCATCTGACATTGCAATGGGGTAGAGTTGTCTTCCTTTATAGAAAAATGTGTGTATTCTGTTAGGACAGCATCATGAACCTTCATTTGCAGCCCAGATAATCTTGAATATTCAGATGTTAAAGTGTTCATATTGCATAAAGGGCGATGATGCTTCTAAAATAAAGGGAGATAATGCTTCTAAAATAAAGGGAGATAATGCTGATAACTGGCTCAAAAATAAATGTACATTTGACAATAATGGAAAGCTTAAATAAGTTTAAACAGTAGGTAATTAGTTAACCCAGTTTTATGTGAGATATAAGAGCAGTCATGGTTGTTAGGCTAAAAATCTGATAATCTTGAAGTTCAAATGAATTGGCTCAGACAGACATACAGTTTAATCTCAGCAAATGTCAACACTGTTAAAATATCTACTTGATTGATTTTATTTTTTTTATTTGCCTAAGACAGTAAGATAAATGATTATAATCCTTTCTAGTTTAATTTTTCACATTGCATTCATAACAAAAAACTGAAATCTGTTCCGCCAAGACAGTAACGTTGTGTTAATTATCAAATTATCAGGGCCAGTTCTGAGGACTGGGGACAATTCTCAGCTTACAGCAATTTGATTAGTTGAAAACTGATTCTAGTCTCGGAACAGATAATTGGCAAGTTTATCCCTTTCCTCCGTAGAAACACCTTTATTGAATGGGCAAACAGTAGATCCAAATCAGCTGGCACATATGAGCCGTCTGATCAGGATCTGCAATGTTTGCTTTTTGATTTGTTTGGTTATTTCTGACCAAAATGCGACCAGTGCAGATCCTGATCAGATGGCACAGATATGCCGGCTGACCTGGATCTACACTGGTTGCACATGCGTAAAAACGCATATATAGGGAGAAAAGGGTTAAGATAGAGAGATCCGAGAGCATTTACCTCATAATGAGGAAAGGGAGGTAACAGTAGTGTACTATTTTGATAGTGCCATAAAGTTCTCTCCCTTGACCAGTTGACATCTTGTCAAGCACATTATATATGAAGATATATGGAATGAAGATTGATTAAACTATAATAAAGGCAGCTGTCCAAAACCTATCAAATGTTGAACTTGTTATTAATATTAATGTGTTTTGTGTGCATCTCTTTTCTTTTTTATATGCCATGGGCAACCATTGAAGCTAGAGATCAGCCCTACAGTCTGATCTGGATCTACTCGTGTCACTCAGTAAGAAATAATCAAATTTATATAAAAGCAAACACCATGATAAGACTGCATGAATATGCAACTATTCTGGATCTGCATTGGTAATGTGATCAAAGGTGAAAAAAAATTCAGAAAAATGATGATATAGGAATTGTTAAACCCTTTCTTCCATATACTGGGGTATACGCCTATATGGCATAGGCAAACAGTGTAGAATAGATCAGCTGGTACATCCATCTTATCTGATCAGGATCTGTTTGCATTTTGATTTATTAGGTTATTTCTGACCAAAAAGCAAAAAGTGCAGATCCTGATCTGATAGCACAGATGTGCTGGCTGATCTGGATCTACAATGTTTGCTCATGCAATTAAAAGGCATATATATGGAGGAAAGGGTTAATCACATGAATGACCAGTGTAGATCCAGATCAGTCTGCAGTCTGATCAGGATCTACATTGTTGGCTGCTTGGTAAGAAATAATCTAATGAATCTAAAGGCTAAAAGTGTAGATCCTAAGCAAGACTTCACAGATGTGCATCTACATTGGTTGCCCATGGGATATTATCCCTTTCCTTGATATATACGCATTTTTACGCATGTGTGACCAGTGTAGATCCAGATCAGGATCAGCACTGGTCGCATTTTGGTCAGAAATAACCTAATGAATTAAAAAGCGAACAGTTTAGATCCGTATCTAAACTGTTCGCCCTAGCAATAAAGGTGTATCTATACAGGAAAGGGTTAATACTGATGAAGATATCTGTCAACACTGTGAATGATGTAACCATTTAATCAAGAGGACCGACTATAATGACATTGAATCCCTCCCAATCTCACTTAAGTCAGATCTAACAAAATGTTAGATCTGATGACGGCCCGCAGATACCGGACATAAGTTATAGCGGTTTTCCCCGATTACTATTTTTAGAAATTGTCAACACAGGAAGCATGATTTATAACGCTCGCAAAAGATGTCAATACTTAAGAAATGAATGCAATACCACATAAAAACATATATCTTCAGTTAAATATGTCTTACGCAGACTGTCAACACATTCCATGGTTTAAATAGTATGTTTACTTTCACTTTTGCGATATTGTAGGCGACAATCTGATTGGTTCAAATGGTTAGTGATAAAACCACGTTTTAGTTACTCGTCGTCAGATCCTGATAGCGTAGCGGTTTTCAGGAGATGATTTTAATCAGATTGAATCCCTCCAGGATGTTATAACATAATGATGCACTGGTACTTAGTGACTACATATTATTTTTCCATGAAAATCATCCCAGGTCCTGGAACAAAGTATCTGACATTGGTTTTCCTTTACTACCTTCTGAAACCCTTAAAATGATATGCCCTTCCTAGGGAGCAGCCTGTACTGCGACAGTTCCTAGCAGATATCTGCTTAGAGACCCTATGATTTTATAAATAGTTAGATAATTATGGTAAACACTGATTTAATCCTTTTCTCTATTTATACAGTTTTTTTTTACCAATGTAGATCCAGATCACCAGGCAGATGTCTGTGCAATCTTATCTGGATCTACACTGGTTACTACTTGCTCTGAAGTAACCTAATCAATCAAAAAGTGAACAATGCAGATCCTGATCAGATGGCTGATCTGGTGCCAAGGTTATAAAGCTGAGCATGGAAACCAGTCTCAAATCTCAAGCATCTGATTGGCTGAAATGGCGACCGGTCGCCATTTCAGCCAATCAGATGCTTGAGATTTGAGACTGGTTTCCAAACTCAGTTTTATAACCTTCAGCCCTGGATACAATAATGTTTGGCAACAAATAACAGCCATTCACCACAGGATATAGGTATACTAAAAGTACTTGTGTACTACTAAATGATTGTTTATAACTCTTTTAATGGTTTTGCCTAACATTACCATAACAAATTAAATATACTTGTCAACAGATTTGAAGTAACAAACTAACAATTTGTATTTATTTATATAAATTTTATGAAAAACAATATGTACACACTCTAAGAAAGTCACTTAACAAATACAGTAAAATTCCTTTAAAAAATGCCCCTTCTCTAATAAATCTCCCCATGTTATTATTTATGGAAGAAATCAACTTTTTATCCAATATCCTTTAGAATCTAATATTAAAAAAAAAATTTAATTTATAAATGAGTGCCTCCCTTTCGTAAAATGTAACACCCTGGGGGCGTTTAAAAGGATTTTTACAGTAATTAATTTGAGAGTTGTTTGTGTTTTCAAGATCCTTGATCCTTTAGAATGGCCTTGTATCCTAGACAATAAAAAACATTCCCCAAGCATAAAGTCTGATCTGCATCCTCAATGTGAAACACTGCATCATGATTTCCACTTCATTTCACCATCAGTAATAATAAAAGGGTTAGTCTTTAATGGGTATAAATATCATTACAACTTCACATAAGTAATCAGTATTGTTTAGAAAGTTTTCAAATTAGTAAGTTTTTAGAAATCAAAAAGTTCAAGGGAATAATATTATAGTTTTCAAGTTTTAGAAGGTATAATACAGTTGTTTCATCTTTGCTGAAGATTATAAAACTGAGATTAAAAACCAGTCTCAAATCACAAGGATCCGATTGGCTGAAATAGCAACCAGTCTCCATATCTGCCAATTAGATACTTGAGGTTTGAGACTGGTTTCCATTCTCAGTTTTATAACCTTTTTACTCTTTTACTGTACAGCTCTTAAATCATTAATTTTTGGGGGGGATTAATTTTCTGGACAAATTTTGGGCCATGTGTTATATTTACATAAAATTATTATGAATAATTATTAATAACTACATCTATTTCGCCACAAGAGAGGTCATGCTGTGTTTCTAGTTAAGAAGTTAGAAAATGTTTGTTTTTAAACTAGACACTTTTCTTTAATAGTTTTTAGAAATTGGTTTCTGAAAAAGTAAAATATATAGATGCTGAAATTCATGAAAAAAAAGTTATAAAGGAAATATTATTTCACGCGAAATGTTTGATTATTGCAATTACGCCCATTTTGCAAACAGTGGAAAATGAACTAATCTGGTCTCCAGTCTTTACAGAAAGCAGGGTACCAACTATGTCAGTCATAGTTTTATAGATTTATGGACTGTCCCATGTTCTATAAATAAACTAGATATTTCCTAGTGAGTCAAAATACGAACAGAGTAGATCCTGATTAGATGGTGGGAAGTGCCTTCTGATCTGGATCTACATTGTTTGCACATGGATAACAGACATTATCCCATAGAGTAAACGGTTAGTGAATGAATTTTATAGTGAACAATGTGGATCTCACCAGAATTTGCAGATAGGTTAAAGTATTCCTGAAAGGTTCATTACAGTTTAATGTTTTATTATTTGCTTTCAATTTTTTATCTTTTTGAACTTGCCGAAATATGGGTAATGGACATGGTAGAAGTTTTAACCCTTTCCTCCATAGATACACCTTTATTGCATGGGCGAACAGTGTAGATCCAGATCAGCCGGCACATCCCTGCTGTCTGATCAGGATCTAAACTGTTTGCCTTTTGATTTGTTAGGTTATCTTGGACCAAAATGTGACCAGTGCAGATCCTGGTCAGACAGCACTTATGTACCAGCTGATCTAAATCTACACTGGTCGCACATTCCTAAAAAGGCATATATACGGAGGACAGGGTTAAGACATTTCTATAGAAAATAGAAGCTGAAACGAGCACAGGGAGTGCAGGCTTCTATTTTCTATAGAAACGCCTTATTAGACTCTATCCAACTTCGAAGTCACCCTTCATTTGTAACCATGCGCATGTGTAGTTGAAAAAAGATCAATCTATTTTGTTCATTGTAAAATAGAAAATAGAAGGAGTTCAATTGAAATAAAGAGCTAAGAAATTTGAAATTTCCTATCTTCTGATTGGTTATAAATGTTATGCAACTTCTGACATAATTGCTATGGTCAAAATTGTGTAGGTGGCATTTATAATATGTTCAATAGCACATAAAATTTACCTGCATTAGTAGCTCATTGTATGTGATGCATTAAAATTTTAACATCTTAAAAAGGTATTTAATGTCAAGTTTATTGTTACAAAAATAAAGCATTTATTACTGCCGAAGTCCTGGGGCTGTTTTTTTCCTTTCAGAGTTAAAGGAATCATAAATGGCTCTGAAAAGTTTCTGTCAAAAATTAGCCCTAAGCTTGGACAATTACCACATATTTTAACTGGTGTAAATTACACTTAAATCTAAAGCAGATACCCACATTTTGCTCTGAAGGCTGTATTGTTGTTTACATCCCACTTGTGAAATTTAGCACCATATATGTAATAAAAGCAAAATGTTTCTATAAAATATTTGCAAGTGCAAATTTTGGTCAGTTTAAAGTCTTACAATATTTTGATTGTTTATTTCAGGATATTGGAAAAAAGGAACTAGTGAGTATTCAAAATTTAAATTTACACTCTTTTATAAAAACTTTCCTCAGTCAGAACTGTAATGTTAAAAAATACCAGTATGTAAAAAATTACATTATTTGGCTGATTTAACTCTTTCCTGTATAGACAAACCTTTATTGCTAGTTTTTGATTCATTAGGTTATTTCTGACCAAAATGCGACAAGTGTAGATCCTGATAAGATGGCATGGATGTGCCGGCTGATCTGGATCTACACTGGTCGCACATGCATAAAAATGCATATATATCAAGGAAAGGGTTAATTGTGTGATGGTTACTGTACCATTAGTTGAAGGGTGCTACATCATCAGCAGTTAATGAATATTGTTCATTCTATTGTTAAAGCTGTTGTGTCAATTTAAAGAACAGGGACACATGCATATAAGTTACTTGGTGGATTAAAATCTCTTTTTGCTTGAATATGGACTATACTTTGATAAAAAAATTTCCCCTAGTGCTTGGTTTGTGGATTTAACTGATTATATAAGTTTATCAATAACAAGGGAGATACTATTTGATAACCCATTGTTTGTTATTGGTCAGGTTTGGATGGCCCATCAGCAATTTTCTTAAACCTTTCACTCCTATATACACTTAACAACTTTTCTAAGTAAACACATTCATATCGGGGCTTTACTGGCGTGATTATTGAGTTTTTGCTCTGAAATTTGCAATAAACATGCAATAAATACTAACTTATTTATTCGTAAAACAAATATTCAAAATGACAGACAACTGACTGCTCACAATCATTAAGAATACCAGCACCCACAGAATATAAATTCACAACATCAGTCAAGAACACATTAGACCAACATCATTTCATGGAGATAACGCAGTTCTGAGCGACACTGTGGGAAAATCCTAGCCCATTTCGTACGCGCCTTCCAAGATCAGACCACATCCAGATTTAAATTACTTGAAGGTGTAGAAGGGCAACCGGGAAAAGGACTTTTCGCAGATATTCCTTAGAATTTAAGTTACCTTGGTTTAGAGCTTCTGCAGTCTTCGAAATGCACATGCATTATGGTAGTCGATAACTGAACAGTGTAAGTTAAAGACTTTACTGTCAAATGATAGGTATAACAGTTGCAATTTCGTTCTAACAAATATGAAAAATATCGGGAGGAAAATAGTGTATACTTAGAAAAGTTGTTAAGTGTATTTTATGGCAAGGGCAGTCAATGTAGATTTGGATCAGACCCACACCGGTGCAATCTGAACAGGATTTACACAGTTTTCTTCTTGGTCAGAGATAATCTAATGAATCAAAAAGCTAGATCCTGATCAGACATCACGGATCATCAGGGATGTGTAGGCTGTTCTAGATCTGTTCCCCCATGTGATTAAGGCGTAGCTCTGAAATAAAGGGTTTAAATGAGTGCTGATGTGATAGCAGTCAGTATCACTTTATTCGGAATCTAATGGAAAATCATTCCCATGATATCTTTAACCCTTTCCCGTACAGTCTGATGATACACCTTTTTACGCATGTGCGACCAGTGTAGATCCAGATCAGCCGGCACATCCGTGCCGTCTGATCAGGATCTGCACTGGTCGCATTTTGATCAAAAATAACATAACGAATCAAAAAGCGAACAGTTTAGATCCTGATCAGACGGCACGGATGTGCCGGCTGATCTGGATCTAAACTGTTCGCCCTAGCAATTAAGGTGTATCTGTACGGGAATGGGTTATGCTCAACAGTAAATGGGATTTAATTTGATAACCCCAAGATCTATAACCAATGAAATTGCAGTTTTTGTTTGGGTGGGTGTGGTGAGCCAGACTCATCGTAAGGGATGATATTGCTTATTGTTTATCTCCAATCGGTGATTGACATCCTAACTTCATATTGAGTACCCAAATTGGGCTCTAATTGTTTACAAAAATGAAAACAAATACAGTATAAGGTGAGCTAATGACGTAAAACAAACGTGACATTACTCATGAAAGTGACCCGGGGTTTCGACAGAACGTCCCATGTTTACACTACATTGTAACATTCAGAACCATACCGGAAATCGGCAGTTTATTATTTAAATAAGTAGATAACCCACAAGGGCTTACTATGCCATAAACATCAGGCCCACTTATTTGAAGATGGAATTTACCGTACCTGTACAAATAAACTTAATCAGCTTTCAATTGACTTTATGTTAGGGTTGTTAAGTAGCCCAACTATTTGTGCGCAACAAGAGCTTTTCTATATACACGATGGTCGCTCTTCGCGCACAACCCAGTTACTATTCAAATCAATGCGGAAAATTTTCCATCTATTTCTATATGCCGCCGATCGGAAAATGAATCGCAACTTTTCAATCTTTTGCCGGCTTCATAAAGCATCTTGAACATATTTATTTAAAAAAAAAATTGAATACCTGAGAAGCCACATTCAAGTAGAATCAATATATGTAATTCTTTATAAGTAACGTTTTCGTTTTTTATGCAAAACTGTTTTAAACCTCCACCCATGTCGATTACACCGCATAAAGTTTATCTGACTCGCGTTTATCGATAATTTTCACCGTGTAAACGGCATATGCTGTGGTAGGTTTAACAAGTTATTTTGTTGATTATTCGTTCATTTTATTGTTACTTTTATCATTATTTATGTTTTATAACGATATTTGACATACCAGTGTTGAAATTTTCATGTGGGAGTGAAAAAAAAAAGAATTTAAATCGGGTCGATTTCCACCACAGTTTTAATCATAACTGCTTGAGACGTCAAGGACAGACAACGAAAACGTCCGTATGATAATGGGTCTGTGCTTGCAGTCGAATTATTGAGACTAGGTTGTTAAGTATCAATTCTTATATAGCAAAAAATGCCTTGATACATCCCATCAAATAGATCTAGATCAGTATTTGCATGTGTTTGGTCTGATGATCTGAATGTGCATTGATTTACTTCACTTATATTGCTTATATCCAATAAGTGACCAGTGACCAGTGTAGATCCAGATCAGGCTGCACATCCCTGCAATCTTATAATGATCAACAGTAGTCACTTTCATCTTCATTAGGTTACTTCTGGGGAAGAAGCTAGCAGTGTAGATCCTGATGAGACTGCACATATGTGCAAGCTGTGCCCAAGGTTATAAAACTGAGCATGGAGCCATTTCAGCCAATCAGATGCTTGAGATTTGAGACTGGTTTCCATGCTCAGTTTTATAACCTTCAGACCTGATCTGGATCTACACTAGTAACATATGGGTATACTTGATCAATAAATATCTGTAAAAATCCCAAAATGACAGTCTTAATAAAGCAATCCTCACACATTTTCTGATCAAATTTCATAAGATTTTGACAATATTTAATTTTTTACATCAAAACTTGATGAGCAATGTGTCCATCCACATTAAGTTGTAAGTTAGTGTAAGTTACTTTCAATGTTAAATGTTGTCAGTTCATTTCAGCATTTAAAGTTGTAAGTTATTAAAATAAGTTACTTTCAATGTTAAAAGTTGTCAGGTGTGTTCAATGTCCTAAATTGTAACTTTTTCAGTAGAAGTTGTTGGTAAATGTCGGCAAAAGTAGAAGTTGCTGGTAAATGTCGGCAAAAGTAGAAGTTGTTGGTAAATGTCAGCAAAAGAAGCTGCTAGTTGTTAACAACATAAAAATAGCTAAAAAAATAGGCTCATTTATTAGAGATAATACAGTATATTTGGTTCTGCTGTCACATTAAGTGTAAGAACAGGTCTAGCCTATATCATCCTTTACAGTTACACAGGAATTCAAACCACCCATTAATGCCATATATAATGTAGATAGCATACTGCATTCCATTCAAAATATTCAAAAGTGCACCAACTGATTACATATTAATGAAATAGTGATAAAAAAGGATACTAAAACACGATATCAAGCACTACAATACAGGACCTTGAACGGTAATATATTTATTATGTAAGAATGATATTTTTTAGTAGGTTCATTAACTCGTTAAATTAAAGTTTCACTTGATAATAAGCCTTTACTCTGTATATATTTTATCACATGTGCAAACTTGTGTAGATCCAGATCAGCAAGCATATCCATGGCATCAGATCGGGATTTACACTGTTTGCTTCTTGGTCAGAAATAACCAAGTTAGTCTTAAAGAGAAAAGTATATATACTGATTTGACCGCAGATCTGGACCTACACTGTTCGCGCATGCGATAAAAGTAGTATTTCTGAGGAAAGGGATAGTAGTGATGTTTAGCATCCATTATGGTCATGACACTAGTCAGATCGAGCTTCACTACGGTATTCCTATGGTCCAGTATGGTCTCTCCAGGTTGGTATTTTTAATTATATAGGTGCATTTGCCAGAATTCTGTTCACCAGATTTATGTCAGCTGTATAAGCTTGTTGTCATAGTAGAAGAGCAACAATAAAACAACATTATTTAAGAGTTTGAAGGAAATTTATAAAATATAAGCACATCTCTCCCTTTAACAAAACACATGGCAAATATCTACCACTGCCTGAGGATTGTGAAATGGTAAAATAGAATATGTTTTAATAAAAAAGAATTATTTCAAATAGAAACTTCCTATTATTTTGTTTTTTTTTGTGACATTTTACCAACCATTAGAAAACGCTTCTTCGGAATTGCATGGCTGGTGATTAAAGAAAACTAACAAACACACAAACAACTGAGACAAAAAATCTTTCATAAAAGATAAACAGCATTGGTTAAAACCTAAAGATTTTCCGTATCGGTTTTCAGGAGATGATTTTAATCAGATTGCTGCTGTGCAGCCTCTTTTTCTCTGCCTCACCAATAAAAGGCAACAGACTTGCTTTGAAAATGTGTTATCTGTTCTTGCACCATTGTTACAGTTTCTACACCAACAGTGTTTAATGCTTGTGCAATGCCATGATATCCATTTTAACAGCCATATTGATGGAAATGAATGAAAACTAAACTTCAAAAAGCCACCAAACATAACAAATATGAAAATATTGCAGGCTCCGTTTGAGCCTGCTCATGGGGAGTAATGGAAATGCATAATGCTGCCTGCCTCGGCTAGCCAGGTTGAGAGAAAATTTACATCAATGAACAGTACAATTTTGATCCATCTCAAATTACTGCAAAAAAGATGGAACAATTTCAAAAGAATGTTTTTGCAGCTAATTTAAATATTAAACATGCCTGCACATCAACTGATACTGGTTATTAAATTCCAAGTATGCAGGATTGGTGTCACTAAATCCTTAATTTGGGAGCACATAGATAATTTAGGAAGACAGGACGAGACATCTTGACTTAAATCAAATTTTAGTGTTTTTATCCGAAAGTGTCATTCTGGTATCAGAAAACTGCCAAAAATAATCTAAAATCATTGCAGTATCACACCAGCTTGAATTTTACAATGCACTCAACTCTTTTGCTAGTTTTTGGATAATGGTAGGAAAGTTTAATATTTTAAGTGTTCATTATTTATAAAGTGTTATATTCTATTTATCTTACACTTTTATAATTCTCAGTAATGAAAATTTTGTATATCTTAAATATTGGTTTTAATTATTGAAACTACTTTTCGTGTTTTTTTTACCCTTTACTCCATAAATACCACATTTGTCACATCGGGGATTGTAGATCCAGATCAGCCAGCACATCCATGCCATCTGATCAGGATCTGCACTGTTTGCTGTTAGGTTTATTTTAATTTTTTTCTGATGTGCTGAGTCATCTGCATCTACACTGGTTGTGCCTGCATTTTTAAATATGAAGTTAATACTTATTTGACTGTTCAAAATAAATTAAGATGTGGTTAATGTTCACTGAATACAACATGTGACTCCTAATGATTTGATTAGGACCCCATAAATATTCTCAAAATGGGTCAAATGAGAATTTTTAAAAACTATTGAAATCCCAGATGGAGCAATGTTTGAGTTAAATTGACATATTCAAAAAGCTTAGGATTTTTTGGCAAAATTCATGATAAGGTTCATGACATCTCCCAGATTAAACCTGATTTGTGCTAAGTATAGATCAAAGAAGACCAATATCCAAGCAGTTTGGTCAGGATCCACATGGTCCACCATTAAGTAGAACAGTTAAATCATTGTACAAAACTTGTTGATGAGTAAATTATATTCTTTGACTTATACGATGATATTTATTGGTGTTTAACAATTTTTTGCCATATTTGTGATACAATATGAGATTAGTTAGCCAAATCTAGTTATTTCACAAGCAAGACCCGGCTATTCTGGGTCTACACTGGTCACACTTTTAATGCTAATCTTGCAATATTTCCACATCTTTCAAGATTTGCACTTGGACAATCCCTGTTTAAGGCATTTTGTCTAAAATCTGTACCAGGTGCTAAATTGATCCTTATTTAATTTGACTAATTGATCTAAAACTGTTTGAAGTGACATTAATTAGTGACGTTAAAGCCGAGCCTATTACGGATATGCAGTACTGTAAAGGTATGCCGGATCTGCTATATTTATAAATTTTATGCATGATCAGATATCTTAACTATAGCAATAGTATATAACTTACTTTACAATGTCACCACGTGAATAGATTTTTTTACCTATTGATTCCCTTGACGAGAACAGTAAAAGTTGCGTTAAATTATTTTAGGAGTTGCATTAGGTTTCTTGCATTTTTTTTTCAAATTTGTGTTGCACCATGTTGGATTATAAATGTGGATGTAACCGTCATACAGCTGCAGTTATTTTACCATTTGGTCTGCTGAAAACATCTGCACTGGGCATTGAAATAGTTCTTTTATATACTGGCTTACAGTTGTTCGCGATAAAACAAACTTTGGATTTTAAAAACATTGAAATTCAGCTATTGGATTCAGGTACCATTTCAAATTCTTTAATTTGTAACATGAATTTTATCAAATATTCCTCCCGTTATTCAATTGGGTGTTAAGTTAGAGCTTGCAAGTTTCAACCTCGTGCAGTTATCAAAAGATAGAAAATAAATCAGCGAAAATATGTGGTTTGCAATAACTACATAATAATGTGGTCATAAATTCTACCCAGGAAAGCATTCATTACTATAAATTTTTATTTCATTAAATTTTCATCATATAAAGACACAGATGTTACAGTGCAGTACAGTGCAGTACATGGAGTCCTGAAAATTAATGTTAATGTGAAAAGGGACAATTCTATGCATTCGAGCATTGAAATGATGAAGATTGCTTTTTAATAAGCCATTCAAAGTTTAAGTATGTTCCAACATTTAACATCCAGTGACAAACTAACAGTGTTGTTGTTGTTGTCTTTCCAGCAGCTAAGTGATGAGAATTTCCCGCTGGGTGTTTGTACTGCTGATAGTCGTAGACGTCTTCAGACGGTCCTATGCAGGTATTCTTTCTTTAGAATGATTTGTAATGTAAGCTCTAAGGACTGTCATAAAACTGTAATAGTTTTACCCTTTACTCCATATATACCCCTTTTATTGCATGTGCTGTCTGATCAGGGCCCAAGATCATAAAACTAAGTTTTGAGATCAGTCTCAAATCTCAAGGATCTGATTGGCTGAAATAGTGACTGGTCGCCATTTCAGCCAATCAGATGCTTGAGATTTGAGACTGATCTCCAGATTTAGTTTTATGATCTTCGGCACAGGATCTGCACTGTCCGCTTCCTAGTCAGATATAACCTAATGAATCAAAAAGCAAACAGTGCTGATCTTGGTTAGACAGCACATTTTCTTTTTTTCATTTTTTGGTCAGAAATAACCTGATTTTAAAAACTGTGCAGATCCTACCTGTATTCAGATGTCACAGATGTGCAGGCTGATCTGGATCTACACCCGTGCACATGGAATAAAATGTGTATATATGTAGTCAGAGTTAAATCACATACTGGATTCAAGTTCAATTAAATTGAAGAAAAAATGATATTATCAATAAGTCAGTGAACTATTTTTAATAATAATATGAAATGACCTTTGATGCATATGTAAAAAAAAGTTAACTAGGTAATGATATATTGAAACCACAGTAGAATACAAATAGTTGAAATGCTACACTGTTGGTGAAATGAGTTTAATCACAATATTTGAGATGTGAATGTAAATTGAATGCTCTCTGGTTAAGATCATCTCATCCAAATTCATAATGTTCCGAATTCTCCTATTTGAAGTATGGTTACTTTGTAAAGTGTACATATTGTTCTATATTTTCGGAGGACTAATTTAATACTTGAACCAAAATAAACACTTCATTTTAAATAACTGTATGCCACTCTACTGATGTAAATGTTTATTGATATTTGACAGGCGAATTTATTAATTTTGATGAGAAAGATGAAAGTGAGCGTTCAAACAGAAAGCTATCTGTTGTACAAGTGGTCCATTCAGAATTATAACAAATTGCATAAATTTTGGCAAGGAAGGTGGTTCTTTATGTGTCACAATACAGTGTCAAAAGCTACACATATTTTATCCCTAAGAATGAAAAATTAATAAACTATGGTATTTTAGAATTAAAAGAGACTTGATGTGCAGCTGCATATTATCTGTTGTAAATAATAATTATATTAATTAAATATAATTATTTCACAATTTAATTTATTTGCAAATTTCAATTTAACTACATTTTGCCATTAGAGACATTTTGCTATTTTCATTTGTGACAGTGCAATCATGAAAGGAGTAGGCCCTTAATCTGCTGTAAGCCTTAAAATAAAGATTACCAAAAAGTACCATGACTGCTTTAGCCTGCAACTTAGATAAAACAATGGTATGTTGTCTTGTTACAGGTTATAGTTTTCTACAGACACTTCTAGAGAGTAGCTGGACATCCCCCGACCCTGAAGAAAACAAGTACGAGAACCTAGGTAGGTGATGTCACAGCTTTTATTCTGGTGATGCATTTGTGACCAGTGAAGAACCAGATCTGCTGTCTGTTCAGGGTCTAGTTTTTAAAGATTAATGAGGAATAGTACTGTGGTAAACTGTGATTTTCCATGGAACACATAAATAAATGTTTGTCCTGCTGAACTGGTGTGTTGACATGGCTAAACTATGTGTTATACCCACGCATACAAAGTATGGGGGGTATATAGGAGTCATCATCCGGTTGGTTCGTTGGTTGGTTAGGGTGGGTGGGTGGTTGGTCTGTGGCACTTACTACGTCAACAGTTTTCAAGATATCGGCTTGAAACTTTAAACATATGTTCGTGAGTAGATTTGAGCGAACTTTTTATGCCCCCGGCATCTAGTGATTGAACCGTCCGTCCGTCCGTCCGTCCGTACGTCCGTCCGTCCGGTTAACATTTTTCGGCAAGTTGGATATTTCTCAATTTCTACAAAGAGCATGAAAGTTTACACACTTACTTAACAGTTCACAGGTCATGACCCTGACAAGTTACATAACTCTGGGTACCTTATTTCTGGTGTTATCTCCCCTTTTTGTACTTAGAAAAATGGTTAACCTGTTTCGGCAAGTTGGATATTTTTCCATTTCTACAAAGATCATTAGCATAAAAGTTTACAAACTTAATATACAGTGCACAGGGTATGACTCTTAACAAGTTACATAACTCTGGCTATCTTAATTCGGGGTTTTCTCCCCAATTTGTACTTAGAGATAAATGGTTAACATTTTTCGGAAAGTTCGATATTTCTCAATTTCTACAATGAGCATTGGCATGAAAGTTTACACACTTACTTAACAGTTCACAGGTCATGACACTGACAAGTTACATAACTCTGGGTACCTTATTTCTGGTGTTGTCTCCCCTTTTTGTACTTAGAAAATGGTTAACTTATTTCGGCATGTTGGATATTTCGCAATATCCACAAAGAGATCTGGCATTAAAGTTTACACACATACTTAATAGTGCACAGATGATGACCCTTACAAGTTACGTAAGTCTGGCTACCTTTTTTCTGGGATTATCTCTCCATTTTATACTTGGATATAAATGGTTAACTTGTTTTATTTGATTTTTGCCCTTTTTCGCTTAGAATTAGAATTAAGACTTAGAAATTATGGTTTAAGTTTCAATGTTAGTGTTTTTCTAAGGTAATGCCACACCATCACCACCCCCACACCACCACCACCCCCCACCACCCCCACCACACCACCCCATCTCACACCACACCACCACCACAACACCAACAAAAAACCGTCAACAACACCGTCAACAACACCACCAACAACACCGTCAACAACACCACCAACAACTCCGTCAACAACACCACCAACAACACCGTCAACAACACCACCAACAACAACACCACCACCAACAACAATAGCATCAACAACACCAACAACAATAGCATCAACAACACCAACAACTGACAACACCAACAACAACACTGACAACTACACCAACAACAACACCAACACCACCAACAACACCAACATTACCAACACCAACAACAATACCAACAACAGCAACAACACCCACACCACCAACAACAGCAACCAGCATACCATACCTTACTATACTACACCACACCACATCACTATAGGTGGGCAGGGATAGTGGGTTGATGGGTGTGGGATCAGGGGTGTATGGACTGGGTTGTGTAAACCCTCTAAAAAAAACTACAATAATAAAGTAACTGTAATTTATTGATTTCCTAACTTGGATTAAGAAACTTTGGTTCATGTGTGTGTGTTGGGTGTCAAAAACTCCTGAATCACTCCCCAGTTTAAATGAAGCCCAGTTTTAAATGTGCTTAAATATGTCTGACTTCGAATAGTCGAGTGTGCAGTCGTTTCCGACTGGCTCTTGTTATGATAAATTCTTTTCATATACAGGTTCTGGCACCAGACGGTTATTTTCATTATTTAGAACTAACTTGTGATTTTAGTTGCAGTTGTAACACTGTGCTATCATTTAAAATTTGTATCGTTACAAACTTCGCTACCGGGGGCATATGTGTTTTACGAACACAGCTTCTTGTTTTTTCATGTGGAACAGTCCATTATTTTTTGGAGGGGAGCACGATTCAACAAAATCTTGTGACATGAACTTCTTAAACAGTTTTCAAGATATTGACTTGAAACTTTACACATATGTTCCGCATGAAGTGTAGATGTGCGTGACATATTTTTCATGTCGATCAGTCCATTATTTCTTGTATGGGACTTGATTAAACAAAACCGTTTTATGAAAACTTTTGTGGTTGGTCTGTGGAACTTACAACGTCAACAGTTTTCAAGATATCTACTTGAAACTTTAAACTTTTGTTCGTGAGTAGATTTGCGGAAAAAAAAATTTTTCTCATGTGGATCAGTCCATTATTTTTGGAGGGAAGCACGATTCAACAACTTCTACTACAGTTTTCAAGATATTGACTTGAAACTTTACACATATGTTCAGCATGAAGTGTAGATGTGCGTGACATATTTTTCATGTGGGTCAGTCAATTATTTTTTGTTGGGGACATGATTAAACAAAACCATTTAGTGCAAACTTCTACAGTTTTCAAGATATCAACTTGAAACTGAATCTTATGTTCTGCATGAAGTGCGCATGTAAGTGACATATTTTTTTTGTGGCTCAGTCTATTATTTTTTGGAGGGGAGCATTATTTAACAAATTCTTTCATTGTTAACAAAATCTCATGACTCATATTACTTCTCCAGTTTTCAAACTTTAAACATACGTTTGTGAGTAGATTTGCATGACATTTTTTTTTTCATGTGGATCAGTCCATTATTTTTTAGAAGGAGAGCACGATTCAACAAAATCTTGTGACCCCCAACTACTTCTACAGTTTTTAAGATATTGACTTGAAACTTTAAACATATGTTTGGCATGAAGTGTAGATGTGCGTGACATATTTTTCGTGTGGATCAGTCCATTAATTTTTGCAGGGGACATGATTTAACAAAATTGTGTTATGCAAACTTCTACAGTTTTCAAGATATCGACTTGAAACTGAAATAATGAGTTCTGCATGAAGTATGCATGTAATTGACATATTTTTAGTGGATCAGTCCATTATTTTTTTGTAGGGTAGCATTATTTAACAAAATCTTATGATGCAATCTACTTCTCCTGTTTTCAAAATATTGACTTGAAACTTTTAACATATATTCGGCATGAATTGTACATATACAAAACATTTTCTCCTTCTGGATTAGTCCATTATTTTTTTAGGGATCACTATTTAACAAAATGCTGTGATGCGAACAACTGGTACAGTTTTCAAGGTAACTATGTCAAACTTAAAACATATGTTCGGCTTGAAGTGTAGCTGTGAGTAACATATTTTTCATGTAGGTCAGTCCATTATTTTTTGTAGGGGAATGATTTAACACAATCTCATGATGCGAAGTAATACATTTTCATGATATGGACTTGAAACTGAAATCATGTGTTCAGCATGAAGTGTTGATGTGGTAGACATATTTTTCATCTGGATCAGTCCATTGTTTTTTGAAGGGGAACACTATTGAATATTGTATTCAGTGTTAGGTAAAAAGATGCAAACATTATTTCTGCATTCTCATTTTTTAGGTAAAAAGATGCAAACATTATTTCTGCATACTCTGACAAAGCAGTATTGCGGGGGTATTAATCACCTTCAGTGATAGCTCTAGTTTCTTTTAAGGAGTTCATAAACTGTATGTCTTTCATACAGACCTCTTTTAACCTTTCACTCCTTAGACTGATATGGGTTTTATCACACATGAACTGTGATAAATCACAATGAGAGACATGTAAACTAATATTTCTTGTGATGATTTAGTGATAAATCACAATGAGAGACATGTAAACTAATATTTCTTGTGATGATTTAGTGATAAATCACAATGAGAGACATGTAAACCAATATTTCTTGTGATGGTTTAGTGATAAATCACAATGAGAGACATGTAAACTAATATTTCTTGTGATGGTTTAGTGATAAATCACAATGACAGGCATGTAAACTAATATTTCTTGTGATGGTTTAGTGATAAATCACAATGAGAGGCATGTAAACTAATATTTCTTGTGATGGTTTAGTGATAAATCACAATGAGAGGCATGTAAACTGATATTTCTTGTGATGGTTTAGTGATAAATCACAATGAGAGGCATGTAAACTGATATTTCTTGTGATGGTTTAGTGATAAATTGCAATGAGAGGCATGTAAACTGATATTTCTTGTGATGGTTTAGTGATAAATCACAATGAAAGACATGTAAACTGATATTTCTTGTGATGGTATAGTGATACATCGCAATGAGATGCAGGTAAACTGATATTTCTTGTGATGGTTTAGTGATAAATCACAATGAGAGGCATGTTAACTAATATTTCTTGTGATGGCTTAGTGATATATCACAATAAGAGGCATATTGCACTAATATTTCTTGCATTGGTTTAGTGATAAATGGCAATGACAGGCATGTTACAGTAATATTTCTTGCAATGGGTTTGTGATATATCACACATATTTCTTGCAATGGGTTTGTGATATATCACAATCAGAGACATGTTACACTAATACTCCTTGCAATGGTTAGTGATAAATCACAATGAGAGCCATGTTACACTAATACTCCTTGCAATGGTTAGTGATAAATCACAATGAGAGCCATGTTACACTAATGCTCCTTGCAATGGTTAGTGATAAATCACAATGAGAGACATGTTACACTTTTTTTGGTGATAAATTGCTTTTAAGTCAGCATGTTACTCTGATGTTAAGTAGAATGATATTGTGATTTAACATCACTTTGAACAGGAACAAAAACAGGCTTTTTTGCCCTTAGAAATGTTATTAAACAATATTAAGAGCAGAAAACCCATTTCATGGTCAACATAGTTTAGTTGTCAATAAAAATGTTGTGAAGTTCATTCAAACTTTAACTTAATGGATTGTTATTATCTAGTAATACATCACAAAGTTTTATACCCATCATAAAAACAACAATAAGGTACAACATTTAATGTAGGAGTATACAGTAAAGTGTTTCAATACTTGTCTGTTTACTTTCTGCTATTCTGGAGAAATATGGTTTATTTAATTTCTTCCTGTGATGGTCTTGTCTTAAAATAGTACCAGTCAAATATTAAGATTTATTGATTGACTTAAAACATCAATGTGTTAAAATTGATTCATTGGCATTCATATACTTCTTTAAATTACTTCCCCATTTCTTTTGACATTTTTATAAAAAGCTTTATATTAAATGAATTCATTAACTGTGCAAGCAGTTAGATGAAATTGCATAAAATTGCCTGTCCTGAAAATGTTCTTTCAATTACTACTGGGTTATACTGTTACACAATTTCACAATAATTATGTCAACCCACAGCATTGTGGATAAGAAATCATTTTGAAGTCTGTCAGTCTATCTGTGAGTTTGTCTGTTGGTCGCAGATCCTTTCTGCGCTTCTTTTTTTTAGCAACTTCCTTGCCATCATTTGCATATTCTCCAACATTTTCATTTTGTTGATTTTTATAAGTTATGGCTATTTCTTGAAGACAAAGAACTTTGTTAACCCTTTCCTGTATAGATAAACCTTTATTGCTAGGGCGAACAGTTTAGATCCAGATCAAACCCTTTCCTGTATAGATAAACCTTTATTGCTAGGGCGAACAGTTTAGATCCAGATCAGCCGGCACATCCGTGCCGTCTGATCAGGATCTAAACTGTTCGCTTTTTGATTCAATAGGTTATTTCTGACCAAAAAGCGACAAGTGCAGATCCTGATCAGACGGCACGGATGTGCCAGCTGATCTGGACCTACACTGGTCGCACATGCGTAAAAATGCGTATACATGTATATCAAGGAAAGGGTTAAAGATTCTGGTAAGGTAGAACAATGTTTTTGTCCAAGGGACACAGTCTGTTGGTCCATCCAGCAAAATTCATGTTCAGCCTGTAATGGGTGGGTTGGAACTAATTCACCAAGACAACTTGTACTTGTTTGTTCATATTAGAACCTGGTGGGTAAGTGTACGGTTGAACCTGGTCTAAACATCCCAGTCGCAAACCATTCAGGTTCTCTTTTTTGTTATTTGTCACACAAGAATTTTCTTACTAAAATTGCTGAAAATTGTCATGATTTTTATGATATTGATGTTAAATCTAAAAATGAAATAATAGCTCAGTCATGGGTGGTAAGTCTTACAGTTTCCATAATTAAATTTATATATTTGTTAATTCTACATCAAAAGCTAATCAGAAGTATTATTTAACATATGATAGATAAACTACAAATATACGGCTTTAAGAATGCTTGGATTAAAACTTCAAATAAATCTCATGTAATATTTAATTCAGAGACTTGTATAAATTTTAAATCCTGTAACAGGAGTAATATTCATTGATTTAGGATAGGTTATCCACACAACTTGATATTTGATTAGTTTGATTTTTTTCTTAAGGTGTGAAACTTAAATATGTTTTATACGTAGACTTTCTAAACTGAAAAAACCAAGAATTTAATTAATACTTGTAAAGTTACACCACATTTGGAATTCTTGCGGGTGATTTTATGCTGGTTGAATGATGTTTTTCATTTCATTTTATAAAAAAAGTAAAATTTGCTTTTACAAAACAAAGTGTTCCATACAAATCAGTCAAAAATAATTCTTTTTTTTTAATTTGAAAATTCTAAAATGACTTTATTTAATTTGATTTTCTTTTGATTTGTGTTGTACAAAAATAATACAATTAATTCACATCTATCTCACACTTTTTGATTCCTGTTTTTCTGACCAAGAAGTGAACAGTGTAGATCTGGATCAGACAGCACAGTTGTGTATGTAAACAATATCACCTGATACCTACAGACTGCATACTGTCATAATGTTCCTTTTATTATATACCTTTCTCGCTCAAAACAAATTTATATAAACTAAACAACTAAATTTTAGTCAACAACGTGGTAAACATAATAGCAGAAATAGTAACGCTATAGTAAATTTATGAATGGCGTAGAAAATTTATGAATGGCGTAAAAAATCGATTGTAAAACTGCGACAGAAATTTCCTATTTCGAAGTTCGTTATGTGCCGGAAATAACGACAACCTAGTGTGACGTAGTATATGACGTCACATGGAACATGGGAAGCTGCAAAATAAAGACTTGGAAAACGGACATTGTCCAATACGGAATTACTATTCTGACGCATTGTATCAATTTTACAGATAAACGCTGCTCTATGCTAAAATCATTCATGGGTATATAATAAATATATTTATAGGTGTTATGACTGTGCGAACAGTGCAGATACAGATAAGCCAGCACATCTGTTCCCTCTGATCAGGGTCTACAAGGTTCACATTTTGGTCAGAAATAACCTTAAAAATCAAATTATGATAGGCAATATAAAATACATACTGGGCTGAAGGTTATAAAGCTGAGATTGGAAACCAGTCTCAAATCTCAAGCATCTGATTGGCTGAAATGGCGACTGGTCGCCATTTCAGCCAATCAAATGCTTGAGATTTGAGACTGGTTTCCATGCTCAGTTTTATAACCTTGGGCACTGATCAGACATCACTGAGATGTTTTAGCTGATCTGGATCTACACTTTTATCACCTACAGATATCCCATGGAGTGAACAGTTCAGATTAGAATGTTTTACATGGTAAATAGATGTGAGTGCTAATTAGACTTGAAAAAACTGATGCAAATTAAGATCGTCGAAGATCAAGCTTAATGTGTAACCAGTAAGTTAAACTTCCTCAATGGATGAGACTTTTATCCCATGTGCAGCCAGTGTAGATCCAGATCAGCCTGCATTTTCTGGTAATCTGATCAGGATCTATGTTCTTGCTTCTATATATTGTTGTTGTTATTCTTACGGACTATCTGAAGGAAACACAACACCTATCTAGCATATACAGATTTGGTTTGTAAATTAAAACACATTTTAACCCTTTCCTTGATATATTTGCATGCGTGACCAGTTTAGATCCAGATCAGCCGGCACATCCATGCAGTCTGATCAGGATCTGCACTGGTCGCATTTTGGTCAGAAATAAAATAATGAATCAAAAAGCGAACAGTTTAGATCCTGATCAGACAGCACATCCGTGCTGGCTGGCTGATCTGGATCTAAACTGTTCGCCCAAGCAAAAAAGGTGTATCTATACAGGAAAGGGTTAAATATGAAGACACAAAATAATGATGATGTTGCATTTATTTTTCAGACAATCCATGTTGTTCTTTTCCATGTGAGAACCGTGGAGTGTGTATGACAACAGGATTTGGTAGCTACATGTGTGACTGTGAAGGAACCGGCTTTTATGGACCTACATGTGAAAAACGTTAGTAGTTCTTTACATTTGTAATCCAGCAGAAGTCTGCCAAGGTACCAGAAACTGACTGGATCGGTCAAATTGTAAACAAATTTGATTGCAAGAATTCTCGTAAAACAATAAATATCAAAATATTTTGAGGAATCTAACAAAGATTCTTACAAAGTATGGCTTCTTTTAATGTTCAAATTGCACTGATTTAAGTAGGTTTAATTAAATATAACAAAAATTGGTATTTGAAAATCATATGTCAATATTGTATCATCGGCAAATATTCCGCAATAACCAGTGTTCCGCCCACCCCTTATCATTTTCGAAAAACAGTGATGCAAGGCTTACGTTTGCTGAAACATTTGCCTAGAGTTCAGGTACACAAGAACTGAAACCATGTCAAATCAAGTTTAGAGCCTTTCTTGTTAATACATGTACACCCACACTAAGATCAGGATCTACACTTACCTCAGTCAGTAATCCACATTAGGTCAAGATGGATCACATAAATATATATACCTAAAGTTCTATTTCTTTGTAATGTGAATTTGTTAATATTCATGGGACAGAACAATCCAGGAATATTTTTAACCACCAAGTACAAAACTGAACTAAAAACAGGTGTAGATAATTCAAGAGCCTGTAAAAATGTTGTTTAACCCTTTCCTCCATATTTATGATTTTTACACTTGTGCGACAAGTGTAGATCCAGACCAACCAGCACATCTGTATTGTTGCATGGACAAACAGTGTAGATCCTGATCTGATAGCATGGATGTGCTTGCTGATCTGGATCTACACTGTTGCCGATGCAGTAAAGGTGTATCTATGGGGTAAAGGGTTACCTGGAATGTGATGCCCTCAGATATAAGTGCATACGCAGTATGTAACCTGAAGTAATGCGATAGTTGATAATTTTTATAATTTCAATATTTAGAGATACAATTTGTAATTTCACCCGAAGGTGATGTGCAAGGTACAGAATAATATATGATGAAATGGCTGATTCTATCATGGGTGTCATTTTGAAAGCAATAAAAAACTTTATCAAATTGCCTAAAAGTTAATAAAGTTACTTTTATTACAAATGCATTTAGTTTAAGGACATGACAAATAATATTTATGTGTTATATTCCAAAGCTATATTCCAAAAACACTAAACAGACAGTGAAACTGTTAGTGAGTTAGTGACTTTCAACTAGAGTTGAACTGTGATAGCTCACACACTCAGTTATCATGTATTTCCATTTTATAATCATGTGTTTTCGATTTTAAGATAAAAAATGAAATAGTCAAACAGAAAGTTGTTTCGGCTGCTGAAAGTGAGTGTTGTCTCTATTGCGCAAGAACAAAAAAAACCACTTGGAGCTTATTATTTGTTTCATTTATTTAAAAAATAAATGTAAGACTAAGAATATGCCCTGCCAGGTCAAAAATCAAGTGCATATTGTTTGGTACATGAAAAAAAACAACATTATTTTATGGATTAACAGTACAAAATGAAAGCTCACCAAATCAGTGTAACTGGGCGTGGAGTTGACAGTTTCCTGGACTGTCCTGATAGCAATAAGGAAACAAAAAAGATTGGTTTTGTAAAACATTATATAAGTACCAGTATTAATAGATTTCGAACAGGTGAGTCAGAGATGATGCAAAATGTAGAAATAACCCATCATAATTCATTGTTATTATAATTACATTGTTCTTGTGATTGTAGAGACCGTAGAGTTTGGTCTGAAGGCTAAGATCACTGATGAAATCTGGTCCCAAGGTTATAAAACTGAGATTAGATACCAGTCTCAAATCTCAAGCATCTGATTGGCTGAAATGGCCACGAGTCTCCATATCAGCCAATCAGATGCTTGAGATTTGAGACTGGTTTCTAATCTCAGTTTTATAACCTTGAGACAAAAGAATACTTCAGAGCAAGTATTTTTTGATGTCAAAAGTTTGTTCCCCTTAACAGTTGTAATATTTTAGTCCCATTGGTACCATTGTAGCAACATTCTGGAAGCGAGTGGCACTCATGTTAAAGCCAGATCCGGAGCTGATGCACACATTGTTGACGGAGGATAAGTACAGGTGGATATGGACTCTGGTCAACTGGCTCCCGGGACTTTCTGATGCTGCCATGAAAAGAATCTACCTTAGTAAGTCAATAAGTTAAACAGATGAGCAAAATATGCAACTATTACTGTTTTCTTTGCACCAGGCGGCAAGGGTAGGATTTGACTGTTAGTTCATTATAGATAGAAATTTGCTGGCACATCTGGATCTACACTGCTTGCTTTTTGATTTATTAGGTTATTTCTGACCAAAAGGTGACAAGTGCAAATCACATCAGATGGTAAGGATGTGCCATCTGATCTGGATCTACACTGGTATGGTCGCACATGTGTAAAACTGAATATGTATGGAGAGAAGGGTTAATAAATTTAAGTATTGCCTACTGAGACACAAGGGAACATGAAAATGAAATGGGAACAACAAGTGCTTAGTCTACTTTCTGCAAGAAGGTGGAAATTTTATGGCTCCATACTGTTTCTATAGTAATACAATTCTACAGTCAGCATAGTCCCAATTATTTTTAGGGTTGATGGAATAGTCTACTGATTAGGGAGTCTTTCAGATGTTTAACTACTTAGGGAATTTTTTAGTCTTAAATCAATAATAATGTGAACTGCTATACTTTTCAGTCCGTGGGGCATTTATGGATTCCCCACCTACTGTATTAATGTATACTGCTATACTTTTCAGTCCATTTAGAGAACATTAAATGTTGTGGATTTCCCATTCACCTATGATACTGTAATGTGAACTGTTTTACTTTTCAGTCCAAGGGAACATTTGTTGATTTCCAACCCACCTATAATTATGTGAACTGTTATATTTTTCAGTCCGAGGGGCAGTTGTGGATTCCCCACCCACCTACAATTCTGAACAGGAATATATCACATATGAGGTGTACAGTAACACATCGTACTTTGCACGGGCTCTTCCGCCAGTCCCAAAAGGTTGCCCAACTCCTCTAGGCGTGGTTGGTGAGTGTTTGATCAGTATCATTATTTGACTTTTATTTACCACCAGCTTGCATAACCCAGTGAGCACAAACGTATTTACTTTAATCTCAAGGTAGATTGAATACATTTTTGTAACAACACAATGATATAAATGGGGAGTCATGTTTTGTTTCAGCTGTTGGTGTTTATTTTTAAAAAGTTTCTAAGCTTTATCTTCATAATAAATGAAGGGAAGTAAAAAAACTTGACATAAAGGTTTAGCATAATTAGATATTTAGTTTTTTGTAAGACCTCTTTATCTAATGTCTGATAATTCATCACCTTAGTGCAAAAACAGTATATGTAGCATTGAAATATGAAGGCAATATACTGTTTATGCACAAAGGCAACGGAATTATGTTCCCTGTTCCAACCAGAATGCCAAATGAAAAGCTGAGAAATACCCCCAAATACATGTATTATCTGATTTTGGAACTTAGCACATATAACTCTGATTTGATGCAGTCTATAAGCAAAAAACAAATAAAAAGCAAAAACAAATTAACAGATAGAACATATGACTAATCTTTAAGATAAAGACAGTTTTGATTGGTTAGCTGAACCATTGAGAATTTCTATTGGCCAAAGACGTATTTAGCCTACCATCTGCTGAGCAAAACAGTGTAGGTTACATTTGACTTTTAAATAGTATATTGTCTCAAGCTGCTTTATTTTACCTACTTTATTACCTCCCTTCTTTTGGTTTTGTGAAATTACCTCCCTTTGCTTTTATGACATTACCTGCCCTTATTTTGGAATTTATTACAATACCTCCCCTTATTTTAATTTTGTGAAGATTCTGTAGTTTTGATTGGCTTTTATTTTGTGTTCATGTCATAGTCAACATTATGGAGTTTTCAATGTTACTGTAACTAAAACTGTTCCTGTTTCTGTAACCTGTAGGTCCTAAAGAGTTACCAGATGCCGGCATTATTGTAGACAAACTGATGAAGCGTACAGTGTTCAAACCCGAGCCGCAAGGATCTAATGCTCTCTTCACATTCTTCGCTCAGCACTTCACACACCAGTTCTTCAAAACAGACTTCGAGCGAGGTCCAGGTTTCCAGTGGGGCGGACATGGGGTAGGTTGTATTACTTTTAAATTTAGACATCAGGTAGAACTAACATATCTGGAAAAAAGTTTTGTAATGGTACAATGTCAGATGAAAAGTTATTGTGTTTTTATAATTTTAAAATTTGGCTTCAAGAAGTTTATTTGTGATGGGTATCATATTGTTTGATTCAGCAAATATATATTTGGACTCAACACATGAATTTTGGCAGCATTCTTTTGTATTGTCTGTTGTGTTTGCTTAACAGTCTTCCTGCCTATATGTGTTAATTCACCGTAAATATTGCTAAGTGATGGTTATTTAACAATACACAGATTTTAAGAGGGCTTTCAGAGGGTTTTAATGAACGCTTTTTAATGAGCAAATGAGAAAAAACAATAGAAAAATAATTCTGGTTTCCCTTATGTGAGGTTTCCATATTGTACCCCTACACCCATTCAACATACTCATGAGCCTATAGTGGATTATTTTTGAAACAAAGTACATTGTTTGCCCAGGCTATAGTAGAACATTATTTGGAGGTTTTTGTTACAAGAAAATAAGAAGAAAAAATTTGAGAGCAAGTTTGTTTTCCAATTTTGAGAGAAAAAAAGGAGGATCTGCACTGGTCACTTTTTGGTCAGAAAAAAATCTAATAAATGAAAAAGATAACAGTGTAGATCCTGGTCAGACAGCAATAAAGGCCTATTTATGGAGGAAAGGATTAATGTAGATTATATTGATTTATATAAGGTATATGTGTTTGTTTCAGGTTGATGTGTCCCATGTGTATGGCCAAAACAAACATGTGGAAAATATACTGAGAAATTTTACTGATGGCAAACTCAGAATGCAGGTATGTTGTGGCTATCTTTTAAAATTTTATTGACCAGTGCCCAAGGTTATAAAACTGAGCATGGAAACCAGTCTCAAATCTCAAGCATCTGATTGGCTGAAATGGCGACCAGTCGCCATTTAAGCCAATCATATGCTTGAGATTAGTGACTGGTTTCCAATCTCAGCTTTATAACCTTTAGTCCAGATCGCATATCAGGATAAAAGTGTTTTCAAGTATAAAAATATATAACTTTAACTGTAGAAGAAGCACAAAATAGTGATGTAATATTCTTACTCAATTTACAAGTTCTTTTCTGGTTTTGTACGCCAAATCTTTAACTTCTCACTAAGAAGGCATGATGAAGTGTATGTAAAGTTCTTTTGACAGGGTCAGATGCAAGATTTCCAGAAAGAGGGTTCATTTGGGGTAGTCTTAGTGTAGTTCTATGATAATTTCCAACTTCCTGGTCTAAATTCTCATGATTATTAAAAAATTCTGTCCAAAAGGGGGTTCAAGGGACACCAACTAACATCTTTTGGATCTGCCTTCGAATAATAATAGCATTATTTTGCTTTTAAGTTTTGTTTAATTTGTTGTAGATTATAAATGGTGAGTCCTGGCCTATGTACCTGAAAGATGCAGACATTCCCATGCACTACCCGCCTCATGTACCGAAGGAGATCCAGTTTGCCCTGGGGCACAGGGACTTCGGGCTGCTGCCAGGATTGTTCATGTACGCCACAATATGGATGAGAGAGCATAACCGTGTCTGTGATATTCTCAAGGGAGAGCACCCAGAATGGGATGATGAACGTCTCTTCCAAACAACTAAACTTATTATTCTTGGTAACAAAGTTAACAATTATTTTCACAGAATGTATCAGAAAAAATTTTTTGAAGCAATTTGTATATATGTTTATGACCAATGTGGATGTGGCAGCTCTAAAAAGTCTTCCCATACATTCAATCTGTGCTGTTATCAATAACCCATTTGAAGGCCATTGAACACTTTACATATATCTTTGTAAATATTGAGTAGTGCTCAACCCATAGCTAGGTGGCATGGACATGCACTTCCATTACTGCTCATGAACGGGCTGAATCAAACTGATCCTGCAATATTCTTATTGTCATGTTCATTGGCTTTCAAGGGCCCAAGATCATAAAACTAAGTTTTGAGATCAGTCTCAAATCTCAAGGATCTGATTAGCTGAAATGGCGACTGGTCGCCATTTCAGCCAATCAGATCCTTGAGATTTGAGACTGATCTCAAGATTTAGTTTTATGATCTTGGGCACAGGTTCCTCTTTCATCAGTTTCAGTAGAAATCTAAAACTTATTTCTAACAACTGTTTTTATTCATTTGGAGAAATCAAGCCTGTTGACTTAACCTGTGGATAAAGTTTTGAATGACCAGCTCCAGGAAGCATTTGTCCAGAGGTCATAAGACTTTAGTCCTATCTCAAAACTCTAGCTTTTGATTGGTCAGTTTGGAGATTGAACTCAGTTTCATCCTATCAGCTTTTTTGTAATTAGAGACTGGTGTTCATGTGTGATTAATTAGGTTATTTCTGACTAAGAAGCCAACAGTGTAGATCCTGATCAGATGGCATGGATGTGACAGCTGATCTGGATCTACAGCGTTTGCCCATGGAAATAGCTATTATGTATGGAGTACAGGATTAACACTTGTCATTAACGTGTCTTCTTCCAGGTGAAACTATAAAGATTGTGATAGAAGATTACGTGCAGCATTTAAGCAACTACAATTATCAGTTGACTTTTAAACCGGAACTACTTTTTGGCGAGTCTCATCAGTATTCAAACCGCATTACAGCCGAGTTCAACCACATGTATCACTGGCATCCCCTGATGCCGGAGGAATTTAACATCTCAGGGACTACTTACAGTGTATCTGATTTCCTGTTCCGTCCAGACCTGGTTGTGAAACATGGGATGGTACATTTTGTGGATGGATTAGTTAACCAGAGGGCAGGGGCTGTAAGTTAGCATTATTCTGTTGTCATAGTACTATTGGTTTAGTGTAAGTTGCAGTTTGTATCATGAAAATTATGGACCTCTCTTCAAGCAAAACAATGACCAGTGCAATTTGTATAAACAGTCTAACTTGTGCTCAAGACCACCTGTAAAGAAAGACCACCTATGGATAAATTTGTCCCTCAGACTGATTTAACGAACATATTCATATCTGAACAAAGATCACCTATCTCCAAAGACCACATTTGGATTTTCGTCTGGTTGATCTTTGCAGACAGGTTTGATTGTATTCTGAAATATCAACTGTAACAAACTTACAGTTTGCCGATATGTTGACATATAAAATTATGTGTGTACAGCCATGACATAATTAATAAGTATATATAAAATATATGCAGTATATGAATGCATAGATTTACAGAGAAGATACACTCCACTCTTTATATAACATGGTATTATTGGTCTGCCAATCAAAAATGCGTTATAAATGTTATATTTTTCTTCATTCCATTTTCTACATGTCTTATATTCATGTATTACTGTGCACATGTATGCTTAATATGTATAACATAGTCAGGAAATTGCTTTAGTTAGCAGTTTAAGAATAAAAAGAAAGAACAAAACAAATGACCAAATTCTACTAAATTTACAGAAAGGCAGTAAACATCCCATCACCAGACTATACTAATTATTGATTTATCAGGTCTAGATCCCATCACCAGACTATACTAATTATTGATTTATCAGGTCTAGATCCCATCACCTGACTCTACTAATTATTGATTTATCAGGTGTAGATCCCATCACCAGACTATACTAATTATTGATCAGGTGTAGATGAATTTGCATTTGCAGATCCTCAGGCTGATCTGGGTCTACACAAGTCTTTAAGGCCATATACATCATTTCTTTTCATAAAATTAATTACATATGGATTCTCATTTTGATTACAATTTTTCATGTAGGATATTCAGCCCAGTTATTGAATATTGATCTGTTAAAAAAGTTCAACAGGTGTGGCTGATGTAAGGTTATTAAATGCGCCTTACATGTCTTTATTTCAGTTCACGCACCATAACCACAACAAGTACACACTGCCAGTGGCAAAACAAACCATCCTGCATGGGCGAGCATTACGCTATCAGTCATTTAATCAGTATCGTAAGAGGTTTGGTCTCCTGCCATATCAAACATTCCTGGATTTAACAGGTAACATTTACATAATTATTATTTAACCCTCTACTTCTTATATAAGCAATTTAACCCTTTCCTGTATAGATACGCATTTTTACGCATGTGCGACCAGTGTAGATTCAGATCAGCTGGCACATCCATGCCGTCTGATCAGGATCTGCACTGGTCGCATTTTGGTCAAAAATAACCTAATGAATCAAAAAGCGAACAGTTTAGATCCAGATCAGACGGCACGGATGTGCCGGCTGATCTGGATCTAAACTGTTCGCCCTAGCAAAAAAGATGTATCTATACAGGAAAGGGTTAAAGCATAGATCCAGATTCAGAATAATGAAGCAAGCAGTGAAGATCCTGATCAGATGGCATAACAAAATGAGCTGATCACAGAGTATTTGGTGAAGATCTGTTGTTCTACTGTATCTTATAATGAAATACATTGTGAAAAATTATACCCCATGAAAAATTATACCTCATGAAAAAACCATACCTCATGAAAAATTATACCCCATGAAAAATTATACCTCATGAAAAAACCATACCTCATGAAAAATTATACCCCATGAAAAATTATACCCCATGAAAAATTATACCTCATGAAAAATTATACCCCATGAAAAATTATACCTCATGAAAAATTATACCTCATAAAAAAAAAACATACCCTATGAAAAATTACTTGATTAATCAGGGTGGCAATACAACGTGATTTGTGACGTCATTTTTCGTTATTACGGCAAGAAAAAAAACATCGATTCAAATCTTTAAACCCTTGTAATTATTTTATTAGTTTACCATTTTTGTGAAATTTAGCACATTCTAAGGGAAAAGATGTACGCTACCCACAGTTGTCAATACATTTGTCGCCTTATGTTTACTTTTTTCTGTGATTCGGGGCAAATACTTAAATTGAATTATAAAATTTTATCAGTATTTATCCCGAGTCACAGACAAATGTAGACAAAAGACAATAAAAGTATTTACCACCCACAGTGGGTAGTGTTAAATTTTCCCCTTAGAATACACTAAATTTTTATTGAAAATGGTGAACTAATAAAATACTTACAAGGCTTCAAAGATTTGAACTGAAGGGTTTTTTCTTGCCGTATTACCAAAAATGACGTCACAAACCACATGGTATGGCCACCTTTTTAATCCTTTAGTCAATATATATACACCTTTCAACTTGTGTGGGACCAGTGAACATCCAGATCAGCTGGCATATCCTTGCCATCTAATATGGATCTGCACTAGTCGCATCCAGGTCAGAAATAACGTAATAAAGATGACGCACAAATGTGCCAGCTGATCTGGATCTATACTGGTCACCCACACAGTAATGGTGAATCTATTAAGGAAAGGGTTACAATTATTTGTGATCCTATGTTTATGGTTTGAAGATTCAGTTCCCTCAATGTTTTTTATTTCTTACCATACATATTAAACTGGTCTATGTAGGTCAGACCACCAGCATTACGACTTAATGTAAAACAGCAATAAACTTAATGGGTGATACAGAATTATAAACAAACAATTGATGGCTTTCCACATTGCCCAAAGATGTAAAATAAATTATGTGAATTTAATGATCAAAACTTTGTTCTTGTGTCTGGCTTCTTGTGTTATTGGGTGTTATTAGCCATTACTGGTAGTTGAATATTTTGTGTGTGTTAAGCCAGTACATGGGTTGGGTCAATTCTTGAAGAATCTCAAACTTGGTTTCAAGGTTATAAAACAGAAAATGTTCACCAGTTTCTGGTCTGAAGATTATAAAACTGAGATTGTAGACCAGTATCTCAAGCATCTGATTGGCTGAAATGGAGACATTTCTCGGGTATTATTTGGGAATTAAAAGTAATCAATTGTTACTGGGCTTTACATTCTTAAACAACCCAGATATTGTTCATATCTTGATGAATGCAATAAATGATCTACAGTCAAACCTTTGCTAAAGACCACCAGTAACAAAGACCACCTGTGGATAAAGACCACACTTTATTTGTCCTGCTGACTGACATAAAGAATAAATTAACCTGTGAACAAAGACCACCTGCCTTGAGGGACCACTTATGGGTCTTCCCCTGAGTGGTCTTTGTAGACATGGTTGACTGTATTTAGTTCTGTATCTAAAACTCTGTGTTATGCATATATTAACCCTTTCCTCCATAGATACACCTTTATTGCATGAGCGAACAGTGTAGATCCAGGTAAGCCAGCATGTCTGTGCCATCTAATCAGGATCTACGCTGTTTGCTTTTAGATTCATTTAATTTATTTCTGACCATGGTTTGACAAATGCATATTAAAATCAGTCGATATGTCGGATGTGCTGGCTGATCTAGATCTACAATGGTCATACATGTGTTAAAACTGGTATACATGGAGTAAATAATTTAACCAGTGCTACCATAATGCTTTGTTAGGTATTCTTTGGGAATTACATTGGGCTTTACATACTTTATACAATCCAAATGTTGTTCACATGTTGATGTGAGCAATAGAGGATCTATTCAGTTCTGTATCCAAAACACTGTATAATTCATATACTATTCCTGTTGTTACACATTGCTGTCTATGTCTGTAGGTGATGAGGAGATGGCGAGAGAGCTTGAAGAGCTGTATGGTGAGGTGGATGCTGTCGAGTTCTACGTAGGAATAGTTCTAGAGAAGAGCAGATCTCGTGCTATGTTTGGTGCTACAGTGATCGAGCTAGGAGGACCTTTCTCTGTAAAGGGGCTTCTCTCAGCCCCTATATGCAGTAAACAGTATTGGAAACCCTCTACATTTGGGGGGGATGTAGGATTTAACTTAATTAAAACAGCGACTTTAGAAAAATTATTCTGTTTAAATATGGAAGGTGAATGTCCAACAATTTCATTTAAAGTTCCTTATTTTACAGAAACTGTAGACTTGCCGAAGGGAGAGTTGTAGCATAACATGTAGAAATAGGCCTTTATATAGAATTCTTATGTTTATAGGCAGCTCCTTAATTTATTTAATTTTGTCAACTCTTTACACCATATATAAGCATTTTACTGCATGTGCAACCAGTGTAGATCCAGATCACATGACTCATATGTGCTGGATGATCTGGATCTACACTGTATGCTCAAGCCATAAAGGCATATATATATATAAGGAGGAAAGGGTGAACCCTTCTCCATGGATATGGGTTATTCTAACACTGTATTGGTCATTAAATTTTACAGTAGCTGGAAAGAATAAATTCAGGGGGGCGTCAGTGGCCTAGTGATTAAGGTTTCCGACTGACAATCACTTGCCCTTCACCGCTGTGAGTTCGAGACCTACCAGGGTCAAGATCTCTCATGTGAGGAAGCTAACCAGCTAGCTTGTGGAACGTCAGTGGTTCTACCCAGGTGCCCGATCGAGTATGAAAATTGCCCGGAGGGGCACCTGGGGTCTTCCTCCACCATGGGAATCTGGTATGTCCACACCATAATGTCCTCGTTCAGAGGCAGGAGGGACATAAAACTGGGAAGTAACAACAACAACAAGAATAAATTCAACTTTTTTAGAGTTTTTTTTTAACTATTCTACGAGATTTTAAATCTTTTTAGCTATGAAAAGAATGTTTAACAATTAAACTTTTTTTATTTAATGCTTTTCAGTGAATTAAAGAATTTTCCTGGTGAAATAAAAGTGGTATTTCACTGTTTTCAAACAATGAAATATCATTTTAATTTTCACAGTTTTTCACATTGGTACCCAAACGCACAAAACTTTCCGAATGAGAACATTTAGAAAGCAGGCTCAAAATGGATATATGACATGATGACGTTACTTCATACACAAGTGTTGTGGCGCCATTTCTTGCAATTTTTCTGTCAAATTCACACAAGTTGTGCACTAAAAGCATAAAATTAAAAAACATATATTTTTTCACCAGTGAAAGATAGAAATATATTTCACTCGTGAACTCCGGAATTATGTATTTTCACTTGTGGCTTTGCCACTCGTTAAATACGAATTCCAGAGCTCACTTGGTGAAGTATATCTCTATCTTACACTGGTAAAAACAAATATTCTCTAACTTATCCTCAAAATTAAGTTATTTTGACAATAAAGCATGTTGTAACATCAGTTTATAAGCTAAATTTATAAAAGTTTTTGTAAAGCTGGAGCAAGGTCTATACTAGTACATGTAACATTGAGGTTTTGCATTTTATGAATATGCTAATTTCATTCAATGTTCATAGTGTTGTTAAGTCAGTTGAAATACTGTTGATGCATTTATACTCATCGGCATGAAATTTATTGGTTTTCAACCCTTTGCTCCATATATACGCATTTTTAAGCTGGCGAATTATTGCTGTCTGATCAGGATCTGCACTGAATGCATTTTGGTCAGAAATAACCTAATGAATCAAAAAGCAAACAGTGCTTGCCCACGCAATAAAGGTGTATCTATGGAGAAAAGAGTTAACAGCATTTTTGTTTGTTTTAACTTCCCATTTTCTGCTTTCTAAAAAAATAGTTCAGATATATATTTTGTGGTGGTTTCAAATGTGTATACTGATCTGCCTATGAAATTAATGAAAATTTGTACCAATGAATATAACTGAATTAACTGTATTGTGACAATAATTATGTAATATTATATGATCTCAATCTTCATTGCATTCAGTCATTGTGTATTCATGTTTTACATTTGATACTAGTCCTGTTGTATTTTTTAAATAATTAAGGCATTAGAGGAAATGCTTTTATTAACCCTTTACTTTATTGTATTCGGCTTTATCTAATGGGTGACAAGTGTAGATCCAGATCTGCTTGCATTTTGTTGCAGTCTGATCAGGATCTACACTGTTTGCTTTTAGATTTAAATGGGTTTTTTACTGACCAAGAAGCAACCAACCTAGGTTCAAATCAGACTGCATGGATGTGCTGGCTGATCTTGATCTACACTGTTGGCCCATATTATTTAACCCTTTCCTGTATAGACACACCTTTATTGCTAGGGCGAACAGTTTAGGTCCAGATCAGCCGGCACATCCGTGCCGTCTGATCTGGACCTAAACTGTTTGCTTTTTTATTTATTAGGTTATTTCTGACCAAAATGCGACCAGTGCAGATCCTGATCAGACGGCACGGATGTGCCGGCTGATCTGGATCTACACTGGTCGCACATGCGTAAAAATGCGTATCTATACAGGAAAGGGTTAAAGTGTATCTATGGAGTAAATGGTTGAAGATTCAGCAGCATTTAGATTCAGCAATCATGGTTTCTGAAAAAACCTATATCAATAAGTCTTATTTGGATCATTACTTTCAAAACTATAAATTGAATATAGAAGAATGCATACTTTACTGCAATATCCAGAACTGCCAATTTTGCTTTAAAATTTATTTAATTTTTTAATGGTTTCTATGAACAAAATTGTGCTTAAATCTTTCCTCCATAGACACTCCTTTATTGCATGGGCGAACAGAGTTTGCTTTGTTTGCTTTTTGATTCGTTAGGTTATTTCTGACCCAAATGCGACCAGAGCACTAGTATCACATGCACACAAAAAAACGTATATATATGGAGGAAAGATTTAAATTTGTTAATACCACTGTAATGTATTTTGTGCAGAATTATTGAAGTTTTTGGTTTCTGTGTTGTTTGGGCTAACATTATTTTACATTGTTTTGGCAAACATTTTTTTGCCCTCATTAAGTGGGAGGCAAGTAGAGTTGCACTTGTCCATACGTCCCCTCCAAATCAACTCCTCATTAACTATTGGGCAGATTTCTTTTAAACTTGCACAGATGATCAAGCAGAATGTTTTGATGACAGTAAAGAAAAGATTTTTCCTGCCACCATTTTTACCAGAGTTATGTCCCTTTGTTACAAATGTTGTTATACGGTGGGGGCATCGGTGTCCGAGGACATTTTCTAGTTTGTTATGTTAATGGCTTATAATTTCCCATTTTATTTCTGCAATGTTTGCTTTTTGGTAACAAATAACCTGAAAAAATAAAAAAGCAAACAGTGCAGATCCTAATAGGCTGGCACATCTATGTTCTAACTGTTCAGAAACAACCTAATGAATCTAAAAACAAATATTGTAGATCCTGATCAGATGGCATGGATGTTCGTTGAAAAGCATATTGATGGAGTAACAGGTTTATTTGCCAGCAGAATAAATATCCAACAGCTGGCCTCTGGATGTGTTTCCAGGACTTTTGATGTGGTTGTAGCTCTATTTTACATTTGTTTCATTTTTACATAAAGCATTCCAATCATTGTTGTTAATAGTTGTTTTATTGAATTGTTGCATTTGTTAAGATATAAAATGATGAAATATTTAGCAAATTAAATCTTATTTTTGAAACTGCCTTTGGTTTACTATGTACTTATAAGTGTTGGGATATCGGTTGCAAATCACAATCGATCATCAGTTGGAATCGGTAGCCACTTCTGATGTGATTTCACCGATTATAATCTGTTAATAAATCGAATCTGTGTTACAATAACAAATGGATTCTAATTAGTAGCTTACATATTTATCTCTTCTTATTGTGTGTTTGCTGCTACTTTCTACATAAAGGGCGGTGCTCCAAGGGCAACAATAAAACATTTTTACTTGTTTTCAAATTGTATATGCACTACATAGGATGAATAAACAGTGCTTAACAAAGAATACACCCCCAAAAATTTATTTGCTGACCAGATTTTATGCAAGAAATGTCATCAATAACCTGTTGTTGTATTTACATTTACAGGAAACATTTAGATGAAAAAATTCATAGCACACTCTAACATAAAGGCAAATACTGTTTGCATCAGAACTCTAAAATCGCTGAACAAAAATCGATATGCATTGATAATACGAATGTTGACGAGTGACGTCACACGCACTTGCTAAAGTTACGTGCGCACCGGCTGGTTGGCAAAAAATAGCGTCTATTATGTAGTGTAACGAACAAACAATAACATTAAGTAATAAAATTAGTTTATCAACAGTTCAGTAAACATTCGTTTTTTTTCAATTTCAAATTACAATTTATATTTATTTTAATTTAAAGGACACAAGCAGAAAACAATAAAATAAAAACAGCGGAATAACTAGATCTATTCATGTTGTTACAGATCAGAACCCAAAATAATTCACTAGAATTCCTTCCTTTATTGATTCATTCCTTCATTTCCTGACTGACTGGCTGATTGATTGATTGATTTGTTCGTATTTGAACACTTGTAATTTGATAGACGTCTCAAACTTGAGTGACGTTAGTGGCATACTTTGATGGCGTGTAGTTTCGAAACGGCTAAGAATACCAAAACAGTAATGAGATCCAACTCAGGCATATGCTCAATTAATACATGTATGCGAACTTTCCTGAGGAAACTCTAAAACAAATGGGGGTGTGTTCCAACTTAATATGCATGTGGTTTTTGTTTTAGACAGGCTTAATGGCTTATATGTTACGAGACTATATAATGACGATTTTAATTTCTTTATGCATTTTCTTATGATTGACATTTTTTTATGACTCATATTTCTCACCTTTTGATTTACCTGGGGTTCATTGTAATATGTTACAATTATCACCTTTTTAGACTTTCGTCTGGATTTATTATATTAATCGGATTTTAATTTACAACTATACCGAAAAGACAAATAGGGGACGCAGACTTATTTCTAAATGTCATGAATAATTTAGTAAGTATTTGTTTCCGCCTATGAATTTTTTTTAATATAGACTGATTCGTCAATATTTAGTGTTTCTACTTAATTCAAAGAAATATCACAAATTTCAAAACAATACTCCAACTTCTACAAATCAAACAAGTAAAGGCTGTATATTGTTTTCTGCACTGGACTGACTAATTTAACAATCTTCCGTCAGTGATCGTAAAATATCTGAATGTTCGCAAATCTATATGGACACATATATTTCGTAGTACCTGCCCAAAAAAAAAAAACAGATTGGCATTGCAGTATTTACCATTGAGTTCACTCTTCTTATTTTCTGCAGTGGGATCAAGAATAAATATAAGACAACATCAGTACAAATCATTTCGTAAAAAATTCGCCGGAAAACGGATACGAAATTCATGTCACTAAATTTAATATAATTATAAATAAAGTCTTGCGATAATATTGGAATACTAAACTTCACATACTTTCATAAAATTAATTGGCCCGATATCGAGGGATTATCGGCCATACGTGATATACATGACACTTGTCTGAATACTTCCTGCTTCCCGCGGCTGTAGAGTGTGCGGCATATATCACAAGTCGTTTGATCACCGGATGCACTGATTAAATCAGTGATTTGGGGGACCGGGGCCATTATATCATGTAATACTAGAGCGTGGCCGGCAGAGGTCCCAGATAGTTAGCGGTATAGATCACACGCGTGTCACAGAACCAGTAAAACAGAACAGGGACAAGTACCTTGCGCTTTTATGATAATCAATAAACGTTATTTGTCTTGATTAGAGCCAATTTAAACATTATGCATTCTTTACATCTCTACCTTGTGGCTGTGCGCGAAGAATTTACGAGTATTTCTGAAATGCATATTCTTAATACGCTTATTTACTAAAACAATAAAGAGACTGTTCGAGTTCTGTATCGTTGTCATTTAAAACCAGATTTAGGATAGCAACACATTTTGATAGTTGTATATTATAATTAATCGCCTATTTGCTAAGCGCAGAGTTATTTATATTCTAGTCCATATAGCCATAGGCGGATACAAAAGGGTTACGCTATATTAATAGGCATGTCTTCAATTTTTAAATGTATTCTAAATATTCTATGCAGTTCGCTGTATAATAAGCCAAGACGGAGATGATGTATTTACTTAACAAAATGAAAATAGTATATAATTTTTATTACTCAACCCCAAAATAACCGTTTTTGCGAACACATTAACTAAGAACCATCCCCGCAAGGATATATCGACGGAACGGTTTTAGTTAATATTCGCATGATCAGCATGCATAAACGCTAAATGAAACTGTAAGTTAAATATAATTTGATCGTACATCTACATTTTATTGCATGCCAAATTAATTTTTTTCGCACTTTTATCCGCCGAAATGGCTATGGTTTCCGTAGCTGTAACGGTTCCGAAAACGATATTTTGCCAACCAGGTACTGCGCATGCGCGTAAATTTTCGGATGTAAACAATAACAATCAACGTTCGTATAGAGTTCTTTCACATTGTTACCTCCCCTTAGCGCTTTCTAAAATTGAAGAGCATATTTAGTCGATAAATGCACGCGAGGGGGCATCGTTTACTATTGTTAATATGACTAAGTGATTATAAAATTAAGAAAATGTTGATTAATCATTTCAAATTTATAAATAAGTAAGTTCAGTCAAACAACGAAGAATAAAAAAAAACGTTATGATCATTTACAAGCACATCAAGAAAGTTTATGCGCATTTTAAACATTGTTTATCGCGGTATTTTCAGGACGCGAGTATCCAACGGATTTGTTTGGGTTTTTATAAAAATACACACGTGAATTGTGTTTACTAAAAATAAATCTGTATAATTGACAATTCAGACGAACATTATCGGACATTTTACCGTTTTACGGCATTTTTTTGTAACGCTATAATTTATAGGTGGAATGAGACATAATTATATTCTTATGTAGCTCGTCGGCGACTAGGTTGATATGTGTTTTGCGTGTTTTGCTTTTGAGAAAAAATATTACGTATTTACATAATAGGATGATTCCAGCTACAACCATAGAAATCGTTAAATTGATTGAACCAAACGAATATTGCCGGACGGCAGGCCAACCAAAACCTATTTTAAAAAATGCAGAAAGTTTTGTTGTTTTTTTAAATAAAAACTATTTTGATGTTGAAGTTCGTAATTGTTGTCGCTGAAGGTTTTGAAATATAATATTTTCATTTCTGTTTAAAATCAAAATGACCATGAACCAAAACAAATGAACGGGACTGCGATATTCAGGTCCGAGTTTAGTTTTATGACACTTAGCTGTTGTGTACATGTGTGCCCGAGGCAGCGTGTCACTTTCACGTAATCTCTCAATAAACAGGAAATTTTGGAGCCGTGACCAAGACCAAGTTTCTTAATATTAATTAATATAATTGTAAAACCCATTCTAAATTCAGTTAAATTTATGTTTCATTAATTATCCTTTTCAATATTTTTAAATCCTGAGATTTTGCCTGAAAATCCTTAGATCTGGAGAAGAACCTTACGGTCCGGAGATTTCAGATAAAATCCTGAGATTTTGGAGGTCTGCGGACATTTTATCTTCTTTCTACATCATTCCCGTAACACGTAGATATTCATGAAATGCGACTTAAACTAATGTCTATTTACTATGGCTGACGATTTTATAAAAAATGATGTTTATAATAACATGAATAACTTAATAAGCTTAACGGGCGTTGAATACAACGACGAGTATTCAACGCCGATACATTGCTGAATTCATCCGTTTACCTCCAATTTAGAGAGATCATGTAACATAAAATATATTTCTTGAAGTAAACGCATTTTGTCAGAAAAACTCGATACGCTTATATATGTGTCTGTGGAAAATATACAGTAACGTGTAATCCACAATGTATTTGTTTTCATATAAGACTTCCCGATTCAAAGTGGCAACCACGTCTTTGATTGTTTTACGCTTTTCACAGTCAAATCTTGCCGACCAGACGTTTTAAGCCTATTATATTCGGAAATTCTAAAACTCGAATTTATTATGCTTTATCATAATTATTATTATAATTTATCATTAGCTTTAAGACGACACCGTGATCATATCTGTTCATTCTGTTAGCAATGACACAGTTAAATGCCCCCTCACTTGTCGGTTTAGGATAAAACCAATATTTTCCGCACCTAACGTGGCGTACGACGCATGCGCACAACAATGTGAAAGACCTCTATTTAGAGAGATCATGTAACATAAAATATATTTCTTGAAGTAAACGCATTTTGTCAGAAAAACTCGATACGCTTATATATGTGTCTGTGGAAAATATACAGTAACGTGTAATCCACAATGTATTTGTTTTCATATAAGACTTCCCGATTCAAAGTGGCAACCACGTCTTTGATTGTTTTACGCTTTTCACAGTCAAATCTTGCCGACCAGACGTTCCAAGCCTATTATATTCGGAAATTCTAAAACTCGAATTTATTATGCTTTATCATAATTATTATTATAATTTATTATTAGCTTTAAGACGACACCGTGATCATGTCTGTTCATTCTGTTAGCAATGACACAGTTAAATGCCCCCTCACTTGTCGGTTTAGGATAAAACCAATATTTTCCGCACCTAACGTGGCGTACGACGCATGCGCACAACAATGTGAAAGACCTCTATTCAGATGTAAACACTACTGTACACTATCTTCCGTCGATTTGTCAAAACCTTGTAATGGAAAAATTTTCACTTCATTTCTACTTTCAGTTTCAAGGGCATGTATTTCCCAACTGTCGTGCCATAACAACAAGACAACGTGCTAGCATCATGTTTTATTCCAAAATGTACAATTTAGTATCAAATCAGACATTATTAGATTAAATATAAAAATTGGTAGCCTTACACATTAAATTGTCTTCAAAGAATCGAAAGTTCAATGTTGCTTTTTCATAACAATTAGGTTAAATGTCAATCCATCTAATATAAGACTCATAAAAAAGAACATACAACCAAATGAAAAAAACTAACGAATAACAAAAAATTTTAAATGATGCATTACACTGGCTTTTAATTTAAACGACATCAGTGAGGCACACTACTTCTGCTTGGGTGGCGCAGAGACCTATATATAAAATAGGTCTTCAGGCCTGCCAAAACTTCTTCATTAAATATCCGGAGATTTTGTCTGAATATGTCAATTATGATGAAAATGATGATGTTGTTGTTGTTGTTTTATTGTCTTGTTGTTGGTGTTAACTATGACTGAACACAAATGATGAGGATGAGGTTAGATGATGATGATTGATAATGATAGATGATAATATTTTTCTCATATTCTTATGAATGAATTTTGCCGATTTTCATAGAAATGGTTAAAGAACTTGTTTTAAGTTGACTTTGATCTGTTTTTATCATTCATTTTTTAACTTTCTGTTAAGCCTATTAAGGCCTGTTTTGACAATATAAGAAAGAACATGCGATGAAAATAGATAGAAGCAGGTGTAACGTCAAGGCCCTGGTTTAGTTTATGACACACGGTTATATTATAGTTGTGCCAGAGGCACTAAGGCAGCATGTCACTGACCACGTCCTCGTTATCTCGTAATAAACAGGAAATGTGCGACTGCAGCAGAATAACTATTATTTAATTGCACAACTTTTAAATAAGGTTTAATTAATCTATTTGTTTTGCAATTTTATAGAAATCCGGAGATTTTGACTATAAATCCGGAGATCCGGGGAATTAACTTAAAATCCTGAGATTTCGGATAAAATCCGGAGATTTGGCAGGCCTGGGTCTTTGGGTGGCGGAGGTACAGAATCGCAATGGGAGAAAACGCAAACATCTGAAAAGAAAGCTCACAATGATTTATATTGTTTACATAAAAATTGCATTAATTTGTACTTTCTTATTAAAAAATTATCACCAGATTTATGTACGTAATTAGCATCAGATTTATTACATATCATATAAATTATGTTCCTGTCCCATGTTTTGAAGCTGACCACATGGTAGACATCCTCTTTGCTGCGAAATTAACTAAAACAATAAATAAAGGTTCGAAAAGCGGTTAATATAATATTCGTTGAAAGAAACGCTGCAAAATCAATTCAGATAAGAATCACCAACATTTGAATGTTTATGACAATCTTAATGTAAAAATACAGAAGAAAGAACCCACTCAACTTACTTCTTGTAACCGCAGCTCTTTTGGTTCTTTTTTCTGAAAATACGAATAACATTTGTTGTTTTATCTTTAACTTATTTTTGTGAAAGAAATTGAATATGTCTAGAGTATGATAGTTTAAGACAATAGTCAGTGATGCCTGAAATGTTTTAATGTGATCATGCGACAGCAGATAAACGTCCTTTGCTTATCTTTGCTTATTACCGTAACTAGGAAAACGTGATTTTATCAGAAGTGTGTGTAAAACAAAAAAGTCGCACAATCGACTAGTTTTTGAGGAGCTTATAGCGAAACCGGCTGAAACTGCTAGAAATCACAGAACTGTTCAATATTATTTAAGATATCTTTTTTAAACGCGTACACGTGAAACTTCGTTCATTTAGAATATATCCACAACTGGGGATTGTCTGATTTTTGTTTTTAACAATGCTATCAATAATGTCAGTGTTTTCCAAAAGCATGTACGGAATTATATGGTTATTTTATAAATAAAAATGAAAATTTTGTTTTACTATGTTTTAAGTTTGAAGAGTATACTCCGATTCCACGCTGAGAAATTACAAAAATAACATAATATCGGTGTAGTTAGAACGTTGGTTAAGAGTATGATACCTTGTGTTTTCACCCCATCAATCTTCGTCTCCACTGGTGTTGCCACGGCAAAGTATGTGTCGTAGTCCTTACAGAATGCCGCTATTCTTGATCCAGCGATCACCTCCACGTCTCTGTAGGAAAGCATGTCCGGGGCGATGCGGAGATCGTGCCCATGAACTTCGTTTGTTCGACCCTGAAATTAAATTGTGTCGTAATTGATATTTACAAGTGAATTTAGTATTTCTGAGTAAATTAATATTTCCGACAAGATGACAACGTTTGGTGAAAATTGCTAGCAATTACAGAGGTATTAGATTCTGGACACGTTAATCTTTTTATTACTTTGTAATTTATTCTGAGAAAATGTTATACATGTACGTACAATTCTGTATTTCTCCAGTGTACCCATTGGAACCAAGGGTCGCAACAACACACACACTTGTGTGTTGATAGTCTTGAGAACGCCAAAGCCCTAAAATAAAACGTTGAAATATATTAACTTCCGACTACTGTAAACATTTAATTAACTACAAGGTTATTAAAAGTTGTATGATAAAGATATGCTAACTGTTACTATATTTTTGGTAGAATTTTGTCGCGCTCTCTGGGTTTCTAACCAGTAGTATGTGTAGTGCATGTGAAGAACATGAAACAAATTTTATAAAATAACAAGCGGATGCATCAAACCTTTAATAATTAAATAATATAAACCTGCTGATATGGTTTTATATCACAATCTGGCTTTCCATTTCTTTTAACTCAGTGATATACTAATATCGTAATGATTTCGGAATGTCGTGGTATTGGAAATTAGTAGTTCCCTGTGCCTTTTGGTCACAGATCAAGGTATACTGATTCATTGTCAATGGTCGACATCGTTAATGTAAACAGCATTTTGGCATTTAATTTTTTATATCGATTTTTAGCCCTTTTCTATCGATATTTAGCCTTATACAGTGCTTTTTATTTTCAACAAACAAGCTTATCCTGCAATTATCTTTACTTATTAAAGTTTATAAAATACAGTTATATTTCTAAAGTTTGAAAATAGTTGTCAGGAGTAAAAGCAAATCGCACCGTTTTGTAGTCATGGAAGTTGACCGTCGGAACCATGCCTGGGTATTGTGAGACATCACCGACGACGGCAAGAACCGTCTTCTCTTCCTGGTCGACGGTCACATCAAGGTGAACAACGTTCCCGTCGTGGTCAGTTTGGATCAAATGAACCGTCTAGTTGAGAAAATAATAAACTTATTTATTTATTTATTTCTCATGCCTTATGATCACAAAATATTTATAGTGTAGAGTTTCCTTTAATTAATTTAATTCTAAAGTGTAACTTGTTTTATTTATTAATGTTTCATGCCTATCGAAGGGCCAGCCTCTAAACTTATTAGAACACAATCGGTTATCATTCTTAACTAGCTGACGACTAGAACAAGAACTATCGACCTCCCACTCCGGAAGCATTATTTATTCATGCTCGTAATTCGATTAAGGCTCCGTTCGTCATTGCTATGTCATAGGCGATACAGAAAAATATCGAAATCACTCGATCGGCACAAAGCAGTTTCCTAAAACTTTGCACAAAGCAATGCTATATGAGAATGATTATTTAATTTATTTTACATACGTTAAGAAAAGTTAGAAAAGTAAAGAAAAATAGTTAGACCTAAAATATCCCTTAAATTATATTTGCAATTTATCACAAAAACGAAGCAACACAAAACAACAATTCAAATTCCAAAATGAGAGAAATGATACTGACAACAATATCTAAAGTCCTTGAAAAGAACTTTCATTTATGACGAGAGAAATCAACAATGTTTTTTTTTGGTCATTGACTTTTGTGACCAGGAAATGCCTTAAACAATAACCACGTCTTCTATTATCTGGCTTCAAATGTCGAAGTATCACTTTGATCAACAACAACATCAACTACGAACTACAACAAAGCAACACACTTAAAGCATATTGACAACTATTTACTATTATTTTTTTCCAGACTATATCCACATAGGTACTTGTCTGGTGTTTAGACTCACTAAGATATACTTAGACTAGTTTGATTATAAAATAAATCAAGAATGCCTACCTCCGGAATCGCTTGTACGGTGACCAAGACAATCATGGACATAAAAACAAACAAACTTCGAGTTCTATAATTTAAAAAAAGAAAATTAACACTTACTGAAATAAATTTGAAAATGTTGAATAGATTTCCCAACCGATTTCTTATTAATAATGTTATAATTTTCCAAAAACTAACGCCAGATATCAGTGTGGATTGTTGTATTTTCAGATATGAACGATACTGCTATATTAACAGCAACATTAATCAGAATCAAAGTTTCTATTGACGTATAAGACCCTATTTGTTCTAACTTTATAAAAAAAGGTCAGTTTTTAAGTGATTAAATCACATACCTTTTAAATTCACGAACTGCAATAGAAGCAACTCTTTCCATCTTTGATTACTACAACAACAGCCAAGACTTGAAAATAACGAGATATTTGCGAGGGATTTGCGATTTTATTTATACTCGGTATAGAATATTCTTTCAAACAGATCTTAAGATAAACAAGATAAGAAATCTGAACATAAGTTGTTTTTGGCGTGCTAAGTTTGTTTTTGTTTTATTTCGGCCATTCAATAATTGTAAAGATGTTGACATTTAACTTTTTATAAAATTTCCTTATTTACTCGTACTTCCATAAAGATGATTCAATGTTATAAAACCAAACCAAGTCAAAATCCAAGGTTGTACTATTGCTGAAGATCTTGGTCAGAAATGTTGTTGTATTGCATCGGCCCACGAAATCACGAAACCATATAATGCGTCTATACGTAATATGGCTGCAGACATTAGTCCATCTTTAAGTCAAGCAGTAAATTTTCAATGTCTTTAGATGCAGTCTTTAGCACATTAATTGAAGAATTGTATATTAACATATATTTTATGCCATTTAAACGTCAACTTAGATAGAATTTCTTTGCAAATATTTCAGATGTCTGTATGCAAGTTAGTAGTAAAATGTGCTATATTTTAGTAACCGATATTTGAGACAGAGACGGTCCATCCGAGTGTCCTAAACTCTGATGTTTATGAAGCGTGTAGAGTTCAGGTCCCAAGGTTATAAAGCTGAGATTAGAAACCAGTCTCAAATCTCAAGCATCTGATTGACTGAAATGGCGACTGGTCGCCATTTCAGCCAATCAGATTTGAGACTGGTTTCCATGCTCAGTTTTATAACCTTGGACACTGAACAGATACCATAGGTCATATTCTAGCCCCCATTTGGGAGTCGCAGTTTTACCTTAACGATTATCTAGAAATTTGTTAAGTTTTTAATTAACCAACATCCGGTCAGAAACGACTCGAACTTCAATTATAACATTATATGCTGTCCTCAAAATAGTATAACTTTGCAGCAAAAACAAAGGATCACAAATTACTTAGTTATGTGGTTCTGTTGTGAGTGTGTAAATTCTATTCAACCGACATCTTTTTGGAATAGCTTGAAAAATATTAATGAACTTTTGCATGTAACATCCTGTGATCGTGTTCGTTCTGTAATATGTGACTGTGACTGAAAATTGGGACCATATAAAGGAACTTTAATTTTATTCTAACGAAAAACTAAAAGACAATTTTCAATAATCTATTTATTCTGAGAAATGATTATGAAGTTTTTATTTCCTACGAGAAGATCCTGTACTTTTCATGAAAACATAGATTAACGAAAATTGTTTGCCATACAGCAGGCGCGTAGGAGCAGGGGCCGCGGGAGCCGCGGACCCAATATTTCGGCAAGTCGCGGTCCCGGCGGCCAAGACTTCAATTTAGGGTTCTTTGGCGATTATGCAATGCCATAAACAGTAAACTCTTGCCATAACATCGTCGTCTTCACCTAAAATTCGTTATCGGCTTAGCTAATATAGTCAAGTGACAACGTCAAGAAAACGATCATGTGTCGCGGGATTGCCTCAGGATGTTGAACTAATGGTTGAGTAAGGAGCTGACCCCAGTTAAATGTATCGAAATAAGTGGCGCGAAACAAATCGCTCCTACGCGCCTGTACAGTATGGCAACAAATGTACTTTTATTTTAGTTTACATCGAAATGAAACGAAAAAAGCTTTGTATCGTGTTCGCGAACATGCCAAACACTAATAAGGACAGTAAGGACGAGATCTTTTTGTTTTTTTGTAGGGATTATTTTCCTGTTTGGCATACATTATCTCCCTGCTCCATATGTATCCATTACAGACTCGCTGACCAAAACATATATTGCCTTCTCAAATAACCTCGTTTTGGATTAATTATTGTTTTTTAGACATGATGTCAAGCAATGACATCAAGATAGCAAACTAAAAGTCATTGTTTATAGTCACGTTTATTATTGTTTTAACATGCCAATATATTTTGAAAACATCTCTTGAACTCTCGAGAAAACCAATTATCCAAACTGACCACTTCTCATTTTAACAGAACAGAACAGAACAGAACGTTTATTTGACAAAGTCATTTAGTGAAACAAATATTTTTTGTTAAATATGTTATCAAGCAATTAGTATGAGTTGTATTAAAAGAACGGGAATAATTTACACATTATTTTTCACACAGAAACACACAGTTAATATTTCTAAAGATAATACATACAGACAAGTAATTTGTTTGACTGATTTAAACGTATACATGCATTATCATTTTATTATAACATACCCTTTACTGTATTGTTATATTTTGCAACAGTATGAAATGTTATCCGCAGAATAAAAGGATTTCCGCGTGGGTACATGTAATGAGCGAACAACACAGAGTGACCTTTATAATAAATGGAATCGATTCATTTTATCCAACAATTGGCTGCGCATTATAGCTGTCGTATGCCCAAATCTTGACAGAACGGACTTTTAGAGCTGGATCTCCTCCATTCCATGTTGGCAGCCACATATTCCGGGACTCATAGAACTTTTTCGGAGCCAATCCGTCATTGTTGGACCAGGGTTTTGAATAACAAACATTCTGAATATTGTCCGGGAAGAATCCGTTTGTGCCTCCCACAGCAACGTTCATTTGGAGGTAAAACTGAAACGAGATAACATTACAGAATATGACATATAACAGAATATAACATTATACAGAAACTAAACTGTGATATACGTAAACGTCTCCAAGCATCAATTTTCAATGAACCAAGTCAGTTTACTGTTGTCTGTTCACTCTTTGTGAAATAACGTTATATATATCAAAATAAAAGTTTTTTTTTATACTTAAATAATAAATATATAATTCATATTAATTGCATCCATTTTAGTTTGTGTTGTCCTCTTTTTCAGCTCTTTTCTATTCGTTCAATCAGACAGAGCGATCTGACACATGAGATTCAATTTAGTACCCAGACATCTACACGTAGTGCTCTTCTACTGCAGTAACTTTATGACCGGGAACCATACTATGTAGAGCTACTTATTCCTAATGTATAAACCTTCTAACCTCTCTATCAAATGGTGCATCTTTTTCTCCACTTTGCCACACATTAGTCCCCGAGAAGCCCCCTTTTTTGGATATAACCGCCTGATGGGTTCGGTACCGTCAGTATAGCTGTACCGTCAACACCTAAAGTGACAAATAGATATTATATAAATATCACATCCCATTGGGGGAAACAGTATCTGTGATACAACGTTAACTTCGAAAAAATACGATCGATCACCAAAATTTACAAAAAAGGCCAATCGTGTCACTTCAAACGTCCATTTCAAAGCTTTATTTACATTGTTTGGCCGAAATTCGTTTTACTATGTGAAGTGTATTCATTAATGTATCACGTCATGTAGTTAAATCTTTTCCCAACCCGCTAGTTTTCAAAAAATTGAATTTTCATGTGCACTGGTAGTTTTACAAGATGGTACGGCTACTAGCCAATTGACAGTCCGGCTACTAGCTTTCAAGATTTGTCATCATTTCACATCAAATATGTACTTTCTATGCAGTGTGTTTCAAAATGCGACTGTTCTGCCGAAAGAAAATAGCGAAGCAAGTCTATTGTGTACGTAAATGGGCGGATTTTTTAAATATTATTTACGAAAATAGAGAAATCGAAAGTATATTTGTAACGGGGATTGCGGCATACTGCTACAGAGATAATAGGCGATGAAAATTATCAAAATATTTCATTTTTAGCCTATATTCAAACTATTTTAGAGATATTTAATAATAATTTATAATATGACGTCAGAACAACAACAAAATTGATGAAAAAGATTATTTAGTCAACCCTAGTAGAGACTGCTAGTAGCCGGACCATTTGTTTTTTAGACTTTGCTAGTAGCCGTACCATCTTGTCACACTACCAGTGCAAATGAAAATTCGAGTTTTTCGAAAACTAGCGGGTTGGGACAAGATTTAACTACATGAAGTGATATAGTAACGAATACACTTCACATAGTAAAACGAATTTCGGCCAAACAATGAAAATAAAGCTTTGAAATGGACGTTTGAAGTGACACGATTGACATTTTTTTTGTAAATTTTGGTGATCGATCGTATTTTTAACGTTGTATCACGTTCATTTTATAACTCGATGCACTCTATTTCTTGCTAGTCTAAGTATTTAAAGTAAAAGAATTAAATAATTACTCTTTATTCAATTTCTTACCCGCTTTGTAACAAGATCCTTCACGATTTCTATGTCATGTAGTCAGCGCTATCGGAAGTAGGGTCGGACTTTCGAGTGTACACTGTGGATCGTGCCATTTAAATACCAGCGATCTACAGCATGATGTATGTTTCGCTTCCCGAAGTTTTTCAAGCGTCTGTGTCAGAGTAAAACCTAGATTTACGCAAAATTTGATATTTGCACGGACTTCGTGGTCAGTTTTTGACGTCATGCTTTTTAGACACCTTATCTACAGTTTTTGCAATTGCTTTGTATGTTTATAACATAGAGCGCTGAAAATTAACGGAAATGATGTTCAGACGTCACATAATCACGTGACAGATTCCCGCGAAAATTGACGTTCGTACACATACTTTAATGCTTGCGTGTTTTCTTTGTAAAACGTATAAAAACGGAGTGCTCCAGTAACCGTTACCATGGAACCGTTATAGCTATTAAATCATAGATTGTGATGCAAATACTAGTCTTAATATATGATTTTAGGATTGCAGGCACATTAAACTATAATGTGTGCAAAATACATGTATCTACGACACATATTAAAGTTTTAGCAAACAAAGTCCACGAATTTATCATACAACCCTCGTATATGCATGTCTTCTTTTGAACGTCTGTATTTATATGTATATGCCATGTTAATCACCTTGTGGAAATAAAGAGAATATATGTTAACACTCGAGTTACTTATTATAGCACCCTTTGAGGAATGAGAGCTATTTGTAATCGTTCGATTAAACATTTAAGCTGAAACCATCCATAGGCGGACTTGGTGACATGGTGGTTGTAACAATGTTTAGGCAGGATCTCGACCATGCACGGAGTTATTGTGGACCCTATTTTAAGGGCAAATAAGACATATGATTGCCGGGTCATAGCTACCGTAACCAACATAAACCGATGTGTTAAATCCCTACAAACACGATATGATCTGCCGTCCAGTCCAAGTAATGTGTGTGGAAATCATCTCCCCAGGTCCCAGACGGCAAATCCCTGAAATGTAAGGCAAGCAATTTGTGCGGAAATCATCTCCGCAGGTCCCAGACTGCAAATCCATGAAATGTAAGGCAAGTTAAAGGTTGTGTGCAGCTTGTGGTAGGTTTGTGCAACTTGGGGTAGGGGAGGGTATGTTTATAGTGAACGCATTTGCAATTGATCTTGGCAGAAAAATAAGTGTTAAAGCCACTTCCGTGAAATGTGTTTTCTTTCTTGTTGCAAATATTAAAAAGCCTCACTTTTATTCTAAATAGTTGAAATGTCAATTTCATTGAGTGTTTGTACGCAATGGAACTGTCATTTTCTTTACAAACAGTTCCAATGCGAAATTCCGCTGATATCTTGCTGTCTTCCGTTAAATGTCGTAAATTACATGACATTTTTTTTTTTAATTCTTTAAAGCGTTGGTTTCCTGCAGATGTTGCCGTTACACAGGTTTGTTGAATATATTTTTATAGTTAACCTGTGATTTGTGGTAATGCTCCATCTGTCCTGGTCCCAGTTCGTCCCCCAGTGAAGAGTAGATATCATCTGGTGGATTCCAATGTTACCATAGTTACGATTGCCTAGGTAACACACATAACAAATGTAGCTTGACCACGCAACAAACCACCCGAAAATAGTTCAACACGATAGCTATTTAGTGTGTAATGTTAAACTGTTCTGGCTGAAGAAAGAATGTTTTTAAAAAATACCAAAATATTCGCGAAGATGAAGACTTTGTCATTTACATTTCACAATAAGACAGAATTTCACATACTATTAATGTTTTCTTACATGTTTGTCATCCAGTTTATATATAAATATGTATTTCAATTGATACCATTACAGACGTATACTGCAGTTGTTCGAAAATCTGCAATAACCATGTTTTATTTTGACAAAGCTTACCTCTAGTTTCTACCATATCAATCTCGACTGATCTCGGCCAGCCTCCATAGTGCTCATCACGGGGCATCAGCCAGATAGCTGAAAGGAGAGACCTCTACCATTTACAATAGAAACTCACGATATATGTCTTATAAAAGGTATGAGCAAAGACCTATGTATTTGGTATGAGTTGCTTTGGTATATTGTCATCGAATTTGAGAGTTCTCATGCAAACGGTTTTTCTTTTGTTACTTTAAGAGTATGTGCTTGGTAATTAGAACACGAATTAGACTAAACTGAGCTTGCAAACATTAGTTCATCCTTAGATAAATACACTTTTTATTAAAATCTAGGTGGCAATAAGTATTTCCCCCAAAATTCATTTTTGAAAATTTTAGCCAGTTTTAGACATTTGCAATGTTAGCGACCCCTTAAGCAAGCGTCTATTAAAACTAAATGCTACCTACCTGGCCAAATCCAATCGCCAATCGGCAGCTGAGCTTCTACTTCAACCCTGCCGTACTTGAAACTGAAGTCTCTTGGGTGATGAGCTTGGCCGACATGATCGGTGGAATTATGGCGTCCTTCGAATCTCTATGGCAACCGTAAAATTCGCTCTTCGTACACATCCCCCATTGTTCTGAAGCAGAAATATATTTATTTGTTGAAACAATTATTCAAAATGTCGTTGAGCTCTGTTGCCTGTAGATTAAAGTCGCTTTCGATCACAGGCCGTCATCTCTGAGATTCAAATACAAGTGATAGGTTAAAATTGAGCTCGGTCTCCAAACTGGCGTTTCCAGACTAATCACCAATCTCGGTTTAAGACCGTATTTTCGAATGTCAAAGAACGGTTTCAACCGGTGGCTGCAATGCTATATGGTATGATCAGGACCTAACGCTAATTAACAAACGCATTTTATAATAATAAATTAGCAATGGAATTTTGACGATTAGTCGGTCATTTCTAAAAAAAATTATTTGCCTTACATTTTTGTTTAGTATGATTAAAACTTTTTAATCCAAGTGCGTCATTTTGTCAGTCGCAGCCAGATTTGAAGAACTTACGTTGGACGTCAAGGACACCATGACAAAGGAAATCTTCTCCAAACTTGTCGAACGTCTGCGAAAACAAAATAAATCTTATTTAGACTATAAGATATTCGCACATTACTTGCAAATGAAGTTTGCACTTGGGCGAGGTGATACCGCTCTAATTAAATCACGAAATATACATCATTTTTGATCGGCGCGTATTAAAAACAATAACATTACCTGGCCCCATACCTGTTTTAAACATATTGCCTGTCTTATTCTTCCCAAATAAACTCGCGAGTTACATTCTTGTGGAACTGGCAGAATGAGTAATGTGCAGGTACAGTATAACATCCAAACACATGGAACGTGACTGTGTAGAACTTACTGGCTTTAAGTACAGAACACCGTCCCTAACGTAACTGTTGGCTGGTTCCGGGGAATAAATCTGGAACTCCCAATTCTGTAATACATAAATCGGCACACAATATTGGTTCTCACTAAGTAAATTGAAAATATCAATAAACTTAGTTTAAATAAAAGGTGGATACGTATTTAACATCTTAGACTGGTCTTCTCCAAGTACGTACTTAGCTCATATAGGACTCCGTATATATGCACAAAACACAGCTAATTATGGTGCTTTTGTGGGTCTAAAGCCCAAGAAAATTATGGTGCTATTATTGGTCTGAAACCCCTAGTAAATTATGGTGCTATTATGGGTCATTTCTCACAAGGGTTTAAAAGATCCTTACACTATGCCAAATTTTAATTATACAACGTTTAAATCAAAATATTCAGTTGAAACATCGTTCCAGAATACAAGTAACTCTTCTTTCAAGTGTCCAACACAATTCCATCCAAATTCAAATATTCTGCTGACTACAAAATTAAAAAAAAAATAGTTAATTAAAATGGTGCGAATTTGTATCTCTCAGGTTTTCTTTTTCGTTGTTTTCGGTGTCGACCATTTCATAAACCATTGATATCTCTTCTTTCTCTGCTTTTTGGCTGTGAGGAGACCGTTTCCTAAGTGTGGCTTTTAATGTGCCCAAGATCATAAAACTAAATCTGGAGATCAGTCTCAAATCTCAAGCATCTGACCAGCCGCCATTTCAGCCAATCAGATCCTTGAGATTTGAGACTGATCTCAAAACTTAGTTATATGATCTTGGGCGCTGATATGCATGTTTTATTGTTTCTATATAATTTGAATGTTCTTAGGACGTTTCCTTCAAATAATAAAGAGGACCCACGAAAAGAAAATCCTGTCTTGTGAATTTACTGGAACTGAGAAGAAATTTGATTCCATAATTCTCAAAGTTAATGTGGATGAATTATTTTTGTGAGTTACTTTGTATTTTCCTGGATTTTCATAAGCAGACCGATCCATGAATTCATAAACCACCTCAAAGTGCAGAATTATATTAAAGCGCATTTTAAATAATGGAAAGCCATTAATACAAGACTCCATGAAAATGTGATCAAACAGAAAACCAAACAACTGTATACCCATCAATATAACTAGATCCACAGTTATTGCCCATTGACAGATCAGTCAACTTGCTTTTTAAGAATGTTTTCATATTTTTTTTCCATGCTTGGGTTGTCATCTAATTTGAATGGTTACCCTCAAAGCCTTTATTCCATGAATAGTCATTTCATCAGAACTGTTAAACTTTGCGACAAAATTATTTCTTGGGCACAAAAGTAGATAATACAAACCACAAAACTTAATTCTATCTTTTTATTTTTTTTTCAAGTATTTTTTAAAGGACAAAATGATCAATATTTTCACATGCTTTTTTCGTGTTGATCAAAACAGAATCCTTCCTTTGATTTGTTTCTGTATCAACCAATCATATTCACCCATCCAATCCGGCCAGCCAATTGGTTTTCAGCAAGAATGTCATTAAGAACATGATTGGATGATGCTATAACCACAGGGATGATTCTGGGTTGACCAAAAATAATAAAGCATGTGAAGATATTGATTAGCACAGATTAACCAACTATGGATTTCTGTCATACATAAATGCTCATGTAAATTGATCTAAATGACTATGTAAATTAATATAATGTAAGTGAAAGAACTAAAGGACACCATAACTGGTACTTGCTGAAAGTTGATTCAGGTAATAAACACATGCTGATCCTATTAGAGAAATACACTTATCTGTCAAAAATTAAACCTAAACATGTTTAAGTGTCTTAATGAAATTTCAATAAATCTTTAAAATATCTGGCTTAAATATTCTGATTCTTAAAATCAATGAGTTTTTTTTTAGTTCTGCCATGAATCTGAACTTTTGCATTAAAATGTTTAATTTTGCATTTTTTTTCACATCACATATGAAAGCAATGCAGTATCAATGAGTTCATAAATTACCATTACAAACAAATGAATCTTTCATGTAAATGACTTATCCGTTCATAGCCATTTAGTGATTTACCTTTTACTCAATGATCAGTTTATTTAATAAACTTTCTTATATAAACATTCATCCAGTATTCAGATGTTAACTAATTTGCATGTCTGAACATACTTCTGATATTATTCACTATGAATAACTCTATCACACAAATTCACTGTCACTACTTTTTCAATCGTTCATGGAAAAATTGTTCCACCGAGTCTGTGTTCCACTTCTCTATGCCGAGCGTCTCGCGCACCTCACGATTCTCATCCATCAGATGGATCTCAGGATCCGCGCCTCGGACATATTTTATCTCAAGACCCGGAAACTGATTAGGCCGTTCGCTTTTCACAAAGGCTGAAAAAGAAAAAGAGCTTTTCATCAGAAAGTTAAATAATTCTTCTAGTCTTTTGTAACACACTTCAATCGAGCCGCTTAGGGGAAAACTGTAAGATCAAATCTTCTTCCAACTTCCAAACTGAATAAATTCTCAATTTTCATCACAAATGACAAAGTGAAAGACTATATTGTTTGTGAACTTTAAAATAAACATTCTGATCAATTTTGGTGAAAATTGCATGAAGTATGTAAATTTCAGAATATTGTAAATATATTGTTATCTTAAACTTGTACATGATATTTTATGATCTAAGTGAAAAAATTTCCGTTCTGTTCAGTCCTTTCACATACTCCTTTCTAAATCAAAATTGTTTGCTTTTTAAAACAACAACATAATGAATCTAACAGCTAACAGTGCCAGATCAGGATATACATATGTGTAGGCTATCTAAATAAACTCTGGTCTTAATATACCCTTGGTATATGAGCCATACCCTATGGAAAAAAGTAAAATGTTGCATATGTTAGATTAATATAAATGCATACAGAGTAATTAAGTACTGACCCTGCACCTGAGGATATCTCCCCAATTTTCATCCACATACTCGTAATTCTGCAAATGGATATACCTGCAACATAAAGCATTCATATAGTTCATTCCTTGCAATACTGTTAATTCGTGAATAATAGTTGGGTATATTTGTTGATGAATTTAGAACTTTGGTGAAAATTAAAACATAAGAATACTAACTTTACTAGTTTTTGTTAAAAGATTTTAGATGTGGCTCAACAACTAACCTTTATTAATCTTACAAATACCATTTAATGAATCTATACCTGCTTCACACAAGATGAAAATCTTCAATGTTGAGTAAATGGTTAAAATACTCATTGAACAATATGCTGATCAGCAAACAGTCGAAGGTGATGGATTAAGAAATTCTACTAAATTTACAGTTGTCTCAATTGATAATCAAATATTACTTTTAAAGCTTGATCTGTGTTGACATCTTCCTGGCAACAATTTTGGCAATCAGCTTTGATAGGAGCTAAATTAAACTCGTCCAGCAAGTTACACGATGTGCACATGAGATTTGGTGTGAATCCCAAACTTTTGCATTCTTCCTCCGATAGCTTACTACAGTCCCCAAGTCCTAACTGTATCTGAAAGTATACACCATACCATGATACAATGTATGCTATGCAAAGATCTAATGGTCATTTTCCCACATTATAAATATGGCTAAATTGTTAGTCAAGAATTGAATTTACAGTTTATTGAGTTCATCAACTTGCTTACTGACCTGAATTTTAAATTTTTATGTTTTAACCCTTTCCTCCATATACATGCCTTGTAGCATAGACAATTAGTGTTGATCCAGATCAGCCGGCACATCCATACCTTATAGGACTGGCTAAAGGTCTGGTTACCAGACCTCTAACCATTTCCTTTTTCTGGTTACTGGACCTATAACCGTGCCAGCTGATCAGGATCTGCACTTTTCGCTTTTAGATTTATTATGTTATTTCTGACCAAGAAGCGAACAGCAATGCAGATCCTGATCAGGCGGCACAGATGTGCCGGCTGATCTGGATATTCACTGTTCGCACATGCGTAAAAATGCATTTATATGGAGAAAAAGGGTTTAAAAGCAACAATGAAAATATATGTATGCAATATATGTATGCAGACGCATAGATGATGTTGATGTGTTACAAGTTTTCATGTATAAACATTAAAGTTGTTCAATATCTTTAAAATTTATTTGTTCCTAATTTACATGTACTAGTATGTCATCGAAATGTTATTTATTACTTTTGTAAAGTTATTGTTATTTAATTACATTTGGAAGAAAGGGTGTAAATATAATTGTAACTGAACATTTACCATGTAATTGTAATTTAATTAATCACATTTGAAAGTAATTTACTCCAAGTCTGTGTGCATTTTTTTCTTTCAAAGAACAAAGTTTGTAATTGCTGAAATTGATTTTTAATCTTTTATTTTTTGGGGCCACCTGTAGTTTTCTGGTACGTAAAATGCGCCCCATAACCCTGCTGGCATTTTAATTCATTTATTCATTGAATAATTAGTTCAGAATATAGTGGTTAATGGGGGCTGCTGCCCCCATTTCCCCGCTTGCATTAAATTATTAATGTTCAATTATTACACGAGCTCTATGTACAACACCGGTACCGGTAAAATGCATTCTAGCCATTTTTTTAATACCAGACATCTAGCCAGCACTCATATGACTGGCTAAAGGTCTGGTTACCAGACCTCTAACCACTTCCTTTTTAAATTTGCCCATGTTAAAAATGAATTAGAAAATTAGTTGTCAGTCAATGAGCTCTCCTCATCAAGAAGTGCTTACTTTAATATTACTGTTTTAAAAATATATGTGGATCAGAACTGCTGCCTGGACCTAAGATTTAACAAAATAAACTGCAGCGAATTAAGTTAAAACTGACGTGGCAATTTCCTGTCGAAAGTGTAATATTTGGCGAAACTTTCTCCAAGACATTTGTTACTTTTAAGGTCAAATAATAACCAACAAAGTAATGAATAATTCTTTATAGAAATACAATTAATTTCTTGAGAGAATATGTGTAAACTTACAAAATAAACACACAACCACCATGCAAGCGAACTTAAGTTCGCCATTTTAGAGAGCTGTCTGCATAGCCGATCGTTCGTATTCAAATTGTGTTATTGTTAAAGTTCAGAATACATTATTTATATGCAAAAAATAATATAAAAAACTTTATTATATCTTATTGCATTAACTTAACATGTATATATTAATAAAACAACAACTTTATCCGCATTGACGTATTTTCAGAAAATACTAAAAATAACTGAAACTCACGCGTGTCTTGATTGGTAAACTTGATTTGTAACATATTATCTGATTGGTGTACTATTCTGTAACCTACTTTCGATTTCCAGAAACACAAAGTTGACCCAGTTTCTATTGCAGCACCTAAACAAAATGAACAACAACGTTCTTGAAGTAAGTAAATGTGTGTATAAGTTTTGCCACCCACTTTAACGTCTAATAGTGACATTGTCCCATATTGTCGTTCCAGAGTGCTGATAGCTTGAATGATTTCAAGTCTTCATGTATCTGTGTACAGTCTCAGTCAGTACAGTTGCTACTGTATAACTTGACTGTAAGAGGTTCAAATCTTAAATTCATTTTTTCACCGGCATTATTTCGGCTAGAATGCAGTTTACCAGTGCGGATGTTATGGGGCGACAACAACACATTTTACGTACCGGTAAACTGCCGGTGTGTCCCCATTATTTCATTTGATCAACCTACCACCAGACATTGTTCGTGTCAAACGATACAGAGATCAGTTTAACAAAGCTGTTAGCTTTGTTGTACATGTCACCCCATAAGCATGGGGGGAGCTGGCCGTACATTTTTTTAACATTATAAGCCTCCTATCTCTTCTTCCAGCATCTGGACCAGAGACAGGAAGGGCCATTCATAAAATAGGAGAATATAAATTTGTAATATAATGTCATTTTCACAGATATGATTGTCATCAAGCTACATTCTCACTTTATCTCACATCATTAAAGTGAAAAGACTATTGCGAACATAAATCGTTCATAAAGTATACAATTTGTTAAGCCTTTCCTCCATTGCAACCATGCTGTCTGATCAGGATCTGCACTGTTCACTTTTAGGTCAGAAAAAAACCTAATAAAAACAGTGCTGATCTTGATCAGATGGTTGATATGTATCTACAGTGTTCGCCCATGCCATATAAAGGAATACCATGTATATGGATGAAAGGGTTAAGCCATTTTATGCTATGAATCAAATATAATGTTACTAACATAATGCAGACATCAATGACAATGGCCTTATATTCTTCCTATAATTATTTCCATAATTTTTTTCTCTAGAGTTTTATTCTCCAAGATTTCCAGAATCAGGGTTTGAAGCAGTCTAAAGGTAGTTTAATATTAATTACCATATTTTTGGTCAAAATCCCTTATGACTGCTCATCTTTTAAAATCAAATTCTATATAATGATAACAACAATAAAACAAATGATTAATACATATATATTGGTTTCCAGATCTCAAGACGGCCCTCAAAGGATTGGCTAGTGATCCTGTTACCCCTCAAAATTTGACTGTCCAGTGCATCTAAATTACACTGCTCATCCCATAAATCCCTTTTTTACAATCATCACTTGTAGTGGATTAAAGATGCTTCCAGTGCTGTGTTAATTTGCTGTAATCATTAACTGTCAACCGATGTGACCTACAAATATTAAACTTTAAAGCAGCTCTTACCATTTTTTATTGCTTTATGATGATACATGTTTGATATAAATAATTCAGTTAATATCTGTATTAAGCACTACACCTGTGCTAGCCATTCTTTCATTCTTTCATTTCCACAAAATCATATGAACCATGCAATGTGAAATCAAAAGATAAATACATGTTGATGATTGTTATTGTTGCAGGTACATTAGTACAGAGAAAAAATGGCAGCACACGAAGAGGACAACATTGAAAGTTTTGTTTCTTTTATTGAAAAGGTATCTTATTTCTGAATTGTGTTTGTTTATGGTTTGTGTTTAATTTTTTTTTTCCTCACACTTCAAAATATGTACTGATACATTTTCCATGTCCAACATAAAGTAAATACTGATAATTTAAAATAACAGTTAACATGGATTTAAATTTTGAATATACTAGATTTTTATGCCTGTTACTCTTTGTATTAAATTATGTTGTTATAATTTTTTTATCCCCCCGCCAAAGGCGAGGGGGATATTAGAAATGCCCTTCGTCCGTGCGTCCGTCCGAAACAATTTTGTCCGCAGCATAAGTCCAAAACTACTGGAGGGATTTTATTCAAACTTCATACAATGACAGAGCTCATTGGTAGGTAGTGCAGTGTGCAAGAACAATAACTCTACCTTGCCTATTTTTAGAGTTATTCCCCTTTATCATATTTACTTGATAAATTTTGTCCGGAGCATAAGTCCAAAAGTACTGGAGGGATTTTATTCAAACTTCATACACTGACAGAGCACATTGGTAGGAAGTGCAGTGTGCAAGAACAATAACTCTATCTTGCCTATTTTTAGAGTTATTCCCCTTTATCATATTTACTTGATAAATTTTGTCCGGAGCATAAGTCCAAAACTACTGGAGGGATTTTATTCAAACTTCATACACTGACAGAGCACATTGGTAGGTAGTGCATTGTGCAAGAACAATAACTCTGCCTTTCCTATTTTTAGAGTTATTCCCCTTTATCATATTTACTTGATATATTTTGTCCGGAGCATAAGTCCAAAAGTACTGGAGGGATTTTATTCAAACTTCATACACTGACAGAGCACATTTGTAGGTAGTGCAGTGTGCAAGAACGATAACTCTACCTTGCCTATTTTTAGAGTTATTCCCCTTTATCATATTTACTTGATAAATTTTGTTGTCCGGAGCATAACTCCAAAACATCTTGAGGGATTTTATTCAAACTTCATACACTGACAGAGCACATTGGTAGGTAGTGCATTGTGCAAGAACAATAACTCTATTTTGCCTATTTTAAGAGTTATTCCCCTTTATCATATTTACTTGATAAATTTTGTCCGGAGCTTAAGTCCAAAACTACTGGAGGGATTTTATTTAAACTTCATATACTGACAGAGCTCATTAGTAGATAGTGCAATGTGCAAGAACCATAACTCGACCTTGCCTTTTTTTAAGAGTTATTCCCCTTTATCATATTTACTTGATAAATTTTGTCCGGAGCATAAGTCCAAAACTACTTGAGGGATTTTATTCAAACTTCATACACTGACAGAGCACATTGGTAGGTAGTGCAGAGTGCAAGAACAATAACTCTACCTTGCCTATTTTAAGAGTTATTCCTCTTTATCATATTTACTTGATATATTCTTTCCGGAGCACAACTCCAAAACTATTTGAGGGCTTTTATTCAAACTTCATACACTGACAGAGCACATTGGTATGTAGTGCAGTGTGCAAGTGCAATAACTCTACCTTGCCTTTTATAGAGTTATTCCCCTTTATCACATTTACTTGATACATTTTTTCCAGAGCATAACTCCAAAACTACTTGAGGGATTTTATTCAAACTTCATACACTGACAGAGCACATTGTAGGTAGTGCAGTGTGCAAGTCCAATAACTCTACCTTGCCTTTTTTAGAGTTATTCCTCTTATCAGAATTACTTAATAAATTTTGTCCGGAGCATAACTCAAAAACTACTTGAGGGATTTTATTCAAATTTCATATACTGACAGAGCACAGTAGGTAGTGCAGTGTGCAAGTCCAATAACTCTACCTTGCCTATTTTTTAGAGTTATTCCCCTTTATCAGATTTACTTGATAAATTTTGTTTAAAAATTTTAACTCCAAATTTAAAAGGATTTCCTCTCCAGGTAAATTATACGAAAGTACAACCTTCAGGTTACTTTTGCCATGTGTAAAATGGCTCTTGTCTGTACTTTTTATAGAATGATAAAACCGAAATAAAAGATCTGTGTCAGCAATGGGAGAACTTGTGTGAGAGCTTACCAATAGACAGTATGATTAGGTGGAAGATGGACCCTTGGTTTCAGGAATGTCACAGATCATGGTAGGTAGCTACTGTCCACCAAAAGATGTTTTGCTGCTTCTTTGTTTCATTGTTTTCTATTTATCTTTTACTCCATATATTACGCTTTTTTATGTGTGGATTTCTGTGCTGTCTGATCAGGATCTGCACTAGTCGCATCTTGATCAATAATAACCTAATAAATCTAACAGCGAAGAGTGTAGATCCTGATCGGGCAACACGGATACGCCAGCTGATTTGAATCTACCCTGTTTGCCCACACAAAATGTTAAGTGTTAAAATGTGTCTTCTTCATCTAAGCCACAATATATTCAACTTCATAAAGTTTTTATGCAATACATGTGTATATTTTGACAGATTTATAAAGAAAAAAATTCTAGCTGTCTTCCTATGAGATCTTTATTAGAATCTTATTCGGAGAATCAGTCATTCTTTCTCATTCATGATAATTTTTACAGAAAATTAAATTCAATCCAACATTGAATAGACTGACGAGGCAAAAAAATATCCGATCTATCATAGGTGTCAGTTAATTATTTCCCAAGTGCTATGACACTACAGGAAAGATGTTCTCAAGCTGACGCACGACGTGTCCAGTGAGATGGCGCGGAGCAGGAAGGAGGAGCTGTTCACCAGGTTCCAGCACAAGATTGAAATGGTTGTACAGAATGAGAAAGACCCGTTTGTGCGCAAGTTCAAGTTGGAGCCTCAGAGAGATGAGATTTATGTGAGAATTTTACAACTGATCTATTTTTAGCTCAGTCGAGTCATCAGCTCTCATTCTCTAGTGTGAGGTGTTTCCTACCAAATCATCAACATAAATAGATTTAAGTAAGCATTTGAGTCAATCTGATTAAAATAATCTCCAACAAGCAGAAGGAGAAAAAAAGGAAAAACGTAAAAAGACATTATTTGTCCTTTACTTCACCAAATCTGTGATTTGGATGTTTCAGAGAACATATAAGCTGAATCCAGAGATGTGGGTGGAGCTGGCCATACAGTGTGTAGAGAGAGAACATGAACTCTTGTTAGCATTCAACACGGTAAGTGGATGGAGCTGGCCATACAGTGTGTGGAGGGAGAACATGAACTCTTGTTAGCATTCAACACAGTAAGTGGGTGGAGCTGGCCATAAAGTGTGTAGAGAGAGAACAGGAGCTCTTGTTAGCATTCAACACGGGAAGTGGGTGGAGCTGGCCATACAGTGTGTAGAGAGAGAACATGAACTCTTGTTAGCATTCAACACAGTAAGTGGGTGGAGCTGGCCATACAGTGTGTAGAGAGAGAACATGAACTCTTGTTAGCATTCAACACAGTAAGTGGGTGGAGCTGGCCATAAAGTGTGTAGAGAGAGAACATGAACTCTTGTTAGCATTCAACATGGTAAGTGGGTGGAGCTGGCCATACAGTGTGTGTAGAGAGAACATGAACTCTTGTTAGCATTCAACACGGTAAGTGGGTGGAGCTTGCCATACAGTGTGTGGAGAGAGAACATGAACTCTTGTTAGCATTCAACACGGTAAGTGGGTGGAGCTGGCCATACAGTGTGTAGAGAGAGAACATGAACTCTTGTTAGCATTCAACACGGTAAGTGGGTGGAGCTGGCCATACAGTGTGTAGAGAGAGAACATGAACTCTTGTTAGCATTCAACACGGTAAGTGGGTGGAGCTGGCCATACAGTGTGTGGAGAGAGAACATGAACTCTTGTTAGCATTCAATGCAGAAGTGGGTGGAGCTGGCCATACAGTATGTAGACAGAGAACATGAACTCTTGTTAGCATTCAAGACGGGAGGTGGGTTGAGCTGGCCATACAGTGTGTAGAGAGAGAACATGAGCTCTTGCTAGCATTCAACACGGTAAGTGGGTGGAGCTGGCCATACAGTGTGTAGAGAGAGAACATGAGCTCTTGCTAGCATTCAACACGGTAAGTGGGTGGAGCTGGCCATACAGTGTGTAGAGAGAGAACATGAGCTCTTGTAAGCATTCAACACGGGAAGTGGGTGGAGCTTGCCATACAGTGTGTGGAGAGAGAACATGAACTCTTGTTAGCATTCAACATGGGAAGTGGGTGGAGCTGGCCATACAGTGTGTATAGAGAGAACATGAACTCTTGTTAGCATTCAACACGGTAAGTGGGTGGAGCTGGCCATACAGTGTGTAGAGAGAGAACATCAACTTTTTTAGCATTCAACACAGTAAGTGGGTGGGGCTGGCCATACAGTGTCTAGAGAGAGAACAGGAGCTCTTGTTAGCATTCAACACGGTAAGTGGGTGGAGCTGGCCATACAGTGTGTAGAGAGAGAACATGAACTCTTGTTAGCATTCAACACGGTAAGTGGGTGGAGCTGGCCATACAGTGTGTAGAGAGAGAACATGAACTCTTGTTAGCATTCAGCATGAGAAGTGGTTAGAGCTGGCCATACAGTGTGTGGAGAGAGAACATGAACTCTTGTTAGCATTCAACATGGTTAGTGGGTGGAGCTGGCCATACAGTGTGTAGAGAGAGAACATGAACTCTTGTTAGCATTCAACACAGTAAGTGGGTGGAGCTGGCCATATAGTGTGTAGAGAGAGAACATGAACTCTTGTTAGCATTCAACACGGGAAGTGGGTGGAGCTGGCCATACAGTGTGTAGAGAGAGAACAGGAGCTCTTGTTAGCATTTAACACAGTAAGTGGGTGGAGCTGGTTAAACAGTGTGTGGAGAGTGAAAAGGAGCTCTTGTTAGCATTCAACATGGGAAGTGGGTGGAGCTGGCCATACAGTTTGTAGAGAGAGAACATGAACTCTTGTTAGCATTCAACACGGTAAGTGGGTGGAGCTGGCCATACAGTGTGTAGAGAGAGAACATGAACTCTTGTTAGCATTCAACACGGTAAGTGGGTGGAGCTGGCCATACAGTGTGTGGAGAGAGAACATGAACTCTTGTAAGCATTCAACACGGTAAGTGGGTGGAGCTGGCCATACAGTGTGTGGAGAGAGAACATGAGCTCTTGTTAGCATTCAACACGGTAAGTGGGTGGAGCTGGCCATACAGTGTGTAGAGAGAGAACATGAACTCTTGTTAGCATTCAACACGGGAAGTAGGTGGAGCTGGTCATACAGTGTGTGGAGAGCGAAAAGGAGCTCTTGTTAGCATTCAACACGGTAAGTGGGTGGAGCTGGCCATACAGTGTGTGGAGAGAGAACATGAACTCTTGTAAGCATTCAACATGGTAAGTGGGTGGAGCTGGCCATACAGTGTGTGGAGAGCGAAAAGGAGCTCTTGTTAGCATTCAACATGGGAAGTGGGTGGAGCTGGCCATACAGTGTGTAGAGAGAGAACAGGAGCTCTTGTTAGCATTCAACATGGGAAGTGGGTGGAGCTGGCCATACAGTGTGTGGAGAGAGAACATGAACTCTTGTAAGCATTCAACATGGTAAGTGGGTGGAGCTGGCCATACAGTGTGTAGAGAGAGAACATGAACTCTTGTTAGCATTCAACACAGTAAGTGGGTGGAGCTGGCCATACAGTGTGTGGAGAGAGAACATGAGCTCTTGTTAGCATTCAACACGGTAAGTGGGTGGAGCTTGCCATACAGTGTGTAGAGAGAGAACATGAGCTCTTGTAAGCATTCAACACGTTAACTACTTCTTTCTTTTACGGACAACTAATTATTTTATTTAATTCCTGTAAAGACAAGTTCTTGGATAGCTCGTAGTCATTATTTATGTTGCCAGTGTGAATCACCCCTTGTTCAACTTTCTGTCCTGTATTTATCTGATTCCAAGCCAGATCATGCTGCGAACATTTAGACTTAACATTAAAATTTTAAAAAAATTTAACATCTCTTTTTGAAGAAAAAAACGGATCACTTTGTCAGTCAATTGGTGTGTCTGTCCGACAGTCAGGTCAAACATTAACACTTAATGTGTTGTTTTTTTTTTATAATATAAAATGTGTGTTAATGTGGTATTTCATTCATTTCAATTTTAACGACATTCGCAGATATGTTGCGACCCTTCCATTTTAACGACATTCGCAGATAAGTTGCGACCCTTAACTGAAAGTGAAATGAATCGTACAGTTTAATTTTTTCCTGTTAAAAATAGTTAAGAAGGAAAACCACTATTGATTGTATACAGTATTTATGGGCTGTCATCAGATCTAACATTTTGTTTGATGTGACTTTAGTGAGATTGGCACATCAGTGCCACCTGATTTGGATCTACTCTGTTCACTTCTTAGAAATAAAATAATGAATCTAAAAGCAGACAGTGTAAATCCTGATCAGATGGCACTGATGTGCCGTTTTGTCTTTTTTGACACTGGATGCCAATGGGATAACAGCCAAATCCCAGGGAGTAAAGTGTTAACCCTTTCCTCCATAGATACGCCTTATATGCAAGGGCGAACAGTTTAGATCCAGATCAGCCGGCACATCTGTGCCATCTGATCAGGATCTTAACTGTTCACCTTTTGATTTGTTAGGTTATTTCTGACCAAAATGCGACCAGTGCAGATCCTTATCAGACTGAAAGGATGCGTCATCTGATCTAGATCTACTCTCACACACGCGTAAAAAAGCGTATATATGGAGTAAAGTGTTAAATAGCAGCATCTGCAATCCTACTCTGCTGGTTTCTTCAGGTGAAACAAGAGAAAGAGAAGGCTGAGGCCAATCTGAAGATAGAGAGAATGATCACCGAGGCCAAACAGGGAAAACGAGTAAGTTACTATCTTGGTCTAAAATGGCCTGAACTTTTGTCCTGAATTTTTAACTTAAAATGTATATTATCCCTTTCCTGTACAGATACGCATTTTTACGCATGTGCGACCAGTGTAGATCCAGATCAGGCGGCACATCCGTGCCGTCTGATCAGGATCTGCACTGGTCGCATTTTGGTCAGAAATAACCTAATGAATCAAGAAGCGAACAGTTTAGATCCTGATCAGATGGCACGGATGTGCCGGCTGATCTGGATCTAAACTGTTTGCCCTAGCGATTAAGGTGAGTCTGTACAGGAAAGGGTTATGTTGTCTTTCTCCTGTATCTGTGGAGGATATACCATATATAAGTTCAGTCTGGATATTCAGAATTTGATGTAAATAACCTCCCTCTCTTGAGTTTGTATACAAGCCTCATTTAATTTGTGTCTGAATCTGGTTGAAAACTGCAAATGATTTGTTAATTGCAGAATTTCAAGGAAATTTAAAGCAAGACTGCCCCTCCGCCTGCTAGCCGTGTTGTTGTCTTTTTTTATGAAACATCATGATTTGATCAACTTTGGCAAAGTTATTAATTATTTATTGTTAAAATGTGCCAGCATATAAAATATGGAGTACAGGGTTAAAATTAGAGAGTTCAGCAATATGCTTTACTTACTTGGTGATAGCAGCTGTATTTGTATAAACTATCTGTGGTAGCCCAGTTGGTACTGTATTATGTTTATCAATAGACTCTATGTCACTGTGCTTATGCTGGTGTCCATGACTAATGAATGCTTGTATATTTCCAGCAATTCTGTGTGTTTGTTGCCAAGCTGAAGAATGAGACAGAAACTCTGACCCAATTTTACCAGGTGAAGGAAGAGAAGGAGGAAAAACTGAGAAGTAAGTAGATCTATAGCCCTTTCCTCCATATATACGCATTTTTACGCATGTGCGACCAGTGTAGATCCAAATTAGCTGGCACATCCATGCCATCTGATCAGGATCTGCACTGGTCACATTTTGGTAGAAATAACCTTATAAACCAAAAAGGGAACGGTTAAGATCCTGATCAGATGGCACAGATGTACCAGCTGATCTGGATCTAAACTGTTCGCCCATGCAATAAAGGTGTGTCTGTGGAAGAAAGGGATAGTCTGTATCTATTGGCAAGATGTGAAGGGAAGCTGTCAAGAAAAAGGACCTATTTCGGATGAGACTTCCATTAACCCTCCATAGATAAACCTTTATTACGTGGCCAAACAGTGTAGATCCAGATCAGCTATAGATCCAGATCAGCTAGCACATTCACAAACAGTGTAGATCCAGATCAGCTAGCACATTCACAAACAGTGTAGATCCAGATCAGCTAGCACATTCACAGTGTAGATCCAGATCAGCTAGCACATTCACAAACAGTGTAGATCCAGATCAGCTAGCACATTCACAAACAGTGAAGATCCAGATCAGCTAGCACATTCACAAACAGTGTAGATCCAGATCAGCTAGCACATTCAGGATCAGGACCTAAACTGTTTGCTTTTCGAATTTTTTAGGTTATTTCTGACCAAAAAGAGAACAGTGCAAATCCTGATCATATGAAGTGGATTTACACTAGTCGCACATACGTTTAAATGCATATATATGGAGTAAACAGTTAAGAGCATTGGGGTCATGAACTTTGATGTGTCATCATAGGTCTGGAACAACACTTTTGAATGGCAATCTAATTACATGAAGTACTTCGAAAGGGGAGCTTATAACAAGTGGAGGTGGGAATGGTTGTCCCGTTGGCAATAATAATCGTAGATAGGGAAATTGTCTTAAAAAACCTGACATTGCTGATGTTGTTTTTTGTAATTCTTCATGTTTCGAAGTTCCTTTTATTACAAGGAAAGGCATTTTTAACCCTTTGAATTCCTTAAACCTCAGGAGCTCTCTTGGGCATCTGGCCCATTGATTCCTTGCCAGGGCTTTGCCCTGGACCTGCCAGGCCCCCAGCTTTTTATCAGGTTTTTCACAATTTACAACTTTTACTTACACATAAGATATTCTTCACATGCACGCCTCATGGTGATGAAACAACCTCTGTGACCAATAAGCAATTATTACATATTAACCCTGCAAGAGCTTGTCCTGACTTGAGCTACATTTGTGACAAGTTTAGATCAAGATCAGCTTGTGAATCTGTCCAGCTCAATCTGGATCTTCTCTATGAGGTATTCAGTCTTCGTATTCTGTAAAACTCCCATATTTGAATAGAATATATTGGCTTGTTTTAAATCATTAGCCAGAGCAATACACAGAATTTATGGTGATATATTAACACTTTCTCCATTAGGCACAATATTTTTTAACCATATTTTAGATTTAGACACCTTGCGATCACAGAAGCATAAGAATGGGATGAGCTTGGACAACAGCTTACAGCTCCACACAGAAATACAGAAGTGTGGGATAGATATAGAAAAGTCAGCTAACCAGATTCGCTATTACCAACAGGTATTGGGAATTCTTGTTTATACCAGTGCCGAAGATTTTCAACCTTAACCTTTTACGCGATGGAATATGACTTATTTTTTATGAGGGACCACTGTAGATCTAATCAGACTCTTTATCCATGCAATCTGATAACAATCTTTACTGTTTTCTTTATGGGAAGGAATAATTTAATGGCTCTAAAAGGACCAGTCTAGATCCTGATGAGACTGCTAAGAAGTCTATGCTGATCTGGTCTTGCAGGGCGTCAGCCTTCATTATTGGACATAAATTTGGTTAAAGCGGCTATATGATTAAAACAGTCATGAAATGATATGAACTTATCGCAGTACTGTAACTTAAACATGTAAATTTTGTGTACATTTAGATTATGCAACAGTACCATGACTACATATGTTTGCACTTATTTTTTACAATTAATTTTCTACATAGACATTTGAAATCAAACAGTATTTTTGTTTATTAATATGGTTTATGTAAGATTTAAAAAATACTTTACTCTATACATTAATGTAAATATAAAGGCTTTATAAAATATAGTACATGTACTTACAACCCTGCACATCCACACAGTCTGGTCAGGATACTTGGTTAGAAATAATCTTATCAATCTATGAAGTAAAGGGTTCAACTTCTTTCGTTCAGCAAGTGACCCTGGAGCTGACCAAGTTAAAGGATCATCTGGCCCAGCTTATTGTGGAGCTTGTGTCAAGGGTGAGAGAATGGCAGAGGGAGTTCAAGCTTCAGTACTCGGAACTGGTTGCCTCGCCAGAGCTAGACCTGGTCGCTCCACAGTAAGTACTGTTCTAGTATGCTCTGTTTAGGTAAATTAGGTAGATTCAGTCATTTATGTGAGCAGACTGATCCGATAACTTAAACAATCAGGAAATATAGATTTAAATGTAATAATCTAGGTTTCTAAAATCTTCAGCTGGCCAGACATTGTCCGATTCTCTGCAAAAAAAATTGTCCTGTCAAATTAGAAAATTTGTGAAAAATCAATCTTAAAAATTGAAAGAATCATCTATATAATATTGGTTCAAGTGGCCCATAATTTGTTCTGAATTTATGCACGTGTAAAATATTTCACAGCTTATCCCACTATAAACATGTCAAATATCAATCACACAAAATTGCCATGACTACATTTCCACTGGTGTTCGCTCTGTTTTGTAGACCAATGAAGGTTGAGAAAAAATGTCAATTGTTCTGTAGTTCAATATTGAATAGAATGATTTGACACTGTAGACTGTTGTTTATTATGTAGAGCATATTTCTGTCTGTCTACAAGGTTTGGTATTCATCAATTTTTACAAATTGTTGTGTAGACAATCTGCATGTAGGAGATTGATTGACAGCTGAGGCTGTGATTGTTTGAAGACATTTAACCCTTTCCTCCATATATACACATTTTTGTGCATGTGCAACAAATATAGATCCAGATCAGCCGGCTAATCAGGATCTACACTGGTTGCATTTTGGTCAGAAATAACAAATCAAGAAGTGAACAGTTTAGATCCTGATCAGATGGCATGGATGTGCCAGCTGTTCTGGATCTAAACCTGTTCACCCATGCAAAAAAGGTGTACCTATGGAGGAAAGGGTTAAAGCTCTTGTTATGAATCTGAATTTAAAGACAATATTGAATTGTCATATGTTAAATTAAACATTGATACACAGATATCCAAAATGTTCATTTTAGGTTCTTTACCAATTTGTTATTCTGAAAATAACTGCATTGAAGATTCCATGTTCACTGTCATGCAAATCAAATTTTGTACTGTTTACCTGTGTAAATATTAAGTTGTGCTTAACCCGGGCTAGGTGGTGTGGGCAGAAATATGCATTTCCATTACTATCCATAAAAAGTGTCATTCAAACCAAGCCTGGCATATTTTCATATTTTTCATGTTTGGTGAGTTTTCGAAGTTCCCATTTCATCATTCTAAATTTTAAAAAAAAGAATTGTTGTCTGTTGCTGTCACTGGTTAGAATCCTCATTTATTAACTGTATAAAATTGGTGGTACACAAAATGAAAACCAGTTTGATATGAAGGTGATTGCTTATCATTTAGGTGTGCCCAGACAGGTAGATTGATCTATGACCTGCTGAATGTGGACCTGATACAGTGTTACAACACTCTGCAGTACTTCGAAGGTGACTGCACAGAGTTAGAGTCCTTGGAGCATACTATTAGGCAAATGCTTTCCAGCTTTTTACAAAGGTAGTACATTAATTTGTCAATTATTAGAATAGTTTTTAGTACTGCTGTCTAGGGATAGAATGTTGAACTCCAAGTCAAGAGTGCGCAGGTTCTGTTCCCACCAGATTGAAATTTTTGCAAGGAAAACGTCCAAATTTAAAAAAAAAGAAGATATAAAAGGACGTAATGATTCTTATATATTTCTCAGAAACAAGCATAGCCAAGTATATTTTTCTTTTTTTTTCATTTACAGCAAAAGAAAAAATTCTCTGCTCTAGATTTTTTTGTCATATTCAAACATGTTAACATTTTGCCATTTTTAACTGCGCTTTTTTCCAATGAAACACATTTACTGAAGAACAAGCAAAGATCTTAACAAGTATCATCCACTAGCAGAGATTCACATGATAAAAATAAAAAATGTATTGGTTGTTTAACTAAGGATAAATATCAGGAAAGAGGATAAATATCAGGAAAGTTCTATAATGAATTGTTACTATACTAGCACCAGTCACATGGATGTTTTAACGCTTTCCTGTATAGATACTCCTTTATTGCTAGGGCGAACAGTTTAGATCCAGATCAGCCGGCACATCTGTGCCATCTGATCAGGATCTAAACTGTTCGCTGTTTGATTCATTAGGTTATTTCTGACCAAAATGTTACCAGTGCAGATCCTGATCAGACAGCAAAGATGTGCCGGCTGATCTGGATCTACACTGGTCGCACATGCGTAAAAATGGGTATATATCAAGGAAAGGGTTAAGAACTCTTGACTTTCCAGCACATTTGTGGTGACAGAGCAAGAGAGCTGTATCATAAAAGTGGACAAGAAACACCTTCCTAAAGTTGTTGTCAGGTATGTTTTTTATGTTTTTATCGTTTCCATCTTGAAGTTTTTTTCAAAAGTGAATTATTGTTGGGCAAAGACTTGTGTGATGTTCATTTTTAGCTCACCTGAGCACGAAGTGCTCATAGCGAGCTTTTGTGATCGCCTGATGTCCGTCGTCCGTCCGTGCGTCGTCAACTTTTTCTTTAAACGACTTCTTCTCCTGAACTCCTGGGCCAATCTTGCTGAAACTTGGCAGGAATGTTACTTGCATGAAGCTTTACCAAAATTGTTCAAATGGTTCCAGTCCATTGCCTATCTAGGTCACAGAGGATAAAAATAGATTTTGAACATGAAATTTTTAAAAATCTTCTTCTCTGAAACCGTAAGGCCTAGAACTTTGATATTTGGTGTGTAGCATCACCTAGTGGTCCTCTACCAAGATTGTTCAAATTTTAGCCCTGAGGTCAATATTGGCCCTGCCCGGGTGGGGTCATGTGTTTTCCTTATAAATATATAGCAAAAACTTAAAAAATCTTCTTCTCCAAAACCGCAATGGCTAGAAGTTAGATATTTGGCATGAAACATTGTCTAATGGACCTCTAACAAAGTTGTTCAAATTATGGCCCTGGGGTCAAAATTTGCCCTGCCCCAGAGGTCATGGGTTTTCCTTATAGCAATATATAGCAAAAACTTAAAAAATCTTCTTCTCTGAAACTGTAAGGCCTAGAACTTTGATATTTTGTGTGTAGCATCACCGATAGTCCTCTACTAAGATTGTTAAAATTATAGCCCTGGGTTCAAAATTTGCCCCACCCCAGAGGTCATGGGGTCATGTGTTTTCCTTATATCAATATATAGCAAAAACTTAAAAAATCTTCTTCTCCGAAACCGCAATGGCCAGAGGTTAGATATTTGGCATGAAATATTGCCTAATGGACCTCTAACAAAGTTGTTCAAATTATGGCCCTGGGGTCAAAATTTGCCCCGCCCCAGAGGTCATGGGTTTTCCTTATATCAGTATATAGCAAAAACTTAAAACATCTTCTTTTCCGAAACCGAAATGGCCAGAGGTTAGATATTTGGCATGAAACATTGTCTAATAGACCTCTAACAAAGTTGTTCAAATTATGGCCCTGGGGTCAAAATTTGCCCCGCCCCAGAGGTCATGGGTTTTCCTTATATCAGTATATTGCAAAAACTTAAAAAATCTTCTTATCCGAAACCGCAATGGCCAGAGGTTAGATATTTGGCATGAAACATTGTCTAATAGACCTGTAACAAAGTTGTTCAAATTATGGCCCTGGGGTCAAAATTTGCCCCTCCCCAGAGGTCATGGGTTCTCCTTATATCAATATATAGCAAAAACTTAAAAAATCTCCTTCTCCAAAACCGCAATGGCTAGAGGTTAGATATTTGGCATGAAACATTGTCTAATGGACCTCTAACAAAGTTGTTCAAATTATGGCCCTTGGGTCAAAATTGGCCCCGCCGCAGGGGTCGCCCATTTTACATAGAATTATATAGGAAAAATCTTGTAAAAGTCTTCTTCTCTAGAACCATAACACATAGAGCTTAGAATTTTTACATGTAACATCACTTTGTGGACCTTTACCACGTTTATACATATCATGACCCCAGGCTCGAATTGGCCCCACCCAGGGGCTTATCAATTTTTACATAGTAAGAGCTAAATAGTAAGAACTGAAGACATGTAGAATGTTTGCTATTGTCAAACTACACCCTTTGTTCTCTGAAACTAATGCGACTAGACCTTAGATATTTCGTGTTGAGTATTGTAAAGAGACCCTTTACCAGCATTATTTAAATGTTGGCCCTGGGGTAAAGCTGAAAGTACTTTTGTACTCAGGTGAGCGATACAGGGCCATCATGGCCCTCTTGTTTAGTATTTCTGAAAAAAAAATTATTGTTTACATAATTTAATGAATTTAACAAAATTTTCATCTATCATCCAAATATAGATTCTCAGCATAATAAAAGTTCAGGTCCTATCGTCATAAACTTGAGATTGGAGTCGTTTTTAATCTCAAGCATCTGATTGGCTGAAATGGAGACTTGTGACAAGCTTCCAATCTCAAGCATCTCATTGACTGATTTCATTTCAGCCAATCAGATGCTTGAGATTTTAAACAGGTCTCCATTATTAGTTTTATGATCTTGGACAATAATCTATTATAAATCTACCATTTTATAAAGAACAAAGATATTTCAACTAGTATTATGTGCAGTAACTGTGCAATCTTTCCATAGGATACTCGGAGCTGACAACTTCCCTCCTCACTCAGAGGAAATCACTGCAGAGTTCATGAATGAGGACGACATAAACTTGTGTTTCCATGACAACATTCTTGACCTTGACAAGATGCATCACCGGAAGAAACAAGTCACCTTGAAATCTCACAAGTTACGATTTGTAGCTCCTGGTAAAAAGGACAAGTACGAGGGCAGCTTTCAGAGCTTGCAGTTCAAGGACCAGTTTAAACGACAGCCGAACCAGACAGGCAAACAGGTTCATGAGGAGAAATTTCGCATTGTGTTTACAACCACGATTAACAATGAGGAATATTGGGTAAGCATTAACTGTAGAATAAAACAACATTCTTTTGATATTTAACCCTCTCTGATCAAAATATCATTAAATTTTAACCCTTTTCTTCATATAAATGTGTTTTGTAGCATGTGTGAACAGTGTATATCCAGATCAGCTGGCACATCCATGCCGTCTGATCACAATTTATTCCTTTTGCTTCTTGTTCAGAAATAGCCTAATAAATCAAAGAGCAAAGTGTACATGCTGATTAGACATCATTAGCTGGATTATCTGGATATAAACAGTTTGCCACAGTCCGACCAAGGATAACATCCATATCCCATGGAGTGACGGTGAATCAGGATCTGTACTGTTTGCGTCTAGGTCAGAAATAACCTCTTGGATCTAAAGGCAACCTGTGCAGATCCTGATCAGGCTGCATGGTCGAGCCAGCTGATCTTGATATTCACTGGACGCCCTTGTGGGGTAATACAAGTTCCAGTGGATATGTGTGAATCTATGTGTCATGCTCATGTAAACACTGCCCTATCCTGTATTCTGTAAAAATCATTGATGAAAACTTCAATTATACCTTTACTCCACATATATGCATTTTAATGCATGTGCAACTAGTGTAGATCCAGATCAGCAGTCTGATTCATACCATCTGATCTGGATCTGCACTGGTTGCATTTTGGTCACAAATAACCTAATGAATCAATAAAGCAAACAATGTAGATCCTGATCAGACAGCACACCACGGATGTGCACTGGCTGTTCTGGATCTACACTGTTTGCCCATGTGATAAAGGTGTATCTATGGAGTAACTTTCCTCAACTGCATGTTTAAGAAATTAATGTATTGATTTGTTTTCAGACAATGTCCCTCCCACTGGTGGTAACAACTGGAGCTAACCAGGGATGTCTGAGTCAGGCCTCGGTCATGTGGCAGTGCTTCAGCACTGATGTGGTAATGTATAATCATTTCTTCTCAGAAACACTGATTTAATGTTCAATGGTTGTAAATAAGGGAATAAAAGACTGGAGGGCCTAGACTATGCATGTTGAATAAAACTTACTTAATCAGCTTGTGGTGGAAGATATGTTGACTGAAAAATATGGACTTGTGTCCAAAGCAATCTTAAAAATCAGTATAACTTTTATTGCAAAATAAGTATTTTTGATGAAAGCATGGATACAGTTCCTTTTCATTAATATGGGTCTCATGTTTTAGTGATTTTAATACTTATTCTGATTTGGACAGTTGCTAAGCCTCCACGGACCTCCAAGCTTTGCAATATTAGGTCCACTTTTAGTCCTAGTATGTTCTTATTGAGGATTTATCAATATTGTTCACATTATATTAATTTGTTTGTGTTTGTGTTACAGTATAGTGTTCCTATACAGACAAGAAATGAGATACCATGGTTTGAAGTAGCCAGTATGTTGCAAGCCAAGATCCGGAAACTTTGCCCTGGGAAGCGGCTCTCGGATGAAAACATTCGCCATCTTAAGAGAAGACTGCTAAGTAAGATTGGTTGATCCTGATTGTTTATCATGAGAGAATGATGTCCATAACATTATATTTACACTTCCAACTTGATACTGTATGATGAAGTCATATTTACCTGATAACTGATGGTATGCAGTGAGACGTATTACTCAAAGAGGCATGGATACAGTAAAATTTCTTCACAATTTATAGGACTGTGCACATTGTTTTGATTTACATTGTCAGTGAACATGCATGTTTTGTCATAATTTGCTGTAAATAAGCATGTCATTTGCTTTGTTGTAAATGCTTTGTTGTCAATATGGCTGTTCCAACAGCCATTTCATGAAACCAATTATATCACAAATTCTCATAATTTCAATAAAAGTATTGATGTTTGTAAATAAAAGAATTGAATTGATATTTGATTATGTTCATTTGGGAATTTGGGTTCTAGTCAAGGTCACTCTATAGTATGAGTGCTGAACTGTGCAATTTTGTGTTCATGCGAGCTTAATGTTTAGCATAAGGACATTTTAGTTTAAACAATATTTACCATATAGCATGTTACAAGTACATAAATGTGTATAGTCAATAATAGGACATTATATAAACAGTATTTATTTTCCAGGGAAGCCAGATGTATCAGATGATACTTTGGTGTCATTGAAAAAGTTCTGCTTTGTAAGTATAATTATAGATAATATAAAAAATGCCTGGTTTGGGAGAGTTTAAAGATTAACATAGTACATTTTTTCTCAGTTAATGTGTTACCTGAAATAGGAGGTAGACACACAAGGATCATGTCTGGGGGCAGAGCATTTGTCATCAGTAACCTGAAAGTTAGATAACTTTGAAAGTAGTTGTCCTATTATATCACTACATGAACAGAGTTGTTTCTGAAAACAAGAATGAAAACTCCTGATTAACCAATTGTTGAATAATGTCTCTTTCAAATGACATAGACCTGAAACTTACTATTGATTTTAATTCTGAAAATATTTGTACTATTAAATCTAAACTTAAAATAAATTGAACATAAATGTAGTTTAGAAATTTGAGATCCACACATTTAAAAGCGCACAGAAATGGTATCTACTGGAAAACCAGGACATTTTATGTCCCCGAATAGAAGTGCATCCACAGTATCATGTTTAATATCATCATGTTTCAAAGCAAATACCCTTGTATGATTCTTGCATCAAGATTAGATTTTCCACATTGTTTTGCTTTTGTAATTAATGACTGGATATTTGTAACTAATGACTGGACATTTGTAACTAATGACTGGATATTTGTAAATGATGACTGGATATTTGTAAATGATGACTGGATATTTGTGTACAGGATAAGATAGAGAAGCCGGACAGTGTGGAGGAGTTTCTGCCGTTCTCGTTCTGGAAGTGGTTCATTGGCATATACAACCTGCTCGAGAAGTACTTACTCAACTTCTGGAAAGACAAGTAAGCTCATGGGGACTTTCTCTGTCCCCAGTTAACATGTTTCTATATCCTGAATAGTTGATGATGAGTCAAACCTGAAACCTCTGATATAGTCGGACATGATACCTGTGATTGAGACAGACATGATACTGCGAAGTAGATACTTTGATACATGATACATGATACTTTCCTCTTCATGGCTGTAATGATTAAGTCAAACATGGAAACATGGTGCTGTGAAGTTGCCCGATGATAATTCAGTCAGATATTGTACTTGTGAAATCACCTTCCACTTTAGGTAGTAATTGAGTCAAACATAATACCTGCAAAGTTGCCTGACATTTAGTCAAATATGATCAAATATGATACTTGTGAAGTGACCCACTAAGACAGTTGTTGAGTCAAAAATCCATTTCCTACATTGTAAATTGTGTTTTGCTTCTTGTAAGAAATGATGCATGTTCTGTAAGAATCATTAATGTGTTAAAACCAAGTGTGTGCATTCATCAGTGAAAAATGTTTTAACAGAGAAAGTTTTCTTCTATTTAGCCTGATAGAGGGGTTTATCAGTAAGGAGGATGCAAAGGAAGGATTGAAGCGCTGTAAGAACGGACGATCCGGTACATTCATCCTCCGATTTTCTGACCAGAACATCACCGACAGCCAGGGTGTGAAGAGTGTGTTTGGTCATCTGACAGCCTGTGTACTGATCATTAAGGATGACGCAGGTAAGAAAACAAAGATAATAGATGACGTTCCCTCATCACACATTATCTGATAAGTTTGCAAGTGCAAAAAAAAAAATTAAGAATTGAATAGATAATTTATAATGTTCATTTGGTTATCAAACACATGGGCTTCACACTTGCTTTAAACTGCCCGAATGTTTTTCATATCATGATGAATGCAATAAAATATTGATTCAGTTGTTATATTTACACTCTAAAATTATAAATAGTCTTAGATCTTACCATAATATTGAGTATTTTTTTGTGTAGCCACCTTTTGAACAGCTGTTGGAACTGCTACATTGACAGCTGTTGCACATTTGTGTCGTCTGATCAGGATCTACCCTGTTTGCCTTTTATTTATTAGGTTGATTTTGAATAGAAAGCAAGCAGTACAGATCCTGATCAGATGGCAGAGATGTGCTTGCTGATCTGGATCTACACTGCTTGCTCATCTACACTGCTTGCTCATCTGGCAAAAGGTGCATATTTGGAGTAAAAGGTAAAATAATTTGATCTTCCTAAAAAAAATCCAATACCCATACATAATAAAGATTTTACCTTAATATATGTTATGATTGTGTAGATGGTCGAAAGAGAAAGAAGATCTATGACATGGATGTAGCTGGTCACAAAAAACTGAAGGAGAAAAATCTGGCCAACATCCTTAAGGAGACCCAGGAGACCAAATCTGGCAAGATCTACCAGTACCTGTACCCAGGGGAGAAAACTAGGGAGGAACTGTTTGATAAATACTGTAAAGCAGGTATGTGCAGTACTGAGGGGAGGAAACCAGAGAGGAACTGTTTGATAAATACTTAAAGCAGGTACGAACTGTAGTCAGGGGAGAAAACCAGTTGAGAACTGTTTGATAAATACTGTTAAGCAGGTATGTACAGTACCCAGGGGAGAAAACCAGGGAGGAACTGTTTGATAAATACTGTAAAGCAGGTATGTACAGTACCCAGGGGAGAAAACCAGGGAGGAACTGTTTGATAAATACTGTAAAGCAGGTATGTACAATACCCAGGGAAGAAAACCATGGAGGAACTATTTGATAAATACTGTAAAGCAGGTATGTACAATACCCAGGGGAGAAAACCAAGGAGGAACTGTTTGATAAATACTGTAAAGCAGGTATGTACAGTACCCATGGGAGAAAACCAGAGAGGAACTGTTTGATAAATACTGTAAAGCATGTATGAACAATACCCAGGGGAAAAACCAGAGAGGAACTGTTTGATAAATACTGTAAAGCAGGTATATACAGTACCCAGGGGAGAAAACCAGGGAGGAACTGTTTGATAAATACTGTGAAGCAGGTATGTACAATACCCAGGGAAGAAAACCATGGAGGAACTTCAATACCAAGGGAAGAAAACCAGGGAGAAGCTATTTGATAAATACTGTAAAGCACGTATGTACTGTTAACAGGGGAGAAAACCAGGGAGGAACTCTTTGAAAAATAATCTAAAGCAGGTATGTACAATACCCAGGGGAGAAAACCATGGAGGAACTGTTTGATAAATACTGTAAAGCAGGTATGTACAGTACACAGGGGAGAAAACCAGAGAGGAATTGTTTGATAAATACTATAAAGCAGGTATGAACAATACCCAGAGAAATAACCAGGGAGGAACTGTTTGATAAATACTGTAAAGCAGATATGTACAATACCCAGGGGAGAAAACCAGGGATGAACTGTTTGATAAATACTGTAAAGCAGGTATGTACAATACCCAGTGGGGGGGGGGGGGGGCAAAACCAGGGAGGAACTGTGATAAATACTGTAAAGCATGTATGTTCAATACCCAGGGAAGAAAACCAGGGAGGAGATGTTTGATTATGTCTCCCCCCCTCTGGGGGAGATACATTGTTTTTGCCCTGTCCGTCACTACGTCTGTCACACTTCGTTTCCGCTCAATAACTCGACTTACCCTTTGACCCAGAGCCTTCAAACTTCATAGGGTGATAGCCCTTATTGAGTAGAAGAACCCTACTGATTTTGGGGTCAGTAGGTCAAAGGTCAAGGTCACAGGGGCCCGAAGAGTGAAAACCGTTTCCGCTCAATAATTCGAGTTCCCTTTGACCCAGATCCTTCAAACTTCATAGGATTACAGCCCTTATTGAGTAGAAGAACCCTATTGATTTTGATGTCAGTAGGTCAAAGGTCAAGGTCACAGGGGCCCGAAGAGTGAAAACCGTTTCTGCTCCATAACTTGAGTACCCTTTGACCCAGGGACATCAAACTTCATAGGTTGATAGCCATTATAGAGTAGAAGAACCTTATTGATTTTGGGGTCAGTAGGTCAAAGGTCAAGGTCAAAGGGGCCTGAAGAGTGAAAACTGTTTCCACTCAATAATATGAGTTCTATTTTACCCAGACCATTCAAACTTCATACGATGGATGTCCTTATTGAGTAGAGGACTCCTATTGATTTTGGAGTCAGTAGGTCAAAGGTCAAGGTCACAGGGGCCCCGAAGAGTAAAAACCGTATCCGGTCAATTACTGGAGTACCGCTTGACCCAGAGCATTCAAGCTAAATAGGGTAATAGCCCTTATTGAGTAGAAGAACCCTATTGATTATGGGATCAGTAGGTCAAAGGTCAAGGTCACATGGGTCTGGGCGCAGGGGGGTGGGGGGGGGGGGTGCGGCACAGGGGGGAGACATGCGTTTTTCACAAAAAACATCTAGTTAATACTGTAAAGCAGGTATGTACTGTAAACAGGGGAGAAAACCAGGGAGGAACTGTATGATAAATACTGTTAAGCAGGTATGTACTGCACTCAGGGGAGAAAACCAAGGAGGAACTGTTTGATAAATACTGTAAAGCAGGTATGTACAATACCCAGGGGAAAAGCTATGGAGGAACTGTTTGATAAATACTGTAAAGAAAGTATGTACTGTAGTCAGGGGAGAAAATCATAGAGGAACTGTCTGATAAATACTGTAAAGCGTGTATGTACTGTACCCAGGGGAGAAAACCAGGGAGAAACTGTTTGATAAATACTGTAAAGCAGGTATGTACTGTACTCAGGGGAGAAAACCAGGGAGGAACTGTTATATATACAGTTAAATCTTATTGTTTCAAAGTAATTGATTAAGACTATTTTGACTGATTAATCTGCTATGTACTATACCCAGGTGAGAAAACCAGGCAGGAACTATTCAATAAATAGAAAATAAACACTGAGATGAACCCAGCAATAAAAATGCCAGTAAAAATGGGAAAAGGTTTATTTTATTCAAAGTTAAAAAAATAGATAACTACACACGTTCCATATTTCTATTTGAGTATAATAGTTCTTTCTTGCAGCAGTTTGCAAGATTGTATTGTTGTTACCCCTTTACTCTATAGACATCTTTATCATTGTTTGAACTGTGCCATCTGATCAGGATCTACACCCTTGGCTTCTTTGTCAGAAATAACCCAAAGAATCAAAAAGCAAACAGGCAGATCCTGATCAGAGAGCACGGATGCCAGCTGATCTGGATCAACACTGGCACAGGTGATAAAAGGCTTACATAAGAAGTAAAAGTTCATAGTAAGAAAGATTTGTTGATGTGGAGTTTACATGTTTCAGATGCCATAGTTCCCGGTTATACAGGGACCAGAGATGCCTTCGTTGTGGATCTTGACCAGGCAATGGCGTGAGTATATGCTTGATATGAGTCAACTATTCAAGTGAATATTCAGTGGACAGTTTGAACTTATAAAATGTGATAAGTATGTGTACTAGTACTACTAAAATATAGTGAATGTATTGCACAAAAGCGAAAATTGGATAAAACAAATTTAGCAGTCCAGTTCTATTGACAGTTTGTACACAATCTACACGAACATATCTGTGAGAATAAGGTGATGATTGGTTTGTAAATATGAATTTGGCAGAGCTTGAGTAGCAATTTTGTCACGAGCTTTGTAGATCCAGATCAGATGGCACAGATAAGCCAGCTGATCTGGATCTACACTGTTTGCCCAAATTTGTGATGAAAGGTGTAGAGTATATAGAGAAAAAGGTTAAATATGGGCATAATTAAAATTGTTTTTCCTTAAATGTTGTTCATTCACCAGACAAGAACATGTTCTGTGTATTACAGAGCTTTAGAGATCAGCACGGGGAAGCACAGGAGATCTCCGTCCATCGACTCCGGTATCGACCCAGCATCCCCCAGCGGTAGCTGTGCCTCAGGTCTGTATAAGTAACTAAGCCAGATCATTGCCAGTATATTATATTAATTTCTCTCTGAGTAATATTTTCCACACAATTGCTTATTTTAGCACAATTATTTGAAGAATGTATTGAGATGTTCTTCTCACATTGTCCTTAGTGACACAGTTTATTTCTTTATTAAACTTTCAATATTTTTTCTTATGACAATTAAATCATGACAAGGCAACAATTTATTGGTCAAGGTGAACCCCTACTGCCTGTTTGTTTTGCTAACAGCCTTTAAAACTCCAATGGATTTAACACCTGATTGGCCCCTTTTGTCTACCCACCTGAAATACCAAGCCACGCTTTAAGTCATTCAATTTGACAGTTTGGGTTTTCACATGTTCAAGAAAGTGTTTTTGCTGTAAATAGACATTAACCCTTTACTACATATATACCTGTTTAAACTTAACCAATATAGGTCCTGATAAGCTTGCACATCTATGCCATCAGATCTGGATCTGAACTGGTTGCACCTTGGTCAAATATAGCCTAATGAATCAAACTATAAAAGTGTAGATCCTGATCAGATGGTATTGAGAGCTGGCTAATCTGGATCTATACTATGGGATATAATGGTCAAGATTTTTTTTTCTTTTTTGTTACAGCTATTCCAAAAAAGCAGCGGCCGAGCACAGAGAATCCCATGCTGGCCAGGATACTTCAGACTGGTGCTGGACAAAAAGGCCACTCCAACTTCTCCAGCCCACAGCCCAGTCCTGCCCCATCCGGGTCAATTATGAGCCCGCCTGGGTCAGTGATGAGCAGACCTGGATTAGTAATGAGCCCGCCTGGGTCAGTAATGAGCCCACCAGGATCAGTACCTAGCCCAGCCTCATCTGTGTTCATGAGCCCACCACATACATCCTCTGGCTCAGTGAACCTTCCTGAGTTTGTGCAGTCAGTCAGGTATCCCCCAACTGCAGCAAACCAAGAAAGAACTGACTATGTGTCTAGAGAACATGGCAACTTTGAAAACATGCGAGGACATATTGGAAACTGTGCCACATCAATTAACAGCCTAGGTAGCATGGGCCAACATCAAGCTATGATCTCCAATCAGTGTGGTGAGAGTGTGATATTAACAGTAGGGGCAGATAACTCCTTACATCCAGATGTGCTGGATGGCTGTCCCATGATTGTTGAGACAGATTGTCCTGGCGAGACAGTGATTGTTATAAGTGATGATGGTGATGATACAAGAAATCAGCAAGTAATTCCAGCCAATGAGCAGCAACGTGACCAAGTGTTGCCCTGTACGCAACCATCCATTCAATTGTGTGGGGACACTCTGACATCCATACAGAACAATCCAGAAATTATAAGACTTTTATCAACAATCCTTGGTCAGGAAATTCCCCGTCAGACTGCTGCCGAGATTCTGAGAGTATATTTAATCCAACAGTCACAGGGACTTTCCCAAGGGTCGCAGGGGCTTGTTTCCCAAGAGCATCCAGTACTTGCTAATCAGGAGCCACAGGGACTTGTGACTCTCCCTGAAGGAGTATCAACATCCTGTGATATATCTACACCCTCGTTTTCGGATGTTCCTATGGACTCTTCATCAGGTTTGAATTCTTCTAGAATATCATCTGGCAGCTTTGGTGAACTTTTCAGGTAAATTTTACAGCTTTTTCTATGTAAATAAACCTTAACAAGTGTATTTACAATTTGCTCAGGAGACTTGGGAAAATATCACTTTTTGCATCATAAAGAAACCTGAAACTGGACATGGCTTCTCCCAAGGTTAACCCCTGCATATATTCCATCTTAACTGCATGTTTTAGCCAATAATTTACAGTCACAGTATGCCTAAAAAATCAAAGGCGATTTCAAAGGGGGTTCATTGGGGTTGCACAGACCCCTTTTCTTGCAGAAAATTTGTATTTCCATTGGATTTTGGCCTGATAATTGAAATTATGATGGGACTGCCTTAAGACTGCCGCAAAGGAACCCCTTTTCTTGATATCTTGCATCCAACCCCAGAAAATTCATCTTGTTTATTTGAAAACAGTCTGTTTTAATCATTCATGAGTCATTGCCAGCAGGATTTTTCTCGTACAACTATATTATTTGTTATTTTCTTCAATTTTGTTATTTGTTATTTTCTTCGAGTTGAACAGTATCCAAGTTTCAAAGCCTCTATAGCTCCGAGTGTTATCTTGTTATATTTAACAGTGCAGGGGAACTTGAAGTGAACAGTGGTAACATCAACCTCGACGTGTTCGACAGGTTTGATAGTTCAAGTGGTGGAACTTCTGGAGGTATAACTTCGAGTGGAGGCACTTCCTGTTCATCATGAGACATATCCTGAGACTGCTTATATCCGAGATATACATGTAGACAGAATTTTAAGCTGAACTTAGATCTGTGCCCAAGATCATAAACCTAAATCAGGAGACCAGTCATAAATCTCAAGCATCTGATTGGCTGAAATGGTGACTGGTTGCCATTTCAGCCAATCAGATGCTTAAGATTTGAGACTGGTTTCCAACCTCAGTTAAATGATCTTGGGCCCTTGTTCTTGGACACTTTCAAGAACCTGACTGGACTTTGTCTATGGGAAGCTGGTGGTTATATACAAGGATAACATAGGGCTTTACCTATAAGCTCAGTTGAGTAAGGTCCATAAAAATGGTTTGTCTATAGAGATGTTAATGTTATAGATGTGTAGAACAAATCATGTTGTATTTTTGTTAATTTATTATGAAAACAGCATATGTAAATATTTATTCTTACTTGTTTTTATACATAATTAACATATAGATGCTTATACATTGTAAATATATGTAAATAAAATGTGATACTAAAGTTTGCAATATGAAATGACAATATAAATGTCATGGACTTGATGTTATTTATAAATAATAACCTTCAAGAAACCTTACAATTGTTTTATTATACTTCAAACTTTTTTTTCAGGCAATAAAAAGTGGAATACATTTTTCTTCCACTACTTTTTGCTTCATTTTAATCTTATCATTACATTCTTCCTTTGAGAGCATGTGGTGTCCTAGTTATCACCTGTTTATGTCTTAATTATCATTTGTGTGGCATCATAATTATCACCTGTTGAGCATCATAATTATCACCGGTGTGGCATCATAGTTATCACCTGTGTGGAATCATAGTTATCACTTGTTTGCCATCATAATTTTAATCTGTGGTACACCATAATTATAACCTGTCACACCATAATTATCACCTGTCACACCATAATTATCACCTGTGTCACACCATAGTTATCACCTGTCACACCATAATTTTTAACTGTTACACCATAATTATCACTTGTGTCACATCACTCACATAAACGTTTTTTTTTCAATCTGATTATTTTCAACTTTATACTGATATTCTCTGTAACAATTTAAGTAACTGAATACTGCTCAACAAGATGGTCAGTTGTTTAATATCTCTATTTTTTCCTAAAATTGTGAACAAAAAATGGGGGACTTTAAGTTGTATTAAACTTGAAATCTACCAAATGTGCCTTCTCTGATCTTTGCACAGATATATTTTTATGTTGCACTGAATGACAATATGAATAATGGTGGTCGTCATTTCAACACACTCCAATTAGGGAAGCAAAATACTGTTTCTGAAAGTGTCCCAAAACTTAGGGATACCAAAAAATACCGATCCTAAAAGTGTCCCAAAATAAAGAATAAAAGCCAAAAATAATTTCTTTCGTGAAAAATTGAGCGTGTCCAAATACTTGGGACGATATATACGATGTCCGCCGTTCGCGCACAAACCAGTTAGCATTCAAATCAATGCGGAAAATTATCCTTCTATTTGTATATGCCAGCGATAAGAATCTGTTTCGCAACTTTTGACGGCTTCAAATAGTTTTTTAACCTTATATATCTTTTAAAAACTTGCATACCTGAAAAGCTTATTCCAATTAGAATCAATATATGTTGTACTTTTTAAGAAACTTGTTCGTTTATAATGAAAAAAAAACAACAATTTATAAACCTCCACACATGTTAAAAATTTTTATGTTTCACGGCTAAAAGTCTACCTGACTGTAGATTATTGATTTTTAAAAGGGACGCTTTCACTGGTTACTGTAGATTATTGATTTTTAAAAGGGACGCTTTCATTGGTTAATGTAGATTATTGATTTTTAAAAGGGACGCTTTAATTGGTTATCACATTAAAATCATCATGTTAACGGCATAAACAATAAAAAGTTTAAAAGTTTTAATTGTGGAATTTTTATTTTATTGATACTTTAGAGACGTTTTATGTTTAATAACAATTAATGAACATACCCGTGCTGAAATGTTCAAGAGGCAATGAAAAAACGGGAATTTAAAACAGTGCGATTTCCACCACAAATTTGATTCTAACTGCTTGAGACGTTAAGGACAGACATTTATAAAAAGTCAGTTTGTAAAATGGGTCTGTACTTGGAGTCGAATTATTTAGACTATGTCCTGACACGTTTCCTCTCATTATAAAGCCACAAAAAGGCCGACTTGTAAGGTATGTGACACCCAGACCAAGAGAAAATACATCTCCTATTAAAACGGACTCACTTTCGAATGGATGGACCACGGATGAATATTACGTTATTTGTATTATTGCAACCTGGCAGTCATTTTAGCGCCATCATCCATAACATATAACTTGAAGATAGTAGCGTCCTCAAAACAGACATACCGGTAGCTAAAAAGACGACAGACATTTTCGTATTTGCTCCGCGTTAGAGCTTAGTACTACATGATATGTCGGTGTAGTCTCTCACCACATATCTCCGCCAGAGATAATTTCATGCAATTAAGGCCTACGTTTTTTTATTCAATTATCATCATACCGGTTTGATGATGTCATGGATGCTTTCGAATCCACCGTTGCTCTAGCACTGTGATCGTAGTCTTTTGAACAGAACATTTCTCATGTAACCCTTCCACGCGTTGATGTACGATTGTTTAACGGCTATGGAGCAACCACTGGCGCTTGACCAGCCGCCCCACTTCTGCCAACCCTTACTAATACGCCTTTGATTTTTTGTAAAAATGGTGTCAAGTTACTAATATTATTCCATTCTATCAAAATATGCTAAAATACACCGTCAAAATCGTAGTTAAAAAAGTATATTCTATGTATAATATTATAATTGAATTATCTACATAGAATATACATTTTTTAATCTGCGATTTTGACGGTGTATTTTCACATATTTTGAAAGAATGGAATAATATTAGTGTCTTGACACCATTTTTACACAAAAAAAATCAAGGGCGTATTAGTAAGGGTTGACAAGGGGGTAGGGCGGCTGGTCAAGCGCCAATGGGAGCAACTTGAAATATCTTACATTTATTTTTAACGGGTAGCAATTTAGGAGGCAGACCTCTTTTAAACCCTAGCCAAGCTGTTGAAAATTGGTACAGAATATAACAACTTTAGGATTCGTGGTGACCTAATTAGATATGCAGCTTTGATTCGTACCGCTTAAATAAATACAAAACTAACTGCTTGGTCGAGATCGAGACTGGTATTTATAATACCAATTTACAACTTTCGTTTCCGTTCTACCTTCAATTTGTCCAAGTCTACTTTTGGTTTCTTTTTAAGTTTTCGGAAAACGGTGTACATGCTTTGTGGGAAACCTGACCATGGATACTAATGCGGTTTTCGAAAAATGAGATCGCACAATTACTTTTTATATGAAAATCTAGGCCCTATTTACTTTTACTTGTGTAATTTGATGATTCAACTGCTGTGTCGGTTTAAAGCAAATTAAAATTTATAATAATTAATGCAACGGACAAGGGCGAACTGTTGCAGAGAGCAGATAACCAGATGATCGCAGCATTGCAGCACTTGCCGGAATCCACCGAGACAATGAGCGGGACGATGAGCTCGGGTGAAGCGGATGATCCTGGAATGGAAAGTATCCGCGATTTCATTTCCAAACAGGTGATTTTATTTTTGTAAATTTTACCCCATTACATGCATCTTATTTCAATTTAATAGTTGCTGTAATTATTTTCTGTTTTAGGGACAAAAAGTGAATTTTCGCTAGAATTGGATATAAAGTTTTTGTGGACCCAAATAATCTTACTTCGCAACACGTGGCTTAAAAGAAAGTTGTATGCATGACGACATGTGTTACAAATGAGTTATTTAACTGATTTTGTTCGAATTACCGGTTAAGATCGTTTTGGATGTTAACGGTATTTTAACATAACGTGGACACCTGTGCCCAAGGTTATAAAACTGAGCATAGAAATCAGCCTCAAATCTCAAGCATCTGATTGGCTGAAATGGCATTTAGGGATTCTGATTGCAGAGTCATGCCAATTAAGTAATTAACAGTTAACAGTTTTAACAAACATTATACTTACATTCCTTGACCAGAACTGCTGAAGTCTTGCCAGCTATGTCATAAAATGTACAATTCTTAATCCTGTGAAAATACATGTAACATTATGTATGAATAGCGTCCAGCTGCCCGTGCTCTCCAGGGCACCTCATCATCTTTTAGAATTCCCCTGCCTGTACACAGTTTGATTCCACTTTCTGCAAACAACTAGCGCCCAAAAGGACGTTGAAAATTTCTTACATAATTATACTTGCAAATAATCATATCTAAATTTTGCACGAAATTAAAATTATTCTGCAAAATGAATTTCCATAATTATTTATTTCATTGTGACAACCAAAAAAAACCCCCATATGTTTTTGATTTAAAACATGTTCCTTTTATCTCGTGTTACATCACATAACCCATAATTCTTCCAGAAAAATCGTCACCGCACAACCCAACCTTGGACCTGGGTTAGAGTATAATACACTAACCCAGCTTGGACGCGGGTGGAAAATGTGCGCAGCTCGATATGTATTATAATTATGTGTCAAAAATGGAACTAATCAATGCAAAGAACCTAGAGTTAATGAATTCTTTTAGTCCAGGTGGAATGTTTGATATCAAAAAAGAAAAGAATTTCATTTTCAGGGACGTTTTTCCCCTTAAATTACACAATTCTATGCCCGACAGGTGTGTCTCATTCTAGAATAAAATCGAGTACTCCACCCTATCTCTTCCGTTTTAGTTAAAAGTTATTGTTCCATCTTGAACTGTTCATTTTGCATACCAAAGAAAACAAACGTTTTGATTATATTATCGTTATGTCAAAATACACATTTACGATTTAATGGTATTAATGATGTATGTTTTCGAAATATATCTGTAATTTAAATGTTTCGTTACTTTTTATATTGAACTTTCGAAATGCAAATGTCCACCCATCCTTATTTAAATGGCGAAACGCAAACCTACATCGATTCCGGATGTTGCGGCAAAACGTTGAATAAAAACGCGCTTTCAAATGTGTGTTTACCACTTGATAACAAAACAATCGTTGGTCAAAACTTTTTCTTACCTGAAACTACATTCCCCGTCTAGAACTGAAGTATGGGAAATCCGCGTTATTTACTACCCTAATCCACGAAGTACAGGGTTGAAGGTTATAAAGCTGAGTTTGGAAACCAGTCTCAAATCTCAAGCATCTGATTGGCTGAAATGGCGACCAGTCGCCATTTCAGCCAATCAGATGCTTGAGATTTGAGACTGGTTTCCATGCTCAGCTTTATAACCTTGGGCACTGGTTTATACTTTAAAATGTCCCCTACCAATAACAGAACGTAATGTTTGTAAATACCGAATTTTATTTTAAAAATCGTGATTTATATTAAAGAAAAATATAAAATACACGTTTTATAATATAAGTTCTTATACTTTGATGTTTACTGATTTTGTACCTTATAATTAAAATCGTCATTAAATGTTCCCTGCATTAATGATGAAGTTCGGAACTATAGACCGCATGTACGAAATTACGAATGTCAAAATAATGATTATCTTGGACAAACATGTGCCATGAAATGATTCACGACATGAAATAGATCCAGATCAAGAATATGAAATATTTAAATTGTTTCTGCCACGCCATGCACGCTATGCCTTTAAAAAGTTTTTACACGCATCAACAAAATATACCGGAGACCAGTGGGTAACGGATGTACTTGCGGGCACAGAAATGTTTGCGACGTAGGACTAGTCAGGACAAAAAGTGCAGATGATTAACACTATGTAATTTTACTCCATAGTCGGATGCAAAATTTCCAAAAATGGATGAGGGGGTTCGTTTGGTGCAGGGAAGTTTCTTAATAATTTCCAACATTCTGGCCAAAATTCCTATCAAAATTAAAAATGGTTGCCTCCTGTAGACGACCCTACACCCGCATCTTCTTTAATGTTATTAAATCTAGAACGTGGCATGTTACATTTAAACATGCTCTTTGCGTCCTAAGTCAGGGAAAGTCTAGTTTTCTGAAAATGACCATTTCATTGTACCTTATTCATTTCTTAACCGTAAAGTACTTTTTTGGGCTGGCGCAAATGTTTACCGGGTGTGATCAGCGAGGGTGCAATCGGAAATAAAATATACCGGTAAATGCAAATAAGTTAAATGGGAAAAGTCTGGTTGATTATGGTAAATTATATTATTTCTTGGTTATTTTTTTCTATAGCGTATTACCGTGCTATTAGATCGCAGACAAGTGGTGGCGCTTTTCTGTTGTTTCAGACAAAAGTAATGACATTACATTGTTTTGTGCAACACGATATTAGGAATCAATCGGCTAACGTATACTGCATTTTCTTTAACGGGGGAAATATTCTGGTAAGCATATTAAACGGTACAAATGCAGATTTCTTCTGAATTTCTCTGAGTTATTGTAATTTTCATTTGGAAGCGAACACTTTATTTGTCTGTAAGATTACGTCCTCGTAAAGAAGAAGTAAACTGATGGTAAAAATATGTTTAAGTGTTAATAGATCGCACTTGGCTTAATGAACACCATAACTTAAAGCTGGAGCATATGTCTCCAAAATGGTGGACAAATTATTACATTTAAGGATCTGATGTTAGTGTATATTACTGCGTTATCAGAACTTTTCCGGTTCCATTTCGTTTGAGAGTGCTCTCCATATTTTACTCGGACATGAAAAATGAACAACTGTAATAATGAGCGTTAACGTAGGTTAGAATCATTGGAAAATAATAATAACGTTGGGAACATTTCTTATAATAAATAACAAAAATATGGATGAACAACCATTTATACTGACGTAAAACCGGTTTGAAATCTCTTGCTCAGCCGCGGGCACGATCCAAAGCTTCACAACAGGTGAGCAAAGATGATCTTACTCCTCGTTACGAATTTCCAAATATCATTCTTTCTTCTAATAACAACTCGGAACGCAAGTCAAGCCTGCCATAGAGGTAAGATAAAAAACGTTCACCACAGAATAAAATCCATTTTCTGACTCAACCAAAGGAACTGCAGGATTGCCTGTCGCTGCATTACAGACGTTATGATCCGTGTGAAGGAACGAGTAGACTGCATCACGGACTGTACGCTCCGTGTACACGGTATGTACCCGGATAATGGGAATCGCGGATAATGCTAGATTGTGAGAATAATTGTAGATCGCCAGATCGGGAAAACACCATGGAGAGGTTAGTTATTGTATGAATTTCATGTTATTGTGATCTAATACTTATATTTTGCGATAGATAACAATCAAGCGATGTCCTAGCCTTCCTCTCATACCCATACATTTGGAATCGGCCTTCACATAAAGTAAACAAAGGAAAATGATCACGCAACATTCCAGATTTCTACAAATAAACTACGTATTATGCCTTTTTAAAATAAATTTAAACATGCTTTTTGAAAACGACACTGATGTTATCAAAGCCCAAACATCGACAATCAACATGCCACCTAGCTTGAGCCAGTATTATGAGCATATTCCTTAACAAACATCTTTTTTCTGAGGCACCTGAAGCAAATTGGATAATGTGGATTCTCTCGGTTGATAATGGGAAATTCAAATATTCATGAAATGGATAATTGTGGAGTCTTAGTGTTTCTCCTAATTGAAATGTTCAGATAAAATTATTTTATTTAATTACTCTTGTATAAATTCTCTTTTTCGCTATCCACTGTGATCAATACAAAACATATGCATCTTTTCATTGTATTTATGACGTTTTTGGTCGAAGCTTTAAAATAGAATTAAAACGTTACAATGACAAATCGTATTGAACGGTGATCCGATGAGGCCATCGTATAAATTGCGCAACGCTGAGAAAAGCAAATCATTGTTTGACTATTCAAACTTTTATATTAAAATAAACACTATGCTGAATGAACTTACTGAGATCTCTTCAATATTGGAAAGGGGATGTTGTGAATATATTTGATTTTTAAACATAAAATCATATTATAAATATCATGCCTATTCCTGATATTCCTGATATTGGCTATCTGTTTTATCTACTAGCTAACTCTGATGATGCAATTCAACTTAAACAGCACTTTGATTTTTAGTATCTTCTAACACAAATAACCGGGTAGGAGTATATTTTCATTTAAATCCAAACATGTAAAGCGTTACTCAAATAAATTTCTCTCACACCAGATCACGACACGTATTTATTATACTAAAATTTCTACGAAATTCGCTCTTTTTCAGTCAATTACAGGCTTTACTTTTGCATATTGGCACAAAAATATAAACCCCAAGTAAATCATGCTTCTTAATTGATACAGTTTTTTAACAGTAGGCCTAACTATCCAATTGGCAAAGGACGTCACTCTCAAAAGCGTTCTTATGTATAACGTTGGCTCCCCTTACGTGAATACGTATCTTAGACCATAATTGTTATAGCAATTAACTAATGTATTTATCACCCAAATATACAGATTCGCTTAACCCGGGTATTGAGAGGCTTTGGGTTAGTTCTTAGTTGTTGCCTTCGGGACAGAAAGAAATTATGCTATATCGAGAGATCATTGAGATAAATGGGTCATTTATCTTGTCACTAGAGCTGGTGGTATTGTTTCATAATGATAGCAGTTTGCGAAAAAGGATGGAACATGCAATAAAAGAATAGAATAAATAGTATTAATGTTGAAATAAGGGAAACTATACAATTATCCAGTCAAGAATTACCATTATCCATTCACTTTTTCTAGGCAAATCCCAATTATCCAATTTGCTTCAGGTGCCTCAGAAAAAAGATGTTAATTAAGGAATATACTCATAATACTGGCTCAAGCTGGGTGGCATTTTGATTGTCGATGTTTGGGCTTTGATAACATCAGTGTCGTTTTCAAAAATCATGTTTAAATTTATTTTAAAAAGGCACAATACCGTAGTTTATTTGTAGAAATCTGGAATGTTGCGTGATCATTTTCCTTTGTTTACTTTATCTGAAGGCCGATTCCAAATGTATGGGTATGAGAGGAAGGCTCGGACATCGCTTGATTGTTATTTATCGCAAAAGATAAGTATTAGATCACAATAACATGAAATTCATACAATAACTAACCTCTCCATTGTGTTTTCCCGATCTGGCGATCTACAATTATTCTCACAATCTAGCATTATCTGCGATTCTCATTATCCGGGTACATACCGTGGTGTAGAGGAACACATGTATGCCTTTGTCGTTTGGCAATATCTCTTATGATGAAATTCGAAGACCACTGCACTTAGCTGACGTAGCTGAAACCGGTCGCAGAAGGTGGTGGCAGGAGGAAGTATACCCAGGGTGTGATTCTGCAAAGGGACCACAACACGTATGGCCATCTTTATCTCATTGAGGTAACATAGTTCTAAATGACCATTTGGGAATCCTATCCCATTTCGTACGCGCCTTCCAAGTTAAGAAATTTAGTTGCTTGAAGATGTGAAAGGACAACCGGAACAAGGACTTTCTCAAAATTTAAGCTTCATTGAATTAAAACTGCTGCAGCCTTCAAATGATTAAATGATTACAAACTATAACATGCAATCCCACACGACCCTAATCAACCACTCACCAGGTATTACAGGAAGGAGCGGACAACTTTCCCTCTAAAACAGCGCGTGTATACGGCACGGATGAAAGCAGCTGTCTTCGGCACATGAAGATTTTGACTCCGGACTGCCTCGAATCAACAACTGTGAGATGTCTGCGACAGACAGTAAATGACATTGAAAACTAAACCAGAAACTTTGTTTTCCGTTTCAGGCCCCTTTGCAGGGTAACCTCATTTATTATCCCCGTCATAGGTGCTGAGGGGGTCGGGGAGCCATCCCCCGCAGACCTTACAAATTGCATTATTAGATTAATAATATAAATAAAATAATTACATATACAACACAGTTTAAGAATTAACAATGAGGAATATAGTTTGCAGTGAGTAAACATTTTTGGGAATAATCAACAATAAGTTTTTGTTTTGTTTGTGGGGGTTGATATATGATTGTTCTCTTTAACAAGTCACTATAGCATTCGTCCTTACCCGAAACGAAACAGTAGGAGCGACGCAGTGAGCAATTCGACAATACTATATTTTAACAGCAATAAATTCATTCATTCATTCATTCATTCAGTCAAATATTCACTTACTCATTCATTCATTCATTCATTCATTCATTCATTCATTCATTCATTCATTCATTCATTCATTCATTCATTCATCCATTCATTCATTCATTAATTCATTCATTCAACCGAAGAGCAACGACTAATCAAACAGACAACCGATCAGTCATTCAGACAATATCAATCAATTATTTTATAATTCAGTTCTTTTATTACAGTATATGTAAATTGCATAATATAAATATCAATGAGGTGGATTAGATTAGATACGATTTAACAAAATTGAGTATTTCGCGAGATTCGTTTTTTATGGATTTTGTCTTTAAGTCGACTCGGATACTGCGATAAAGTTTAAGCAGATGTATATTGTCGGATGGTTTTTTGCTAGAAAATTTATAGTCGTTTCTAAATTTCCATAAGTTCCATTTAAATTCCAATATAATCGTATTTATGATATTTGCATGCTGCGTGCTGAATCCTAAAACAAGATTTTCATACGACAGATTTTCAGCTATATTGAATTTTACGCATAAACTATTAACAAGTGTTTTAATGGCTTTTAAAAGATACTGTATTTTGCAGCATTCCCAGAAAAGATGATAAATAGTTTCTTGTTCATTATGACACATATTACAAAATCCATTAGAAAGTTTCATTAAATGTAATTTATGTTCCGTGTAAATGGTATTATGCAGAAATTTCCATTGAAACTGTTTTGCTTTATTTGACGCATAGCTGCTGTAAATATAACTCCAGGTTTTGTTCCAGTTGATTGTATCTAATGTGAGTTTTATTTCCCATTTTTCTTCAGTTTTTAATCGAGCGCGGTTGTTTTTGATACCGAAAAGTGCAAGGATGTCTTTTGATCGTATTTTTTTAGGTTGAATAAATGTTCCGTTTCTGGTAGTGAATTTTAGAGACGATCTTAAAAGATTTGTGTTGTGTGAAATCACTAAAGTTCTTTTGAGGATCTCTGTATAATGTGTTGGGATAGCTGCTTTTAGCTTTGACCATTGAACGAGATAGTTATTTCTAAAACCTAGTTTCCGGATCAGTGTTGTATCTGAGATGAAACTACCTGAAAGTTCGTCCCAGATATCTAAAATTTTGCTGATTCCAGCTTTTAGGAAACATTTTTAGAGTAATGGCTTCCCGTTTATTATGATTGAATGGTTTCCGAATAGTTGACAGTTAAGAATTTCCTCCCTTGTCGTGCTTTTAATGCTTCAGCGTAAAATTTACTTTTAATTGATGTAATATGCGATTTAAAAAATTTCGAGCAGTTACATATAAAATATTCAAGGTTGTAAATACTGTCTAATTTCTGAAGATAATATTTACCGATAAGATTCCACGTTTGTGCTTCGGAGTGAATTATTTTATAAATCATCTTGACTTGCATGACTTTTTGTAATTCTTCTATAGAGTATAGATTAAAACCCCCTTTATCAAGATCTCGTTTCAATGTATTTCTTAGAACTAGATGTTTTTATTACCCCATATAAAGTCATCAATGATGTGTTCGATTTCTTTAATGATATTTTTCGGGATACCTCGGGTCTCTATTTCGAAATTTATAGATGAAAAGACGAACGTTTTAATAATAAGTATTTTCCCTTTTATTGTTAGATCTCTGGACTTCCATATTTGTAGACAACTTTTGATTTTGTTTACTTTCTTACGCCAGATATCATCATTATCTATATCATAACCGTGGCAGATGCCTGAAGTTTTTACAAAAGATTTTGTCCAATTAATTTCATTAAAGTCGGGAGATTTGTTTTTGAGATTTCCAATCAACAACCCTGTTGTTTTTTCTTTATTTAATTTGGCACCGGAAGCTGATTCGTATAATTTTAGTGTGTCAAAGATCTCGGGCAGTGAGTTTTGATTTTTAGCAAAAAGCTGTGTGTCATCAACATATTGATTTATTTTTGCCTCTCCCCCCATCGGAATGGGAATACCACTTATTTTAGAATTATTCCTGATACTTAAGGCCATCGGTTCTGCCTGAATTATGTAGAGTATAGGTGCAATCGGACAACCTTGTTTTACTGAACGTGAGATTCTGAAGAAATCGGACAGAAACCCATTCGTTTGTATAGCTGTTTCAGAGTTAAGTAGTAGCATGTTAATCCAATTTACAAATTTGGAACCGAAACCGAAAGATTTTAAGCATAACTCTATCCATTTCCATTCGCATCGGTCAAATGCCTTTGTTTGATCTAGAAAAAATATTATACCATCTTTATTTTCGTTGTCTGCGTATTCTATTAAATCTTGAATGAATCTGTTTGCTTCGTTAATATTTCTGCCATCGACAAAGCCTTTCTGGTTGTGGTGAATTAGCTTTGGAAGTACCGGTTTTAGTCGCTCTGAAAAACATTTTGCAATTATTTTGTAGTCTACATTAAGAAGCGTGATAGGCCGCCAATTTTTTAATTTTTCACGTTCGCCATTTTTATAGATAAGTGAGATCACACCCTTATACTGCGAGTCGCATAATTTATTACTGCTGAGAATTTCATTAACTAGTTCCATGAAGTCATGTTTGATTAAATACCAAAATGTTTGATACCATTCCGCTGGGATACCGTCAAACCCCGGGGACTTTGAGTGTTTAAAAGCAAAAACTGCGTTTGTGACTTCTTTGAGAGACAAGTTATTTTCCAGACTTTTGGCTTCATCGGTCGAAATTTTCACTTTTATGTTAGAAATGTTCCATAGCTGCTGCAAAATTAGTCGGCTCTGATGTAAATAAATTGCTATAAAATTGTCTTTGTTCCATTAAAATATTATTTATTCTAGTTTTAATAGTACCATCATCAGTTTTAATTTTTGTCCAAAGTTTTTCCTTTCCACGTTTTTTTTTCGAGGTTGAAAAAATATGATGTTGATTTTTCGTTTTCTTCTGTGAATTTTGCTTTGGATCTGATTTTAAAGGCATTTGTTTGATTTTCATAAAATTTCTTTATTTTACTAGTAATTAATTCGATTTGTAACTGAACTTCGGCCGTACACTCCTTTTGCATGAGAAGATCAAGTCTGTTTTCTTATAATTTAATATTTCGCTGTTCTTTTTTTTTTTTTTTTTTGCATTGAGCAGAAATCAATTGTTAGATGTTTAATTTTATGCTTTCCCATGTCCCACCATTCTTTAATAGATCTAAATTTTTCTTTGTTTTTCACCCAAAAGCGCCAAAAATCTTCTAATAAGTTAATATATTGAATATTTTCTAGAATACTTGTATTAAATTTCCAAATTCCGGGACCTCGCTCGGTTTCTTCGGTGTTCAGCTTAACTGTAACTATATTATGATCTGAGAATACAAAAGAAGAGATTTTACATTGATCGATTTCGTTATCTATGGATTTAGAAGTCAAGAAGTAGTCGATTCTTGATTTTATATTTCCGCGCGAAAAGGTGTATTGTTTGATATTAGGATGTCGTCTGCGCCATATATCCTCTAGGCCGAGCGACGATGTTAATTTATTAAGATCACGTGACCCATAGTCTTGAAAGTTTTGCGCGGTTGATTTTCTATCTAGGTTCGGATTAAAAGTGCAGTTAAAGTCTCCGCCGCAAATGTGTGGTTCGTCGTATAAAGAGAGTTGATTTCCAATAAATTCTAGGAAGGATTTTCGCGCATTTATTTCATTGGGAGCATACACATTTGAAAGTATATACGTTTTGTTGTCGGTTAAGTTAGCTTGGATGCATATAAAACGTCCATCATTACATTTAAATATGCCGGGAGTGGAAAGTGCTAGACCTTCTTTAATTAAAATAGCTACCCCTTTCGTGGAATTGCCACTATTGTTCCAGTGAGATTGCCCACCCCAATCTTTGGCCCACGAATTGGCTTCTACAGAGCTTTTACAATGTGTTTCCTGTAGAAATATTATATCAAATTTTTTTTCGCTTAAATAATGAAATATTTCTCTTCTTTTTTTTTGAAATTCTGTAGTCCGTTTACATTAACCGAGGCAATAGAATAGCTCATTGATACTTAAACAATGCTTATTAAAGTTGATAATTACAAGTATATAGAGTTATTTCGTTTCATTTCTGCCAACTTTCTTTTTTCTTTCGACCGACGGTGGGGTCGACGAGTCGCTTCCCCTTCCCCGCTTTCTGTCAGCTTGCGGGGCGCGATCCGGCAGATTTAATAACTCGTCGGATTCCCCCTCAATCAAGAAAGCTAGGAAGGCTTCCATCAACTCGTCGGCCCCCTCGTCTGATACGTGCACACCAGACGGGTCCTGACTGTCATACAAAGACTTCTTAACTTTGCCATTATTCATAAAAATCTGATCATTATCCAAGAAATGATAATTAGTTTCCCTAGTGCAGAGACTAAGAATTGCCTCATTTACCTTTTTAGCCTCGTTGTTTAAAGTTTCAGCTACTTTATTTTTACCCAGTCTTGGTAGAACACTCGAGAACGCGACCGGTGTGCCAGGCCATTTATCAACAACAGCTTTCATTGCCTTAGAAGCCGTCTCAATTACTACCTTTGTCTCTTCATGCTGTAGGTCATTAGTTCCCAGATGAATGACAACGGCTTTAACCGTCTCATCATCTTTAATTTGCGTTTTTGCAATTAAAGTATCAATGGAACTTAATTTCTGGCCTGAGACTGATATGTTTTTAATATTGTTGTCCTTAACGTGCAGTCTTACACCGTTTGAGTCTCCGAGGATAACTCCTACATTTTTCGTACATTTCTTAGGGATTGACAGTTTAACCTGCAAAGCGGAGATCTGACGTGCTGGTTCCTTGTTTTCTAGTGGCGCTCTGTCTGTCCAGTTGGACGGCTCGTTTGTGAATCCGTCTGATGTGAAATCATCCATGTTGGCAAGCTGTCCCTCCAGTATTTCATTAGCATATTCGCCGTATAGTGTAACTGGACAGTTAGCTTGAATATGTCCCTCTTTGTTGCACGAGTTACAGATGACATCATGCGGGCATTCCTTACGAATGTGATCTGTGCTTTTACAGTTATAGCATAGTTTAGTTTTCATTGTGAGATCACTCTTATTTGATCTTTGATCAGTTCTGCCGTTGGATTTCGTGGGGCAGCGAAAGTACGGGTGAGATGTCTCCCCACATAGTTTGCATACCGTTCTATTGTTGTCTGCGAAAAGTCGTAGCTTGAAGCGACCTATTTGTAGGTCATGCGGGATTATCGGGACACAGTTTATTATTTTTATATACCTTGTACCATTTTCAATGTTGGTGTTTCTAATTTTTGCTCTTATCATGCTTCCCGCAACAATCTCACCGAAAACGCTCATCTGCTGTATAATTACAGAATCCGGCATTTCGAAGGGGGCGTCTTTTATTGTAACATTTGTAATAATATTGTCCACATCTGTTACAGATATAAACCTATTTTGGATCAGCAATCCGCCTAATAAAATGTCTGTCTTTGCTCGATCATTTGTCATTGTTATAACACAGTCTTTTTCAGTTATTTGTATAGCCTGAATAGTAGATATATCTACCTTTGATTGAAGTGCCTCGAGAACTTCTTCGTGATTTAGTCGTTTCAAATACCTGGTTCCGAAGTGAACGGAAAATGGCCTCGAAAGTAGGTCCGCCATATTGGTTACCCCACCCAGTCGGGTGAAACCAAAGGAACAAAACTAAGGGACCTCCTCGCACAGGCTGAGCTGATGAAGGAACAGTAAACCAACCACGCGATAGTTCACAGTATAAACAGCTATTCTGAAGAATTCATTCTTCGATATAGTCCATGAAACAGAGAAAGACTGGGTAAATTCCACACTGCTCATGAAACACAACCTGTCTAGCCTATACAGAAACATTTACAATTAAGCTTTGCACGCACGACTTTCCCCTAAACTATCTGTCGTATAGTTGCCCCCGTTCACATGACAAAAATTATTGATGGGTTCATGCAGGGTTGGACCTACGGAGGGTGATTGGACGGTAGTAAACAATATCATAAATACTAACCGTTTATTTATCCGTCTAAAGCAAAAACTGTATGAAAGTGCAATGATTTGCACAATTATCCTATGACATGAACCTCTGTCTTGTGTGACTGATACCTTGTTAAAAAGTGCTCCGAGTCCGTAATAGCTGATATCAGGGAAATTGACAAGAATACCACATATGATCTATATGTTTGTGTGCTCTTGCATGCAACATTGTTGAAAGAATGAGTGGGTTGGAGTTGTTTCACCAAAACAATTTGTTTGTTTATATGAGAACCTGATGGGGTAGGAATGTGATTGGTACACCCTATAACCTGGTTTAAACCACAGTGGCAAACATTTTTGCCAATGACAGTTCCAAGGTGGTAACCCCAAATATTCTCTTTTTCATTGTTTCTGGTGTCTTATTTGAAATTGGTCTTATAAACCCTTGCCATACTTTCTTATCCTCTCTACATTTTGGCTTCGTGGGGAGGCTGTGTTTTCTGAGCGTGGCAAGTCTTGATATGTATATTTCATCTTTATTCATTGTAGGATATACAAGATGCCAGTACCAACTCGCTGTGGTTACAGTGGCAGAATATTTGTACTGACTTGGGTCTCGATGTCAACATGAGGTTTAAGATGGATGACTGGTTTAAACAGTGTTTCGAAGCTCGGTAACTAAATAATCTTGTCTTGCAAGTTCTTAAATTCGTATCGGCGAGGCGAAATGTCAATTTTAACAAAAAACAACAACAACAGAAAGGTCGAAATAATGCACATTTTTCGTGTGTTCGCCTTTCGATTTTCGAGGCAAATATGTGAAGTAAGGAAACTCCTTAGGCGGACACACGAACTTCTGTATTAATCACTTTTCGATTCGCCGGATTAAAAAAAAACTTGGTGTTGTCGTGTTCACTTTGTCGTGTCTTCGTGTATTCGCATCAAAAGGCGAGGCGAACACATGACATATAGGCAGGCGAAGGCGATTACAGGAGAGATAAGCAGTTTGTGGACTTCCGTGTTTAATTATTTTCGACATTTCTGTCCGCCGACACTAACAAATATGTATTATTTAGTCTTTTAGTGTTGACATTTCGCATCGAGGTCGCAGACAACTTACACACGAAATGCCAGAAATCAACCACCACACGTTTGAATAACCACGAAAGTGGTTATTCATTTTTCAAACATTCTCCAGTTTTGTTTAACTTCAAACTGTTCTTAAAGAATTCTTAAATACTTGAGGAAATATGAAATGTTATAATAATACTTTATTCAGTCTTATTCGTCGTTTTGAGTAAGGGTAATGATGTTTGTCATATTTTCTACTTATTACCTTTGGTTAAAACAACAATCACTGATCAGTCGGAGGTCTAGTGAAACTAAAGGGCCATGTGTAAGCATGCTGCACATCAATTTGTTGTTCAATAAATAAAACCGAGAAGGGATATAAAAAAGTAAAATATTCTAAGACTTGTGCCAAGTTTGATGGTGGGGTATCAAAGTCGAACAAGCAGTGACTGTCCATTTTCAGAGCTAATGAACGGCAAAATTTTGGGGTTTTTGCATGACAACTTTCTCTGACCATTATTATTAAATAAGTATGGTTGTTTTTAGGAGTCGAGTGCGCGGCCTGAGTTCCAGTGGTTCCGGGGATGCGGTATCAGAGACGGACAAACTCTACCAACAGTTCTTTACATGCATTGATGAACAGATTCGCTTCAATGGTGTTCCTGAAAAATTACAACTGAAGGCGCACAGACAGCAAATTGAGGTACATCCACAACATTTTATTACAAAAGAAACATTATTATTGACAATATATCAATAAAATTATGAAATATATTAATAAAGCCCCAAATATATATAAAAACTTTATATTAGATACTAGAATCTAAAAAGAGGTTACACGTTGTTAATAAAATTAATGATCAGGGTAGGAATGAGGTACGTTAATATAGAATATAGAAGGCTCAAACACGAATTTTTTACCGTATGTTATTGTTATAATGTCATTAATAAGAGTCTAAAAAGGAAGTGCTCTACACTGGTAGAGTTTGGAAGGTAAATCACGCAATTTCTATGATTTTATTAATATCAATATTGCAATATACCAATTTTATTTGAAGATTGCAAGCTGTGTAGCTCTTAATTTAAAGCGTTTTAATCAAATAAATAAATTTCTATTAGGAAAATGTTAAAAGTTTCAGTTACCTGTTGCGCACTCTCATTTGCACATGTGTCTTGGATTCTGTACGTTTTCAAATCCATGAATATATGCAAGAAAATTCGTACGCTGGAAAACAAAACTCGACATCTACCAAAATATATGCTACACTACAGGATTTTACAGTAACTCAATTTACAGAAAAACATAATCATGTTACCGATGATGACAAAGACTTTGTAATTATACATTTTTTTTTAAATTGTCTTCTAACAATATCATTCAGAATACGTATGGTCAGAGACACAGTGACTGGGTGGATGTGGCCATCAGGTGTGTGGAACGAGAGCACGAGCTGTTAGCAACCCACAGACAGGCGCATGAACAGGTAGGTACACGTAAACAATACATGTTATTGTTTATCGGTCAAGTCACACACGTTTATATATATGTACATATATCATTTAATGTATTTCTTTGGCTCAGTTGCACCCCTCTTTAATCACTGTCGATATTAAGACTCTATCTGAACTGTAGAGACGAACCGTTTTTGTTTTGTTTGGATAGACTGGAACCTTTATCAGCCTATCCACAGCAAATTTACTATCAAATACCAAGTTCTCTGAAATTCTTACAAAAATTACTATCAAATACCAAGTTCTCTTTGAAGTTTCACAAAATTTACTATCACCCAAGTTCTCTGAAGTTTCACAAAGTTTACCAAGTTCTCTGAAGTTTCAGAAAATTTAATATCAAATACCAAGTACTCTGAAGTTTCACAAAATTAACTATCAAATACTAAGTTCGCTGAAGTTTCACAAAATTTACTATCAAATAACAGGTTCTCTGAAGTTTAACAAAATTTACTACATGTATCAAATACCAAGTTCTCTAAAATTTCACAAAATTTACTATCAATTACCAAGTTCTCTGAAGTTTCACAAAATTTACTGTCAAATACCAAGTTCTTTGAAGTTTCACAAAATTTACTATCAAATACCAAGTACTCTGAAGTTTCACAAAAACTTTACTCAAATACCAAGAACTCTTAAGTTTCACAAAATTTACTATCAAATACCAAGTACTCTAAAGTTTCACAAAATTCACTATCAAATACCAAGTTCTATGAATTTCACAAAATTTACTATCAGATACCAAGTTCTCTGAAGTTTCACGAAATTTACTATCAGATACCAAGTTCTCTGAATTTCACAAAATTTACTATCAAATACCAAGTTCTCTGAAGTTTACAAAATTTACTATCAAATACCAAGTTCTCTGAAGTTTACAAAATTTACTATCAAATACCAAGTTCTCTGAAGTTTCACAAAGTTTACTATCAAATACCAAGTTCTCTGAAATTTCACAAAGTTTACTATCAAATACCAAGTTCTCTGAATTTCACGTTTCGACTTATATTCATGATCAAGATGAACACCGAGATCCACCATTTCGTATGTGACTGTTGAATTCCAACAATCGTTGGCAAAGATATGAATAAACAGGTATGCGATCTTTTTTGAATGTCACACCAGTTTAACGTTTAATACTTTAGGTATTTTACGAGGTTGTGGTTGAAGAAGACCAGGAAGAGGTCGCCATTGACACCATCGGCAATGACATCGAAAATTTAAAACGTCTACTACAGGTATAGTCGGATACAGAATAAGATTTATTGCATACTAGATATATGTCTTACACTATTCACGATGTAGCCTGGAACGCTCTATTATCGACAAACTTCTTAAAATTATCATCGATTCTTATGCAGTTCAATATTAGTTCAATACGTTTGTACTGTGTGAAAATAACTAACATATCAAGATAATATTTATCAGGAAATCACAGGGTTAGACATAATTATATAGGTCAAAGCTATCAAATATGGCAACCGATGACTACATAACTAATTTACGTCGGTAATAGAGATGCGTCGATAATACAGAGTTCCAGTTTTAAACGCTCACGCCATAACGCTATCGATGGATATTGAATAAACTTATAAAATCAATAAATTCTTTTCTTAATCATTAAAAATCATGAACATAAAATTGATCAAAACTGTCCCTGACGCTTAACCACCTTGATGTTAACACAGCAGCTTAACTTTTAAAAAAGTCGCATATGCAGCACAAATAAAGAAATACTAGAGAACTAATGAATAGCGAATCATATTCGCATTTCTCTGGTTAATCTTCAAATTCCATCAAAATCATGTTTAACACTGACCACTCGGCTTACCTTTCCGCATAAAAATGGATGCAGAACAGTCATCTGATCTTAGTATGTAAGCTTTTCCACCGCCCCTTTATCCCCCACCTGTAAGTGATTATATTCAATTTCAGCGTCTGTCGGGGGCCCTCGAGTGCCTGGAGGAGAGCGGGAACATGTTGACTGATCACTGCGCGCAGAAAGACCAGGCTCAAGAAGATTTAAGCAGTAAGCTTAAGACAGAATGCCTTTAATCTATTTTATATCTTACATATATATGTAAGGGTTAGCTTACATCTGTTATTTTCCTGTGAAGTCCAGCTGATTGCAGATGAACCCGTATTATCTGGTTGAAAGTTATCTACTGGTAAGTCATGTACACAGTTGAAAGGGATCTGTATGTTACTATTGAAGCTGCGAAACAGGACTGCATCTGCATCTGCTGGTTTCTAAACAAACAGTTAATTCGGGTTAGAAAAGAAGCTTCTGTTGAATATTAAAGCCCAGTGAACTGCTTGGATGGCATCTGCATTTAATATTTGTCTCCGGCGTTCTTTGTGATATGCAGGTTTTGTATTCTCCGACAACCTATAAAAATTCTTTTCTGTTCAGCTCCGACCATTGTTTTCTCGTTTAGGGAAACCCAATTTTTTCTGGAGACCATAACCCGCTGAACAAGGAATGGTATTAATCTGTAAACACCTCATTGAATGATAGTACCTCTAGCTGGGAGCAAACCCGCACCGTCACGGCGACAGCGCCTAGCCCTGCAATTCCCGCGACGCAATCAATTGAGCTAACCGGGAAAACCCCCAAAAAGGTTGATCGAATAGCCCTGATATACGTAACAATCACTGCATGACATCGGTAACGGGTTATTTTACTGCATGTTGCATATTCACCGAAATATGCATACCATCTTTTCGGAGGGATCTCAGAATTGCAGTTTACTGTTTAAATATTGTTGCGCTCAACCCCCGGCTAGGCGGTGTGGACAATAATAAGCATTTCTATTGCTGCTCATAAACACTCTCAATCAAACCGAGCCTGCAATATTTTCGTATTTGTCGTGTTTGGTGGCTTTCAAAGTTCCCCTTTCATCTCTTCTAAACAAGCCATGTAACCAAGATGAAAGATCTGCAATAATTTTAAAAACTTTCCGCATATATACTGAACAAAAATGAAAACTTACCATTTTTTTAATTCTAAACGTTTGTTCAGTGATGCTATATTTCATCTTCCATTTAGTTTGTGGCATTTGCACATATCTGGACATTTGATAAAGCGGGAAGATGTTGTGAGGTTATCACACGGGTCAATGTTATCTCCTCTTTTCTAAATAATGGTGACATCGATAATTTGTAACATAAAAGTCTCAAACAGATTATTTCACTGTCCAATTTAGAAGTTTATGACATTAACAGAAAGAAAAACACAATCATTGAAGCCAACTGGTGCAAAGAAATAAGATACAGCTACTTAAATATCCGTTTTTGCAAATTACCTCCCTTTCAATTAAAAAAAGAACAAAATCCACCGCTTAATTTTCCAAAACCACTAATTATTTTTTCTTCTTTCTTTTTGTTAACCGATAGATACTGAACTGACAACTAGCAAGATAAACATTTTGGTGACCAAATTCTTCTAGATATTTGCTTTTACTGGCATCATTAATGTTATAGGAGTTTTCAATGTTATTTTTGTCAAGTTTTCATTTTGGCTCAGAATAGATACAGCATTATCCATTTATTTTTGTTGTTGTTTTTTCTCAGGAGTAGTTTATGTGTTTAGCACGTCAAACCAACAGTCGAAAAGTGCAGGGAAAATTCAGCATTTTCAATCAGAGTTGCAGAAGTTTACATCGCAAACTCTACCATTGACTGAGCAATTTAACACTCGACACCAGGTAATAAGTCTAGAAGTCTTCACTATTTGTACCTGATACAAATCATGACTTTGAATGTCACGCATTATTTTATATAATACAGTTTGACCTTTCAAATATTTTCCTAACAGACTTCGTATTACTTTATGTTTTGGGCTGAAGATTAAACACGTTCAGTAAAACTTCAGCTTGGTAACTTGCTTTGGATAGTCAGTGATATCGTCGAGGGAACATATTTTTGACACACCATGACAGAATGGGTAAATTAGAGGTTAATGAACAGGTTAGCAGTGCCTTTGAATGATAATGGCCCTGTCATGTTGATAATGGCCCGAGGGCTTTAGCCCGAGGGCCATTATCTCATGGCAGGGCCATTATCATTCAAAGGCACTGCTAACCTGTTCATTTACCTGTTTATTACATGTGTACGTCGACTCTCTGATGTCCAGTTGGTCTACCGTATATAGTATATTATTATGCAAATGTATTAAAATTTGACAGTGACGGAACTACTTCCTCAGAAAGCCCCTCGCCCTCGCTAATTTCTTAGTCTCGCCTAAATATAGAGGCACTGTAAGACAATTGTATAATATCATACTAATGCTTCTCTTTTTGCAAGTCATCTAACCGAGAAAAAACCATTTATACTATGAGAGAGTCTATAATTATTATAATCCGCTTGAAGCAGGAGCCGTTCTACGACTAGAGCCGTTATAACCTTTATAACACTGACGTCATTTTTCGAGATTAATATTCCTTCCGGCATGTCAATGCATTCAATTTCGGACAATCTTTTTGGATTTTATTACTCAAGTGTGTTTTAATTATTGTTTAGTCTGTGCTGATGGATTTACGTGCTTGATGATGCTGATAATCTGAATGCCTGCGTCTAGGCCATTTCGGTTTCTAAATAAAAACTAAAATGGCTTTGTTGCTGGTGTTAAATTTCAACTGAATGAAGAGAAGAAGGAAACAACAAAAACAACAACAAAGAATATTCTTTTGAAGTTGTGTGTATATTTGGACAAGGAAATTCAGCAATAAGCTTTTTTTCAAGAACTGGATTTGCACATTGGAAGCCTACTAGTACTACCAGAAAACGAGCCGTTCAATGATGACAGCAGGTTTATCGGCTGATCCCAATGGTTTTTGCATTTTTTTTGGTTTCAAATTCTAAAAAGACACACCTCATATGTTTTAGATATTTCAGTTTTCTTTGCACATATATACTGGTCATCTATGGGTTCGCGTTACTTAACAGTTATCACAATGAAGTAAAGACGAAAAGAAACTTACCTGTTAAATTTTGATTTATTTCTCCTATTCCAACCTTTTCCTGTTATTTAATTCTTAAAATGACCATGGAATATCCAAAAACAATAGAATGCATCCATATGATTGTCATTGGTGTCCGCCATGTTGTCCTGATTACGTCATCATTCGTTTCGCGGTATGTGAAAATTCTTGGAATAAATCGAACACTCGTAGGTTTAGAACACTAAATGTTTAATCAGATAACAAGTCATTTAAAGTGTGATAGGTGAAAATGTCAAAACTTTAACTGTTAACTAAATTTTAACAAATAACACCTGTTAATCACACTGACTGTAAAAAATTATTTTGTTTCATGGTCACAGTACTTTCATTCCATATTTAATATTTAGTGGTTGGTTACCTATCTGATTTAAAATTTAGTGGCGGTTACCTATCTGATTTAAAATTTAGTGGTCGGTTACCTATCTGATTTAAAATTTAGTGGTCGGTTACCTACTACAATATAAACACTTCCGGGCTATGGGCGGGGCAGACGAACTTGTAAACAAAGCAAAATAGGACAAAAGTAAGGGCTGAAGGTGAGTTTTTTTGCTTCATTTAAAAAACACTATATTTGATGTATACGAACAAATACTCACCAAGAAACTGCTCATAACTGTTGAAAAAACGTTTTTTCGTCAAACCACAAATATAGGTCAGCAACGTGACAACGTAAACAATCGGTAGAGGGCGCAACGCAAATACCGCGAGACGAACGATGACGCGACACCAATGATGACGAGTATAAGCAAAATCAGTTTAAACAAAATGGCCGACTTTGTTTACAAACTATTGTCTCACTGACGGATGTATTCATACGCCAACAAGATGTCAATTCTTTTAAAAAAAATAAACAAAAAAGTGTTTATTTATGCAAAAATAAGCTCATAAGCGCATGTGCAAATGATCATTATTTTGACTGTTTTTTAAATTTCTTACTAAAACAATTGCCTGTAGAACAAACATAATTGGAATCGGACAAAAAATTGGCAGGGCCATTATCACATTATCACTTTTAAGCCCTGGGCCTTGGTTTGATAATGAGGCTGGTGACATGATAATAAGTTTTGACACAATACAATTTTGTTACTATTTATAGTAACACATGTAATAATAGCATGTAAAGAACCTTATCAGCCTGCAGTTCGGTCGGTCTCTTGTCTGTTCAATGTTAAGTCAGAGAAGCTAGAAAAACAATTCAGAATCTGTTCAGACAATGCATTTTGTTATTTGATATGGGTCTACATTTAGACGTTCCTCTGCATTTATCACGGGGGAACATATTATAAATCATTGAAGATGTACACTACCATCCAAAATGGATGGATTCTTGATTTGAAGCTGAAACATTTCTTACACACTTTTTTCTGTTGACACCAGGCTGTTGTACAGATATTTCACCAAGCTTACGAAGCTGTCAACAAACTGGTCGCAGAACTGAAAGAGCGAATACAGACATGGAAGAGACAATTGCAGCTGAACTTTGCTGAACTCTCAGCTACACCTGAACTTGACAACATTGACAAATGGTGGGCGTTTTACTTTTTTAATTATTATTACAATAATAAGTAAACATATGACGAATTTATTATTTATGCTACATCTGTTGAATTGTTAAAAGAACCTAGAAGCTCGATTTGTTTCTTTTATCCCTGTCATCGTGTTCTTGCTGATTTTACTCCAGGTGCTCTGGTCTCTGAAAGATCATTGAGTACCTGCCCTTTAGCTTTGCAATGCTATTAAATTCTTATGTTTATATGTTTGTATGCTTTTGCATGCAACATTGTTGAGCTGATGAGTGGGTTGGAGTTATTTCACCAAGACAATTTGTACATGTTTTGTGAAACGAGAACCTATTGGGGCAAGTGTGAGGTTGGTGCACCCTAGAACCTGGTTTAAACCCCCAGTGGCAATTTGTTTTGCCACTGACCGTTCCAAGGCAGTATCCCCAAAGGTTCTCTTCTTCGTTAATTGTTTGTGGCGTCCTATTTGAATTGACATACTTATATAAAACATGCGCTCTCTCTTCCTCTCTTCTTTTTCGCTGCGTGGGGAGGCTGTGTTTTTTGAGTGTGGCGATTCCTGATATGCATATATTGCTTTTTTAATATTTACTGCATTCCATGTTCCCTGTCATATTTACACCATCGTTTGGGATGAATCGAAGTTGTACTGTTTACTTGTGTTAATACTGAGTTGTGCTTAACCCAGGGCTAAGCGGCAAGGGCAATTATATCCATTTCCATTACTGTCTATGTACCGGCTCAATCAAACCGAGCCTGCAATAATTTCATTTTTTGTCATGTTTGATTGCTTTTTAAGTTCCCTTCTAATCTATTTATAAATATGTGTATTCATCTTGGAAAAAGATACAGCGGTGTTAACCATGACAACTTGTAAAGCCAAAATAATTAAGTCATTGATTCTGTCGTGTTTACTAATATAGACCAGGTAATTGAAGAACGCCGACTGGGCGCCGAATTGAATGTACATAAAGTAACTTTTGTTGATCATACAGGTGTGCCATTACCGGCGATGCTATACATGATATCGTACATAAACACCTCAGTAGCTGGGAAAATGTGTTGACGAATATACCACTGGAGATCGCAAATAATAACTCCTCAAGCCAAGAACAACTCGGTGTTTACCATTCAGCCTTCCAGAAGTTGCTTAGAGATTTTATACTATGGTAAGGATAAAAAAGGATGAAAACCCAATTTTGAGTGATTAAGAAGTACTCAGAAATCGGTATTATTATTCTTTCAGTTTATAGGCTCTATGTTTTTATTGACCTTTTTTGTTGCAAACGATTAAATTAAAAGATTTATACTTATGTTCACCGTCATATGTATTCCATCGTTTGGGATGGATCAAAATTGAACTGTTTATTGGTGTAAATATTGAGTTGCGCAAAACCCGGGGCTAGGCGGCGTGGGAAGTAATATGCACTTCCATTACTGTCCATGAACAGGCTCAATCAAACCGAGTCTGCAATATTTTCATATTTGTCGTGTTCGGTGGCTTTCTAAGTTCCCTTTTCATCTATTTTAATTTATGAACAAATTAAACTTGGCGATTTAATATACCTTTACCAAGTTTGAAGCTATGAAGGTAGGAAGTAATGTAAAATGAAATATGAATATTAAGAATGGCAAAACCTAGAAGACGCAGCCGTTCCAACACAGCCAAATAGTAGAGAGAAAAAGATAGTATGTGTAATAAAATGATTAATTTAAAAAAGATACCACAAACAATTATCGAAAATGAGAATCCGAGGGGTTACTGCATTGGAACTGTCAGTGAAAACAATTTGCTACTGGTGGTTCAACTGTTCTTCGGATTGTCTAAATAAATTATAAAGAAAACCAGAAAGACTGACCGGTAAGTTTTAATCATTTCAGTACATTTTTGGTCACATCTCAGAATAGCAAGGAGGCGAAAAACTCGTCAGATAACAAAGGCTACATTGTCAAAATAATCAAATCTGGGAGCTCACAGAAGCAAAAGTTCCCTGTCTTTAGTGTCAGGTATGTCAACAAGACAATCTCTATTGGCGACTTTGTCATCATCATCATCATCATCATCATCATCATCATTTTCTTCTTTTTCTTCTTCTTCTGCTACTGCTTCATTATGAGTATTATCATCTTCTTCTCATCATATTCTTCTACATCATAATCATCTACTTCTTCTTTTCATCATCATAATTATCACCATCAACATCATCATCACTATTGCGATTATCATTATCATAATCATTATTAACAACATTTTATAACTTAAAAAGAATCAATTATCACATATTTGAAATTCTAACACAAATTTCTTTTATCTCTTGCAAACAGAATTCTGGCTGCTGCTTCGTTTAACAAATCCTCGGAAATAACTGCTTATTTTGTTTCGGAGCATGACCTTAATGAGTGTTACCAAGACGACGTCCTTGACCTAGAAAAACTGAAAAAGAAGTGGAGAAATTTGGAGAAAAGCACGTTGAAGCTTACTCAAGAACATGGAAAGAACTTGGAATGTTGTTTCCAAAATCTGCAACTCAGCAAGTTTGAAAGATCAAAGGAGGATAAGCAGCTTCAGGTGCATGAAGACAAGTACAGGGTCATCTTTGTTACTGAAATAGAAGCTTTCCAACTCTGGGTAATTCTAGCTTTGTTTTTCTTTACACTGCTCTGAGAGCTTTTGTAAACCTCACAGGAAATGTAGAAAAAAGTAATATATGCATATCAGGAATCGCTAAACTCACAAAACACAGCCTCCCCCCGCAGCGAAAAAGAAGAGAGAAAGAGGGAGAGAGCATGTTTGTTATAATTATGTCAATTCAAAAGGACGCCACAAATAATTAACGAAAATGAGAACCTTTGGGGATACCGCCTTGGAACGGTCAGTGGCAAAACAAATTGCCACTGCGGGTTTAAACCAGGCTCTAGGGTGCACCAACCTCACACTTGCCCCAACAGGTTTTCTTATCATAAAACAAGTACAAGTTGTCTTGGTGAAATAACTCCAACCCACCTTACGGCTCAACAATGTTGCATGCAGAAGCGCACAAACATAATAAAACATAAGAAGCTAATAGCATTGCAAAGCCAAATTATGAAAGGTGGTGAGGGATTTATGTATTATATCTTTAAAAACTTCCAATACCATGGTTAACATTGTCTTTACTCTGAAACAAGTAATTTCATAATCAGTGTGAATAAACGAGGAGCGATGCGTGAGTTGTGAATTTCAGTGCGAGTATGTAAGGTGGAAGTGTCTCTTGATGGCGTGATTGTGTATCTGTGTTATATTGCAGACACTGTCTCTGCCAATGATGGTGATCACGGGATCCATTCAGGAAGCATCTTGTCTCGCTTCCGTCATGTGGCAGTGCTTCTTCTCACAAGATGTCGTAAGTCCTCATACCATATCTGTATGTTCTAGTTAAAGATCTGTCAGCGTTTCGGTTTTCTTAGAGTGTGTACACGTGACGATATCATACTAATTTACCTGTTTAAAAATAGTGTTTGGAAAGTTTTAAATTTAACGTTTATATTTTATTTTTATGACAGTTTACTCGAATAATCATTTTACAGTCGTTGACTTCCACACTGACACCAGTCTATCTGTACAATACACAATACCGGCCTGAAACAGCAGTGTCAATGGTAATCATAAAAAATTTATAAAAGCAACACAAAGTTCAAGCTATAACAACTCTTAACAATGAGTTTTTGCCATCTCTGCAAATTTCCAACCGACAACATGAAACAAAATTTGCCTCAGAAACAACCTGCTATACTCGATTAATGTAGTTTCGAATTGAAATCTTCTGCATCACACTGCTGTTTTTAATAAAATTAAGCATATATACATTGATATCTCTTAAAAACATTAAACCTGAAAAATAGTTTTGTTAAACTGGAAAAATGCAAAAATATCTTATTAATATTGTATAACAATATTGTTTGATACATGAAATTTCAACAGGGCAATCCCGTATATGGCTTAAAATTCTGGTATTTACAACCTTTATCTTGTCTAACTGCTAGCACTTTTCTGATTTAATGGAGTTACATCAATTTTAATCCTGTCTGTCTAACTTTAGGTCTTTTAATATATCCTAATTAACTTTATTTAAAGTGTTCATGTTGACACTGGTTGTTATCAATTGACAGTTCAGTCTACCTCAGCTTGACATGTCCGAGGAGATGCCATGGAGCCAGGTGGCGGAGATGTTACAGTACAAGATTCTGAGACTGTCTCCTCACCGGCTGACAGCAGAGAACCTCAACCACCTTAAGTACCGGCTGCTAGGTGTGCATATCTTCATAATACCCTCTCGTATTTCATTATTTTTACTTGGCTAGTTCGAAGATATCGCTTTCTTACTGGTATGCGCTCCCTTAAGGCTAAATAATTTAAAGATTTCTTTAAGATTTGTTTTTGAAGAAGCAAATAATTATTTTCATTTAAAAAAGTACATTCTAGCTTATTGTATTCATATTTCTTCTCTGATACTGACATTGAAACAAACAAAGATAATCGTAGAGGTAGCGCGCGCCGGGTTCGCCCACGGTTTAAATCCGCTTTTGAATGTATGCTATTTATAGGTGACGAACAAGGAACTGATGATCCCACCGTGAGTTTGTCAAAATTTTGTTGGGTAAGTCGCCTTTTTAAATCACTTCAGCCGATCCATTTGAATTTTCAATAAATATTTACAATAAAAAAATCACACAGTAAAAAACTATATCATATTAAAAGTATTTGGAAAGAAGATTGAAATAGAAAACACAGAAATTACGATATTTTTATGCAATTTGAAAAAAAAATCATCCAATTAACCCTTCTTAGGAGTCAAGAATGACAGAATTAAGCGAATTAAAACCACTGAATATTCAGATTTGTGCATAAATATGAATACAAATCTTTGGAACTTACGATTATTGAGTCCTATCAAAATACACATCTTTAAAGTTAAAGTTATGCCAACAATTACATGTGTATATATGAATTCGCAGTACATGATTAAACGCATTTATGATTTAACAATACAATAAACCAATGTTTGGGCAAGGGGAGGAGGGACGGACTCTGGGTGGCACTGGTATTGAAAAATACTTTTTGTTGAAAATAAAATTTTAAAAGCCGGCCTAAAACCCATTGTAAACCATGCTATTATTCAATCACCAACCTCTGGCTGTTCCAAATTTAGACCGATTTGCAATAAATCAAATTTATTTATTGAAGATGATTACTTAGATGTTATGTTTTCATGACACTGTCGAGGTTTTTTTTCAAATATCCTTGTAAAATTGTCATGTTTTAAATTTGTGTACGGTCAGATTATGATGGAGAACATGGACGTATCATTCTGGCAGTGGTTTCTGGGGATCTACAACATGCTAGAACGGTATCTCTGCAAGTACTGGCAAGATGGGTAAGTTTTCTGTTTGCTGAACCTATATACAAAAGACCCTTTAAACAATATACGTTCGGATATTTACAAACTGGTTCGCAAATTCAAATAAAAAAGAGCTGCAGTGAGCAGTGACGAGGTCGTCCAATATGGCGAAAGTTTGTTTACCTTTAAAGCGGCTCTAGTAATACTACCGTTTACTGATACACTGTCTACACCTAATTTCTCTCATTATATACATTATTAAGGATGAAGCAGCAGCACTACTTGTTTTATACTTTGCATATTTACTTTTGGCAGATTAATCATGGGGTTTGTGAAGAAGGAGGACGCAATGAAGATGTTAGAAACCGGTGATGTTAAACCAGGAACTTTCATCCTGAGGTTCTCTGACAATCATCTAACCAAAAGCCAGGGACTGAGGACCGTGTACGGTCGGCTAACTTCCTGTGTAGTTGTCCTAAAGACGTGTAAAGGTAAACTTATAGTCAACTTATAAGCACCAAATAAAAATATAAACACCAGTAAGATAACGGCCGAGGGGGAGAATGTTTAAGTGCATGTGTCACAAATGAAAAAAAATCATGTGAGCATCAATTACGAGTAAAAAAAGAAATTTATTTTATAAGACCTTTGCTGAAGATTGGAAATGCTCGGGGTCTAATATGCGACCAATGCAAAACAAAGAGATCAACAAAAACCACATGTATGATTGTTACCGCCTATAAACATTGTGTTACCAAATAAATAGGTATTTAATAAATGATTAAATTTTCTTATTTTGCAAGCCCTGCTTTCAATAAAGTTAAAATATGAATTTCAGTTTACTTTACCTGTAAATAACTCCACCCTTCAACACCACCACAAACCATTACACAGGGATTAATGTTCTCCAAATCTGTATTTACCCTTGCTACAACCAGACTGCTGTGATAATGGTTCTCTGATCACATATTTACCGACGTTTAACAATAGACCTTCTCGTTTATTTAACCGTATATTGATTTGAAGTTTTAAAAATGAAAATACAGATCGGATTATGCCACACCAGAAAACACAGCCTACCCATTCAGCCCAAGAGTAAAGAAGAAAAGAGAGCATGTGTTTATGAGGAGATTTATTTCAAATAAGACACCACAAACAACAAAAGAGATAAGCTAAGGAGTATCCGCCTTGGAACGGTCAGTAGCAAAACAATTTGCTTTGGGGGTTTAAACCAGGTTCTCTGGTGCACCAACCTCACACTTGTCGCAACAGATTTTAACATGAACAGGTTCAAGTAGTCCTGTTGAAAAAAAAACCTCTATCCCACATATCGCCATCAATAAGAGATGCCTGGTATGACGGAGGGCTCATTGTGCAACTTAGTAGCGCAGACTTAAAGTCTTTATAATCTTTTTATCATTCAGGGCCTATTTCTCTTGCACACCTGTCACTCACCTGTGACATTACGGTCACTGTATATATCGTATATAGCAACCTTTCTTTAGGAAGTAAAAGAGAAGGACCCGGTGAGGTGAGACAGGTAAAGGTTGTAGAGTCGGTCGATGTGGCTGACTTCAAAAAGCTCGAAAATAACAGCCTTGCCAACATCCTGAGGGAGACGTGGATCAAATCCCGAGATGGCAGCAACCAGACCAAGATGTACCAGTACCTGTACCCTGAGGGCAAGAGCCGTGAACAGCTGTTTGACCAGCTCTGTAATTATGAAAGTAAGATTTGAATAAAAGTCTTATTAATTCAATATCACTCTTACGTAAGTGTAAGTAGTTTCAAGTTTATTTCATTTGCATTTCTCTGTAAGTACAATACATAAACAAGAGAACATAAATTATATACATAAAACAATATTATAACTCCGTTCACGGCATGTCTATAAGAGGACAGCCCATATCCTTTCCACGATCATAATGTATTTGAACGTGACAAAATTTTGACTTCTCAAATCCCGACCCTGTTTACTGGAGGATGCCCGAAACGTATTTAAACGTATAAAAAAATCGAGTTTCAAAACCCGACCCTGTTACTTCGTAGAAAATCCGTGGATTTTTATTTTTTTTTTTATTAAAAAAGTCCTTATTTTGGTGGCTATTTAGAAGAACACGGAATTATCGATCAGTATTTTCACATTATAAGACCTTTGAATGCATCGCATATTTTCTCTCAAATATCATATGGTAAGAAATTGTTTACATGTGACTTAGATAATCTGATAAGAAAATTAGTAATTTTAAAAAGTTCAATTTTAAGAAAAACAATCTAATTACATGTGTTGCTGTTTCTTCATCTTTCATTGTCAAAAAAGTGGCGCTAAAACAGTTATTATTTTAAAAAATACCTATATCTACCTATTAATTACTTAAAATGACATTTTTTGCAATGGCATTAAAATTAATGACTGTTAATTAGATTAATTGATTAACGGAATTTTCCGTTACAGTCTTCCAGCTTTAAACCGAATTTTTCACCCATTACGTAAAAGAGCGTTGAGATTCGGGTATTAACGCACTATTCCTGATATGCATTTTCCACCTTTTTTTACAGAAGAAAGACCGTAACGTTAGATAATGTGTTTTACGGTTATTTAATCGGGTTTCTTACCATGTTGAAAATTCCGAATTTCATTAAAAGGTAGAATGCCTGTTACGGTCAAAAGCGTATATGCTTTATTCAAACATACACTAAAAAAATTACGCAGATTTACATTATGAGGTTTTTAAATACGTTACGGACGTCCGTCCGGAAAACAGGGTCTGGCGCGGAAAGGATATTAGAGCATAATTATTTTGTTTGATTATGACCGCGTCGGCCAAGCGGAAAGCGCACGCTTTTCACTCGGTTGTCACCTGTCACTTTCCCGTGTTACTTAACATGGTAGTAAAATTTATAGGAGGAATACACGTGTCGGATTTTTAATCAATGCAGTGAAAAAAGTGTAATGGTAAAAAAATGGAATTATTTACAAAATGACAAATACAAATGGATATAACAGCATAATAGTGGTAAGTATTACAGTTAGTTATAGTCTGCGCTTTTAAATTAAAATAAACTTTGACGATAGTTATTCTAACTAAGTCTTGTACTTAAGGTACTACATACTTCCAGATAGTACAGTTGTACTAATAATGAGCTGTGAAAATTTAATTATCTTTTTTTCAACAATTCTAAACAAACTGTTATTATATTGTTATAAACAGGCGAATATTGATAATAACAGGAGACATTTGTTGAAAAAAACGAATTTTGTTAGAAAAGTAATAAAATGTGGTACCTGCTATGTTGTCTTATCCGGGTGTCAAAATAATGCATTTTCCACTCAAAGAAATCCAAAACAATTAATTACAATATTCATTTCAATGCACAGGTGTCCTTATCATTGTTGAAAAAATAAAATTCCAATAAAGAAAAAAAATGTTTTTGTTTTTTGACATCGGTGAGTTGATTGCAAAAAACATTTTGGTTACGACCTTACCTAGTGTCTATCAGCTTCTATGAAATATTCACACGGCGCATACATGAAATACATATTTTTCAATCATTATCTACCAGTAACTTGCACCTTTTCTCGATCTAACGCTTTACAAATATAAACCTATTCGAGATACTTACCTCCAAAAATTTGCATGGCCCGACCTTAGAATATTCTCAAATCTAATGTCATCAAAAAAGAAGAAAACCATTTTAGGGATTTTATAATTTTTGAAAAAAGCATATGATATAAGGAACACTAGTTAATAAATATTTTGTAAACTGTTTTACCTATTATTGACTATAAATACTTGTAAAATGATACCATATATATCTATTTGTTTATATGTGTGTGTTGCGCATGAATTAGTTTTGTAAAAATTGCTACACTGTGCATTAGCCAAAGACATGTGTTATGGCGATTTGCAAATAAAAGTTTGTTGTTGTTTGTTGTTGCTAAGATCTTCGTTGTTTTTGTTTGCGTCGTCTCAAATATTGACTTTGACAGCCATGATGCTTCCGAATGGCTTCGGTCAGTTTACGGAAATCGCCGATCTCAAATTTTGCAACGATTTCTTCGATTGGCTGGTAATCTAAAACGTCAACCAATCGGAAAACAATTGCAAAAAACACATCGTCATTCATTTTTTTCAACAATTGTCGCCTGATATTATCAATATTCACCTGTTTATAACAATATAATAACAGTTTGTTTGGAAATTGTTGAAAAAATGATAATTTAATTTTCACAGCTCATCATTAGTACAACTGTACAATCTGGAAGTATGAAGTACCTTAAACGGAAATTGTATCATGTGAATCACTTCAATTCATGAAGTTGAAAGAGAAAAAAGTTGAATTACCGAATGTTCAATTTCATTAAGAAACAAGGAAGTGTGTAAGACTCGCATCTCGGATGACCCGTGGTCCGTTCATGCGTCTGGAGGTTCAAACTCAACTAACAGCGTTCAGCTAACATTAGACCGAATTACTAAATAAATACGCATGATTATATAGTAGCCAACAGAACTTGAAATCACATACCATAGTCAACAAACAAAGAAAGGGTCCGGAGAACAACACAACTGACCTAGTTAAAATACAATTACGCAAACAACATAATTAAACGGAGCAAACAAGATACAAAACTGTGCAACTCATTATGTACATAAATTAATGACGTAGAATAATATTTTTTTCAAATACAAATCGCGCTATTTTCGTACAAAAACGTAAAGTGATCTTAGATACTTTTCAAAATGTTCACAATCAGAAATAAGTTTAAATAATGTTCTGTGATTAAAGACAATATAAAAAATCAACAGTTACATCTTTTAGAACTCAAAATAATCTTGTTCACATAGTAAATGAATACACTTCTTTCTCCGTTATAACGTTCTATCTTCTTTTAAAGGTCAAAGTGAGTAATTGATAAAGGCATTCAACAGTGGTCTTTTCTTATAATGATGGGAAACATAGTTGTTCCTGTTTGCGTACACGATCATTGCGACTCGTTCAATGATGTTAATGTGCAGGATGACGGCGGTAACGTGCTCGCTGGCGATGACACGCACGCTAACGGTGACGTGCAGGTTGAATATGATACATAAGCTTACGTTGGCGTACAGACTGACGATGACGTGTAAGCTGTGACGCACACGCTAACGGTGACGTGCAGGTTGACGATGACGTGCACGCTAAAGGTGACGTGTAGGTCGACGATGACGCACTCGCTAACGATAACGTGCAGGTTGACAATGACGAAGACGCTAAAGGGGATGTGTAGGTTGACAATGACGCAGAGGCTAACGGGGACGTGCAGGTTGACGATGACGGTCACGCTAACATTGACGCACAGGTTGACGATGATGCATGCGCTAACGGTGATGCACAGGTTGACGATGACGTGCACGCTAACGGTGACGTGCAGGTTAACGAAGACGCACACGCTAGCGGTAACGTCAAGCTTTACGTTGACGCACACGTTAACGTTCACGTACAGGTCGAAGTTGACGCACACGTTAACGGTGACGTACCGGTTGACGTAAACGTGCACGCTAACGGCGCGGTGCAGGTTGACGATGACGCACAAGCTAACGGGTACGTGCAGGTAGACGCTGACGCACACGCTTACGGGGACGTGCAGGTTGACGCTGATGCACACGCTAACAGTGACGTACAGGTTGACGATGACGCACACGCTAACAGTGACGTGCAGGTTGACGCTGACGCACACGCTTACGGGGACGTGCAGGTTGACGCTGACGCACACGCTAACAGTGACGTACTGGTGGAAGATGACGCACAAGCTAACAGTGACGTGCAGGTTGAACCTGACGCACACGCTAACAGTGACGTACAGGTGTACGATGACGCACAAGCTAACGGTAACGTGCAGGTTGACGATGACGCACAAGCTAACAGAGACGTGCAGGTTGACGATGACGCACAAGCTAACGGGGACGTGCAGGTTGACGCTGACGCACAAGCTTACGGGGACGTGCAGGTTTACGATGACGCACACGCTAACAGTGACGTACAGATGGACGATCACGTGCAAGCTGCCGATAACGCCCACGCTAACGGTGACGTGCAGGTTGACGATCACGTGCAAGCTGCTGATGACGCCCGCGCTAACGGTGACGTGCAGGTTGACGATCACTTGCAAGCTGCCGATGACGCCCGCGCTAAAGGTGACGTGCAGGTTGACGATGACGTGCAAGCTGCCAATGACACCCACGCTAACGGTGACGTGCAGGTCGACGATGACGTACAAGCTGCCGATGAAACCCACGCTTACGGTAACGTGCAGGTTGATGATCTGGCACACACTAACGGTAACGTACAGGTTGAAAATGGCGTGCAAGCTGGACGATAACGCAGACGCTAACGGTGACGTGCAGGTTGACGATGACGCACACGCTAACAGTAACGTGCAGGTTTACGTTGACACACACGCTAACGGTGACGTGCAGGTTGACGCTGACGCATACGCTAACGGTCACGTGCAGCTGGACAGTTTGACGATGACGCACATGCTAACGGGGACGTGCAGGTTGACGAAGACGCACACGCTTACGATGACGTACAGGCTGACGATGACGTTCAAGCTGTCGATGACGCACACCTTAACGTTGACGTGCACAGTCACTTTTTTTGGCGTTCACGTGCAAGAAGGAGGTTCTGGTGCCTCCATAAGAAAGGCTGTAGAAGGCCTCAATAAGAAAGCCTTCTGTGTAGAATAAATCCATCTCGTCATCAAATGTTTGTATATCAAGAAGGTCTAGAATTACCTCGTAATATCCGGCTGTCGGTGAAGCTCAAGACTGTCTCTTTCAGTCAACGCCCGCTTCCTAGCACTTATTACAGCAAGTATATTAGTATTGGCAACGCGTTGGTATAGGTACGACCGTCGTATGAATTTGGATTTGCATTTTTCTTGGCAACAAATAAAATGTTCATTCCTTTCATCTTTTCCAACTTGTAACGTTTCAAATTTCTAGGGTACTTGTAAGATTTAAAACAATTTATGTCACGAGTGTAACTCGAGTTCGAAATTAAAAAAAACAACAGGTGTATCTATCGTAAACGAAAATTATTTGAAATCCTATTTAGGTTTATATATACTGCAAACCTTCAGAAATACACAAACGAGGATCACGAGGGATCGTGCTTCGATAAAATATCAATGCTCCGTTGAGATTTTGTTCTTTAACATTGCTCCGTTCATAACGATTATATTCCGCTAAGAAAAAAGTTTTTAAGAGGTCACTTTTTTAGTTCGTGGTAGTGATCCTCCCTAGCAAGAAAATTAAGCCTTTTAAATATACAAGTGTTTGATTTTTTCTCGAGCTTGCCTTGCTGCTTTCCTAAATTGTTGTGATTATTTTAGAATTAGTTTTATGCCCCCACAAAGTGGGAGGCATATAGAGTTGCACTCGTCCGTCCGTCCGTACGTCCGTCCGTACGTCCCCAAATCTTGTGGCATCAACTCCTCCTAAACTATAAGGCGGATTTCTTTCAAACTTGCACAGATGATGAAGCAGGATGTGTAGATGATCGTAAAGAAAGGATTTTTTCCTGCGATCATTTTTACCAGAGTTATGGCCCTTTGTTAATTTCAGTAATTAAATCTTGTGGCATCAACTCCTCCAAAACTATAAGGCAGATTTCTTGCGAACTTGCACAGATGATGAAGCAGGATGTGTAGATGATCGTAAAGAAAGGATTTTTTCCTGCGATCATTTTTACCAGAGTTATGGTCCTTTGTTAATTTCAGTAATTAAATCTTGTGGCATCAACTCCTCCAAAACTATAAGGCAGATTTCTTGCGAACTTGCACAGACGATGAAGCAGGATGTGTAGATGATCGTAAAGAAAGGATTTTTTCCTGCGACCATTTTTACAAGAGTTATGACCCTTTGTTAATTTCAGTGATTAAATCTTGTGGCATCAACTCCTCCTAAACTACAGGGCAGATTCCTTGCAAACATGCACAGATGATGAAGCAGGATGTGTAGATGATCGTGAAGAAAGGATTTTTTATTGCGACTATTTTTACCAGAGTTATGGCCCTTTGTTGTTTTTTTTTCAGTAATAATATCTTGTGGCATCAACTCCTCATTTACTTTTGGACAGATTTCTTTCTAACTTGCACACATGATCAAGATGGCTGGGTAGATGATCATAAAAAAAGATTTTTTTCTGCTGCCATTTTTACCACAGTTATGGCCCTTTGTTTATTTCACTTACAAAATTTTGTGGCATCAACTTCACATTTTCTATTTGGCTGATTTCTTTCAAACTTGCACAGATGATTAGACATGATGTGAAGATTTTTGTAAAGGACATTGTCTTGCAACAATTTTCACCACAGTTATGGCCTTTTGTTTATGTTAGTTATTAATTTTTGTGGCACTTACTCCTCATTTACTAATCATGATCACCACATGTTGTTAATACCTGGTACAAAATTTTGAAACAAATGTTATTGCAGCAGTGGGGGCATCAGTGTCCTGTGGACACAGTCTAGTTTTAGGTATTATCTCATTTTGTTTGTTCCGTGAATATTAAATCGGAAATATCATGTATGTTGGTCGTTTATCAATTTTGTTGTTCGGACTCAAACCATACCAGAACGTGCTAACTTATTACTGCTTACAATTAAGTCTTTTGTCATATCGGTAAGTTTTCTTTATTCAAAACACTTTATTTGGTTCATTTTTACTTTTGACTCGAGGGGATTTAATATCTTGTTGGTGTATTTCTCGGAAGTTTTGTAAATAATCTTTTTTTTCCCTATTTATCAGAACATATTTGTCAGTTTTTCATCCATCTTCCACATATCTAGAATCTTATCTGCACTGGATGATTTCAGTTAAGTCGGTATAAATTTCATTAAATGTACTTGGGGGTCCTAAGGCGTGATTGAAGCTCAAAAATAACTTGGATGAGTACTTGTGTTAGGTTTACATTTTCGTTTACGTAGAATAACGGGCGTGAGTTCACTATGCATTCAGCTTCATTTAGCACAGTGTTCTAATGTTCACTTTGTAACACCCTTTGTCCTATAGTGTTCCTTACACCCTTTGTCCTATAGTGTTTTTCAAAGACCTTTTTACAACACCCACAAATCTTTCATAAAAGCCTTCAATCCAAGGGACTAATTCAGATTTGAATTTTCACTAAACACCTTTGCCAAAAGTGTAACTTCATCATCACTTTTCAAAATGTTGGACCATACGATCTTCAAAGCTTCATCTTCTAGCTTGAAATGCTTGGCATTATCACTGACAATGATGGAAGGTAGTCTACGAGCTGCGATAAAAACGTCTTAAGCACAACAGTAATAGCCTAGTGAACAAATCTTGAACTAGTTCTAGGTTGATAGCACTTGTTATACCACACGTGTACAAACACATCCATTATGTGTCTCTGCTGTGTCTTTGACGTATAACAGATCAAAGTGTACCACTCCTGTGTGTTTAAAAGGTACGCGGGGGGGGGGCTGTTTTTTTCTGAATGTGGCGACTCCTGATATGCATATTTCACCTTCTTTTGCACTCCCATTGACGACAAAGGGGCCGTCGGTGGTGTAGGATATTGCGATCTTTCAACACGTCTACACACTGTGCACTCTTTTAACATTGTCCTAACTGTAGCTTGTATAATTCAGAATCTTTGTCTCGGTGAACTTAAAGTCTGAGAAACATCACTATGCATAATTTATTGTGTTATTTTTCAAACATTAAATGAACAGACTTTGCTTTATTTGGCAATAATTCTCGAGTCTTAAATGACATCGATATAATCCCCTTTCGTCAACAAAAAACAAGTTGTTTTACAAGGTTGCGACGAGTATTCGAAAGAAGTGCAGAAAACACATCCGCAAAGTCATCCATCTGAACATACTTTATCCACAGGTATTCTATTTTTCTTAATTCGTCACTAGACAGACACATTGATGTACTCCTTTTCCTTTGCGAAGTTTGCCAGTATATCGGCGACGCCATGCTGTAATCCTTAATAGTATTGATAAATCGGAATACCTGTTTATTTCTGTTCCGAATGGTGATGAGTGAGCTTTGTTATGTTATCAATACCTTTACTTCATCACCAGTCTTCCAGTCCTTTGAGATTTCATCACGTTTTGAATCATCATAACTTTTTTCATTTCTTCCTCACCTTCAACCTTTTTCGTCTGTCTTTGTTTCAGGCGCTCTCACACTATTAACTAAATTCTTGTTTTTGTCACGAATGTTGGTTCATGCCACCAAATATCTACATTTCTCCAATCGCGTGCATTACACTACTTAGAATGTCAGAGCTGGGTTATTTTCACTATGCACACGTTTAAACTTGAATCTAGATTGACTCCTAATTTCTTTTAGTCTATTTTCAATGAACGCGGGTTGTTTCTACTTTGATTCAGTCCAACTAAGCACACTCTGAGTCTGTCATCATTCTCACAGACTTTATATCCAACTTTAGCCGTGACTCAATATACTTCATACATCTATCTCTAACTAGCAAATGCCAACAGTTCTAGTCTTTGAATCGTAATAGTCTTAATAGGAGCAAGACCGCATTTGGCAAATACCAGATCACTCTTTTGTACATCAGAGTGTTCTTGAATGAGATATATTGCCATACCATATGCCATAGCTGACTTATTACAAAAACGTATAAAAGATAATCGGACGTCTCTTGATGACATCACAACTTATCTATCAATCTGAATTTTAATCATCTCTTTGATATCCGCTTGAATTGAATTACATTCTTCGGTACACATGCTGTCGATTTCATCGTCCCAATCTGACAGCTTCTTTCACAGTGTCTGCACCAAAATCATTCCTTTTACTGGAACTAGACCAAAATTTAATCTCAGTCGATCAAAGATCAACGAAAGTGTTGCTAATACAGTGCTTTTTGTCACAGACTTTTATCAGTGTCAAGCCTCTATGGTGTGTTCAGGGATAATTTTATCTGCCTTAACATTGCACACATGTCAAACACGTTTGTGTTTTTCTCTTCTACCAGATACTGAATTCTCTGATTTTAGCACAATTTGTATTCCAGTCTCACAAATTCATATTGGCATCACTTAACACTGCTTTGATATCCGTAGATAGATGTTTAGCAATATCCACCGAATCTTGATTAATTCACCGATTGAAAATAAATTTTCATCCAAAAATGAAATCCCTTTTTGTTCAAGATTACTTTGATATTAGATGTTAAAGAATTTGAAAATCAGGGCCTTTCACTATAATACTCGATTGGTTATCATGTACTCAATAAAATATCACCTTGACCTTTGATTGGTAAAAGACGCGAACCAGTATATGAATATTAATTAATGTACACTATCACATTCCTAAAGATACTTGTAAAGTAAACATCGAACTGAAACACTCGCATAACAGGCCTGCCAAATCTCCGGATTTTATCCGAAATCTTAGGATTTTAAGTTACTTCTCCGGATCTCCGGAGTTATAGTCAAAATCTCCGGATTTCTATGAAATTGCAAAAATAATAGATTACTAAACCCTAATCTAAAGTTGTGCAAATGAACGTATTAGTTATTCTACTGCAGTCGAATATTTCCTGTTTATTACGAGAAAATGAGATAACGAGGACGTGGTCAGTGACATGCTGCCTTTGTGCCTCTGGCGCAACTATACAATAAACGCGTGTCATAAACTAAACAAGGGCATCGACGTTACACTTGCCTTTATCTATTTTCCTTGCATGTTCATTCCAATATTGTTTTAAACAGGTCTTAATAGAAAGTTTAAGAAATGAATGATAAAAATACAAACAACACAACAAATTCTTTAACCATTTTTAACAAAATCAACAAAATTCATTTATAAAAGAAGAATATGAGAAAAATATCATCATCATCATCATCATCATCATCATCATCATCCAGCAACAAGAAATTAAAACAACAACAACATCAACGTCGTCATCATCACTGACATGTTCAGACAAAATCTCCGGCTTTTTAATGTAGAAGTTTTGGCAGGCCTGGCATAACATCAACAACATGCCTGCATGAAGTTAGCTCGAACGGACTGCAGACAGAAAAAAAGTTAAATATTCACAATGTAGTTCAGAACTAGCCTACATGGCGGGAACTACCTTGTAAGTTTGAAATATGATTGGGTTTCAGTTATTATTATTTTGTAAAGTTCGATTTATAATTTTGATTATTTCACGGCATGATATTAATCTCTCCACCGTATATCTGTAAAAAATTTCTTACTAACACGGCAGTAAGATGGGTACTTTTTATTTATTTCTTTACAAAAAAAAGAAAAGAAATAAAAAACCCTCCCCCCCCCCCCCCCGAAAAAAAAATAAAAAAAAATAAAACCTTATGTTCTTTTTTCATTTAATTTTTGCTTATATGGGATATGTGGAACACAAATTCAGAGTAACTTTAACATTAATAAAATTAACAGAAACTCAACATGCATTTGATATATTCTAATATCGGTTATAATCTTTCGAGTACTCGATCGGAAGATTATCCGAGTACCATCCCTAATGAATACTTATCAAGGTAGTGTTTAATCGTTGGAACCGATAGTACAACAAAAGGTAAACGTCGAACCCGCTACTCGTGTATGTGATCTATAGTCAGTATAAATCAATAAAATAATCCTTTAAGGGGCCGTCACACTATGACGTTCTGGCATGCGGCGGAGAACGCTGGTCCGGAATAAAAAAATTGCATGCACCAAAATTTTAAATGAGAGCAGCGTTCTTCAACGTTTAATTTTAAACGCTGAATGATCGTTTAAGAACGTTCGTCGAACGTTTAACTAACGTTCGCCGAGCGTTGCACGCGTTCGACTATCGTGAGTAATTCGTTACTTAAGGGTTACTTGGTTGCTACAAATCGTTCGCTTTGCTGTGAACGACTCACTGTCGACCAGTCAACGACCGCTGAACGGTTCCTAAGCGCACGCAACGTGTGACTAAAGTGTAACAAACGTCCTTTTGGGGTCCATTGAGCGCCATCCGAGTGTTACCCGAACGTCAATGCTTCAGCACGCTCGTCTAACGTTGACAAATCGTTCTACGCGCACCAGTGGCCCGTGAGAACATGCTAATGTTTTAAGGATTTTCTTACTTGGTCGCAAGTACACGCTTCTAGTGCGTTAGACACACGATAGTGGTGCGTTAGACCAAACGTTAATAACACGCCAGATTTGCCATCCTCGTTCTAGAACGCTCAAAACATGAACGATTGAAACGTTCCGACAACGTTGACCAGAACGTCATAGTGTGACGGCCACTTTACCGATGTAATGCAATGATCATTACCTATATCAGGGTATAACCGATCAACCTGTTTTGGGGTTGTCCCGGCTAGCACAATCGGTTGCGTTGTCGGAGTTGCAAGGCTAGACGCTGTCGTCGTGACGGCGCGGGTTCGCTTCCAGGTAGAGGCACTATCATTTCCTTATAGACTGCTCATTACAATCTTTAAACTACAGATATCTAGTACTGTCATCAGTAAAATAACCCTGATGTCGTGCAGTAATGATTACGTATATTAGGGCTATCCGATCAACCTTTTTGCGGGTCGTCCCGGTTAGCTCAATCGGTTACGTCGTCGGAATTGCAGGGCAATGCGCTGTCGCCGTGACAGTGCGGGTTCGCTCCCAGGTAGAGGCACTTTAATTTGTGACATCTTTATCACTTCATCTAAGCTCTAATTCTATGCAATCAAAACCGTAAAAGTGTGCCGCGTAGATTTCGCAACAATACTGGTCCTCTGCACAAACATTTAGACAATAAAATCGATATTTCACTGAAACAAACACATTTCCTTTTTATTGTATGTTCCTTTTGACGTAGTAATCGGTAAAAACATGAAACAATTAGTTTCTTGTTCCCTGTGGAGGGCCCCAAATTATAGCCGCTTTACTTCCAATCATAACTGATGGAGCAATACAAAATAGTTCCGGTATTTATTTCGGATAAAAGTATTTTACTTTTCTATTACTATTATCCAAATAAACTGAAAAATAACAATTTATTTTATTTTATTTTACAACATTACTCGTATTATTAAATGTCGCGCAGTGAATAACGGAGTAATACATAGAGTTCAACACGTTCAACCGTAATTCGATTCTAAAGTCCGCAATCTTGTAAAAAAGGCAACATTCCTGTCACAAATATTGGATTTATATGTGCAATTTTAAATAACTCAATCACTGTCACTGATTAACTCGTTTGTATGGAGGACGAACTGGAGATTCCGGATATAAAACTATGGGACTGTTGTGTAGAACTTGTGACAATTGCTGTGTTTTATTTCTTTTGTTGGTGAGTGTGCTTGGAGTTGTGAAATGAATATTCACGTTGCTGTGGAAGTTAGTGTTAAGGGTCACTTACATTGCAAATGGCGAAAACTTGCTAAAATTTCAAAAATGAATTTTTGGGGAAAATACTCATTGCCACCTAGATTTTAGTGAAGAAATGTAAAAATCTAATGATGTACTAATGTTTGCAAACTCAGTTTAGTCTATTTCATGTTCTTATTACAACGCACATACTAAAACAAAAGGAAAACCATTTGCATGAGAACTCTGATATTCATGGACAATATACCAAAACAACTTATAAATGAAATAAGTATATGCTGGTCTACAATCTTAAGTGCCAATTCATGGAAATAAAGTAAGGGTTTTCAAGAAATTCAAGAAGAAACGTACTTTCGGCTCTACATTCGGTTTCAGGTGCACGTCATTTTGATGTACCTTTTCAAAACTCGACATTAATTCCCATCGGCAGAACAATGGAAGTGAAAAAAAAAGTAATAAGGTTAAAATTAAGTTTGGATGTTCAAGTTGTTGGAAAAAAAGCTTTATTTACATAGAACAGATACGCTTAAGAAGGAAATACCGTTTGGACAAGAACTCCGTAATGGCTAAATAAAAAGCCTTGAAAAATGATACAGATACCGAATAAACAGGTATTTACAATATTTTGCAGTCATCTGTCAAAATAATGTCAGAAATTTTAAGTAGCACATACCATTTTTATTTCACTGAGAAAATTATATTATTCGTTGGAAAACATAAAATAAATACTTACTTCTCAGTTGCCAAAAATTGTCATCGACTTATTACATATTATGTTAAACTATTCTTGTTAATCTTTAAAATTATCGATATAAAATATATTTTTTTAAAGTGGTAATAGGCCCGCTGCGACGGCTGAGTGGTTAAGGCGTTGGACTTAAGATCCAAAGGGTATTGCCCACTCAGGTTCGAATCCTGCTCGCAGCGGACTTTTATATTTTTGTAAAATGTTAATGAAATAAAATAATTGCAATGATTTTGAAAAGGACAAATAAACTAATTTTTTTCTCAAGTTCAAGTAGTTTTGATAAAATGTTGATAAAAACGACTATTTTGAGTGGAAAAAAGTTTTGTTTATCTAAAAATAATCGAAATAAAATGTAATTTTTTAAAAAAGGTAATACGTCCGCTGCGATAGCCGAGTGGTTAAGGCGTTGGACTTAAGATCCAAAGGGCTTTGCCCAATTAGATTCGAATCCTGCTCGCAGCGAACTATTTAAAGATATTTAGATTACAGCCTCGTACTGCTTGATTGTCGATGCCCGCGTAGGTTCGAACAGTACTGGCAGGGAAATCTTAAATAAAAGGTTGCTGAGAAAAACATGCATCTGCGATGGCTAGGTGGTTATGTTAGGGAAGCCTCGGCCGAATTAACTAATAGACGGCAGATTTCGCCAAATTTCGGTTCACAGTAACACAAATTTGTAGTGCTTAGCGCAATTGTTAGAGCAACTTCCCTGCAACCCAGATTCCGATGTTCGAGCCCTCGCCGAAGAAACTTTTCTCCATCGCAATCTAGTCATTTTTTTGTAAATTGTTAATGAAATAATATAATTGCAATGATTTTGAAGAAGACAAATAGACAAAACTTTTCCTCAAGTTCAAGTATGTTTGTTAAATGTTGATAAAACGATCATTTTGAGTGAGAAAGTTCTTTACAAGCACATATTTTTTGTATCTTCCAGTGTTAGAAAACCTTATCTTGAACTATTGTGTATGTAAAAGACCCACAGCTACTTAAAATATTGTCGGCTCTGGATTGAACTAGCACTATCTACGCCTCGTATAACAAGTTGTGACAAGGATGACTTAATGATATGTTCATACCAGTACTATTTACCTAGAGTAAAAAAACCTAAAAAAGTGCTTTAGGACTTTATTCCCAATTAAGCAGAATATTTTTCAAAGTAATGGACAACGTGGTAATAAGTAGTATTACATCGTACTTTGAACTCGATTGAAATTTGCAATGTATCGCTCTGTGTTGTGCTCTACAGTACTTATTAAGTAAACATCTTTCAAATGCAATTATGTTTGATATAATTAAATTTTACAGTGTGTCTTTTTACTCTAAATAGCCATATCTTAACATAGTGGGTAGTCATTTTCAAAGCTTTATTCCTTCTGTTAACTATGGAATCATTATTTAAAACTGTTTAATTTTCCTCATTTATGACAGTAGATAAAATTTATGTGTCGTTGAGTTTTGGAGCAACTTTACATTTATTGAAAAAAAAATAGGGTGATGTGACGTCGACAAGTCTGCTTTTTAACCACGTTTTTGAAAAACACAACAACAGGTTATTAGAATTGTTGATGTCGATAGACAGGCGGGCGGGCGGGCGTCAAACTATTTGGTTTCCGGTGATTAACTTGAGTTCCGTTCATGTTATTGACACAAAACTTGGTGTAAAGTAAGAACAGGTGGAGAGCTCGCTTGGGATTGCTTTTGGGGTCGGTCCGTCAAAGGTCACCATTACTAAAAATAGAAATTTGGTTTCCGGCGATTATCTTAAGTTCGTGCATGGTATTAACCTGAAACTTGGTGTATAGTAAGAACAGGTGGAGGGCTTCCTTAGGATTGCTTATGGGGTTGGTCCGTCAAAGGTCAAGGTCACCGTTACTAAAATGAGAAATTTGGTTTCCGGCGATTAACTAGAGATCCGTTCATGGTATTGACCTGAAGCTTGGTTTATAGTAAGAACAGGTGGAGGGCTCGCTTGGGATTGCTTAGGGGTCGCTTCGTCAAAGGTCAAGGTCACCTTTACCAAAAATAGAAATTTGATTTCCGCCTATTATCTTGAGTTTGGTTCATGGTATTGACCTGAAACTTGGTGTGTAGTAAGAACAGGTGGAGGGCTCTCTTGGGATTGCTTTTGGGGTTGGTCCGTCAAAGGTCAAGGTCTCTGTTACCAAAAAATAGAATTTTATTTTCTGGCGATTAACTTGAGTTCCGTTCATGGTATTGAAATGAAACTTGGTGTATAGTGAGAAAAGGTGGAGAGCTCGCTTGGAATTGATTTTAGGTCGGTCCTTCGAAGGTCAAGGTCACAGTTACTAAAAATAGAAATTTGGTTTCTGGCAGTTAACTTGAGTTCCGTTTAGGGTATTGATCTGAAACTTAGTGTATAGGAAGAACAGGTGGAGGGCTCGCTTATGATTGCGTTTGGAGTCAGTTCATCAAAGGTCAATGCCACTGTAAATAAAAATAGAAATTTGGTTTCCGGCGATTAACTTGAGTTCCGTTCAATGTATTGACATTAAACTTGGTGTATAGAAAGAACAGGTAGAGAGCTTGCTCTCGCTTGGGATTGCTTTTGGTGTCGGTCCGTCAGAGATCAATGTTACAGTTATTAAAAATAGAAATTGGTTTTTGGTGATTGAGCTCGGTTCATGGTATTGACATGAAACTTGGTGTATAGTAAGAACAGGTAGAGCGTTCGCTCTGGGTCGCTTTTGGGGTTGGTCCGTCAAAGGTTAAGATCACCATTTTTAAAAATATAAATTTGGTTTCCGGTGATTAACTTGAGTGCGATTCATGATACTTACATAAAACTTGCTGTATAGTACGAACAAGTGGAGAGGTCACTTGGGATTGCTTTTGGGGTTGGTCCGTGAAAGGTCAATGTCACTATTACTAAAAATATAAATTTGGTTTCCAGCGATTAACTTGAGTTCTGTTCATGGAATCGATATGAAACTTGGTTTATAGTAAGAACAGGTGGAGGGCTAACTTGGGATTGCTTAGGGTCGGTCTGTGAAAGGTCAGTCACAGGTACTAAAAAGAGAAAATTGGTTTCCGGCGATTAACTTGAGTTATGTATATCGTATTGACATGTAACTTGGTGTATAGTTAGAACCTATGGAATGCTCGTTCGGGATTGCTGATGGGGTTGGTCCATCGAAGGTCAAGGTCACTGTTACTTAAAATAGAAATTTGGTTTCCGGTAAATAACTTTAGTTCAGCTGATTGTATTGACATGAAACTTGGCGTTAATGAAGAACAGGTGGAGGACTCGCTTGGGATTGTTTTGAGGTCAGTTCATCAAAGGTCAAGGTGACTGTAAATAAAAATAGAAATTTGGTTTCCGGCAATTAACTTGAATTCCGTTTATAGTATTCACATAAAACTTGGTGTATAGTAAGGTAGAGAGCTACAGCGCCTAGCCCTTCTAATTCGACGACGCAACCAACTGAGCTAACCGGGACAACCCCAAAAAGGTTTATCGGATAGACCTGATTAACGTTATCTTCACTGCACAAAATCGGTAACGGTTATTTTACTGATAACAGAAAAAAGGTAATCTACTGTTTTAAAGGTGGATTATCACATTTATCTCACTGATAGTTTTCTTTACTTTATAGATTGATGTTGTTAACATGAAAAATCAAATTTAAAAACGACTTGAACTTAAAAATACATTAGATTTACCTTGTGTCCTTAGGATTTGCTCCTGTCCGTGTCTTTGTCTGGTGCTCAGTATCTAGAACAAGTTACTCTAACCCAGTCTGGTCATCAAGCTTAAGTTTTACGTCATCCTTACATTAGTTGGGGATTTCTTGGCCTGCGCGCAAGCCGAAATATGTAGCACAGATTTAGCCAAAGGGAATGAATGAGAGCCCTGGAATTGGCATCACCCAGGGTTCCTGTCTCATACATATTTCTAGCTGTTCATCTTTCAGGGGCTCAGCAGGTTTTGGTCTGTTGCCGTTACCTTGGCTTTTCATGCTTTTTGTTTTCCTTTCAATACCATTCTTGCTTTGTTAAAAGCAAGATCATTCTTAACAGATATTTGGAATTCTTGGACTTGCATCTGTTGATGGATAAAATGAAGCCTCTTAAAGTAGTGGGTTCATATTCACCACCATCCATTTTCCGAACCGCTGAAAAAACTCAGAAAAGTACAGATTCAGAACAACTGAAGGAATAAACTCTGGATCTTTTTGTCCATCCTTAGACATAAGGAAATCCTTAAAAACGTTCAAGTCACGGTCAGTTTTCTTTTTAGTGTTTTGGTTAATTGACTGCTCTAAAAACATGTTAACATCAACTGATGCAAAACTTCTGGTATTAGAAGGTTTCTCTTATGTCTGACGTGACTATAGATACAACAGCTTCATTTTCAGTGTAAATAAACTCATCGACATCGAATATGTGAATAAATAATGTCTCAAATTCTCAATCTCTTGGCAGTCTGTCATTTTTGACAGTTGTAGCAGACGGTCAATGACAACAACAAAAAAAGAAGGGAGACAAAACTTGTTATCCTAAAATCAAGGGAAGTAACTTATGTTATGAAATACCAAAGGGAGGTAATAAGCTGAAAAGTAGTCCGGCAAAATCAATGAAAATAAAAATGGAATTCCATTGTTTCAAAACAGTGAAATACCATTTTTATTTCACTGAGAAAATTCTATAATTCATTGGAAAACATAAAATAAGTACTTATTTCTCAGTTGCCAAAAATTGTCATCGACTTATTACATATGTGTTAAACTATTCTTGTTAATCTAAAAAATTATCGATATAAAATATAATTTTTAAAAAGGTAATATACCCGCTGCGATGGCCGAGTGGTTAAGGCGTTGGTCTTAAAATCCAATGGGCTTGCCCGCGCAGGTTCGAATCCTGCTCGCAGCGGACTGTTATATTTTTTGTAAAATGTTAATGAAATAAAATAATTGCTATGAATTTGAAAAGGACAAATAAACTAAACTTTTTCTCAAGTTCAAGTATTTTTGATTAAATGTTGATAAAACGACGATTTTGAGCGGAAAAGTTCTTGTTTATTTAAAAATTATCGAAATAAAATATAATTTTTAAAAAGGTAATACATCTGTAACAAGGGTTCTGAAAAATCCTCTCCTGAACCAAGGATTGTGTTTGTTACCAGGGCAGGGTTTCAAGACAAACCACTTGTCGATTATTTAGAATTTATATAATAATACATAAATAGCCTAAAACATAAAGAATAAATATTTACATTCATGAAACAGACAAGATAAAAAAATCACAGAATTGCAACGGAATCAAACAGATTACTTCAGCAATTCACATATAACTATTCTATTCGTAAAACAATAAATAAATTCTTACCAGGATCTGTGGTATAGTTTTAATCAAACCTTAAGTATTGAATATACCAAATATGCAATCAACTGGTATACTTAAGGAATAAGATCTATTACAATAACAGATAAACTGCAAGTTTAATCTGATCTGTATTCCACTAAGGTAAGAGTCGGAGTGCCGGGAAAATAGACGGAAAAGAGAAACAAAGAGGGTCTCGCGGGGTTTGGGAATTCATGCGTTTTATTTTGTTATTGTGAAATCGCTCACCAACCACTCACTCACTGAACCACACAATACAAGATACGTCACTGCCTACCTGGAATACAGTTAGGCAGTTGAATACACATACACGGTGAGTAAACGATCACAAACATTGACGTAAAACGCAAATGCAAATCCATTACCACTAATCGAAAATCAAAATACTAGTAGCAAAGATCAAAGCAACATGTTGATTAAAATAATAAAAACGTCAAGTCCGGTGAAATATCCAGAAACCAATTATTATCCTTTAAATAAGGATAAAACTCTGAAAAAGATTGGATAAGGAAAATAAAACTATGAAGAATTTAATTCCATTAATTCAACCTTAACACAAATTGGATATAATTTAATTTAGATTCGAGAAGTTTAAACATAAAAAATCTCGCAATCTTGAGACATTCCCACACCGACGGGGGTTACCCACTCACCATATCTTTGTGGTGGGACCCTCCGCCCGACTGGGCGCGGACTAACTAGAGGAGGAGCAGAGCTAGGCTCAATGCTCACCTCTGTTGTGTGGTCAGAGTGCTCCTTACTCACAGTAGGCACCTCAGTCCGGGACTGGGGTAATGTACTGTCAAATCCGGTAGGTGCAGCAGAAGACTGTGGGGTCGCGGAAAAAGAATCTGCTGACCTAGCATCAGGAGTCTGCCTGGGAGAACCCACACTTCTGTGCTGGGGCAAGGTCAGATCCAGGTTATGTGAGAACCTGGTTACCTCAGCCACAGAAGTGTCAGCAGGTATCTCCATAGGTTGTGGGGGGTTGCCGCTTTGCAGGTCTTAGGCCCCTGAGGTGAGGTGGGATGTATAGGTTAGCTCTTTCACTCCCATCGGAGTCTGATGCCTCTGAACTTTCTGATCTCGGTGCTGTTGTGTTGCCATCTGCAGGAAGCTGCTTGTGCAACTCCCCCTGGGTAGTTTAAGAGTTCTCTTGCGAGAACTTTTCCCAGAGGAGGGCACAACACAGTCCCCCGCAGGTTGGTTGATGTTACGGTAGGGCAACAACAAATTCCGGTGAAGGGTTTTAATGAGACCCTTACGGGACTGAAGTTGGACCCTTTACACCGGAATGTCAGAGTTGGGCATCTCTAGCACGACATAGACATCAGTGTCGCATTTGTCTGCTAGTTTGTTTGTTCCCTGCAGCCCAACTTTCCTGACCAGCACCTGATCTCCCACTTCCAGTTTGGACTCCTTGACACCCCGATCATAAATAAGCTTATTTTTGGTGGCAAGCTTCCTAGCTTTCTCAGCGGCCGTGCGGAAGGCATACTGCAGGCGCTGGTGGAGTTTTGATGCATAAGATGCGGTCATGCCCCTCAGTGGGATCTGTACCCAGATATGCATCAACAGGTAGCCGGGGATGCCATCCAAACATTAAATAATGTGGGGCGTATCCAATGGCATCATTTTTCGTGGCGTTATATGCTTGCACCAGGGGTGATATATAGCTTTTCCAGTCGGACTTCTGGTGATTCTCCAGAGTCCCAAGCATCTTAAGGAGGATTTGATTCCACCGTTTCCCATAGGATGGTATGGAGTGGTCCTAGACTTCCTTATGCCAGCAATTCTGCACAGCTCCTGAATAGTGCGACTCAGGAAGTTACGAGCTTGGTTACTGTGCAGTTGCTCTGGGAACCCGTAGAATCGAAAAAATCCTTCGTATAGGGCCTTTGCAGTGGTAGCTGCTGTCCGGTTTCGGCATGGAATAACCTGCGCAAAACGAGTGAAATGGTCCACTATAACTAGAATATTTTTGATCCCACCTTTACTGGGTTCGAGCTTCAGGAAGTCAATGGAGACTAGCTCCATAGGTCTTGAGGTTTGGATGGGCGTAAGCTCTGCAAAAGGCCGATTAGCTGGAGTCGTCCTCCGAATACACCGGTCGCAGTGCTCTACCCACTGGGTATGTCTTTCTCAAGACCAGGCCAGTAAAATCTCTGTCTGGCCAGCCATAGGGACTTTTCTTTCCCCTGGTGCCCTGCATCATTGTGGATGCCCTGGATAGAAATCCGCCTATGAGACTGGAATGACCAGTTGACTGACGGGTAGACCATCCAATGTAGCGGTTCTGTACAGAGTATCATTTTTAATGACAAGCCGCTTAGCCTCCCTAAGGTATCTCTGTACAGCTGGTGTCTCTGCTGAGGCATTCTTCCCTCCCTTCAGAGAACCGCTACTAATCAAATGCACAACTCGTGTTCTGGATGGATCTTTTGCTTGCTCCGATGGCCAATCTATCCTAGCCATGGCCTCAGAAACCAACAATTCCTCACTGGCCACATGAGGAGCAGCAGATTCTGAAACACTACTGGCCACTGGGGCAGATAATAAAGCTGCTTGATAGATTGCCTTTAGCTCATCTTGAAAGATGTAGCGCCTGGACAACCCGTCTGCATTGACTTTGCCACTGCGGTATTCCAAAGTAAAGTAATAATTGGACAATTCCGCAAGCCATCTATGCTGTGTGGCATCTAACTTGGCTGATGTCGTCACATAGGTTAAGGGATTGTTATCAGTTTTCACGACAAATTCATTACCGTATAGGTAATCGTGAAACTTGTCAGTAACACTCCACTTAAGAGCTAAAAACTCTAATTTGTGAGCAGGATAGTTTCGCTCACTGGGCCTAAGACTGCGGCTAGCGTAAGCAATTATGCGGTCTACACCATCTTGGTTTTGCAATAAAACCGCACCAAGACCACTAGAACTGGCATCAGTATGCAAAATAAAGGGCAAATTATAATCTGCATACCCTAAGACTGGACGTGAAACTAATTTTTCTTTAATTGTTTCAAAAGCAATTTGTTGAGAATCAACCCAAACACAAGATACTGGATTTTTAGCCTTTTTCTTGGACTTCTTAGACCCTTTGTTTAGAACATGACCCTGCAATAAATCATTAAGCGGTTTAACTATTTGGGCATAGTTAGGAACAAACTTCCTGTAGTACCCTGTAAAACCTAAAAATTGCCTCAGGGTTTTAATGTTAACTGGGACAGGCCAATCGTGCACAGCAGAAGTTTTATTGGGGTCAGTTGCAATGCCTTGGGCTGAAACAATGTGCCCTAAATATGTAACTGAGGACTTAAAAACTCACATTTGGAAGGTTTGACTCGCAAGTTGTGGTCATTTAGTCGTTGAAACACTGATTCCAGCCTTGAAATGTGTTCATCAAAAGTTGATGAAAATATTAAAATGTCATCTAGGAAAATAAGGCATTCCCTGAGATGCATGTCACCCATACATTTCTCCATGCAACGCTGAAATGTTGCAGGGGCGTTCGTTAAGCCAAAGCCCATCCGATTCCATTCATAAAATCCAAGAGGCCCTGCAGAGAAAGCAGTTTTGGGCTTATCCTCCTCAGCTACCTCAATCTGCCAATACGCAGAATGGAGATCAATTTTGGAGAAAAACTTTGAACCAGTAAGAACATCAATGGTATCATCAAAACGAGGTAACATGTATGCATCCTTACGAGTCTTGTTATTGAGTTTACGCCAATCAATGCAAAAACGAAGTGCACCCGATGGCTTTCGCACTAAGACAACATTGGAAGAATAAGGAGAATCAGATTCCCTAATAACACCAGCATCCAACATTTCTTTAATATGTTGCCGGACTTCCTCATAGAGGGCTGGGGGAATACGAAGATATGGCTCCTTAAAAGGCGTCTCATCCTCTAACACTATAAGGTGTTGAGCTAGATTGGTCTTCCCAATGTCCTTTGTTGAAGTGCAAAATACACCCTTCCATTTTTCTAAGACTTGAAAGAACCTAAATGTCTGCTCAGGAGTTAAATTAGATGTGTCCACTGAAACATCCTTGAAAGGGGGCTCACAGGAACTCTCCTGAGAAATAAATGATGTAATGTCATCAATGACTTTAGCCTTAGAAACCTCACAAATCTTTGATTTTGGCTTAAAAGTCAATGTCTTGGCAGTCATGTTGCAAATTCTAACAGGAATTTTGGCTGAAGAAGTATTATGCAGTTTGACAACACGAGGACAAACAGTATACCCTTGAAAAAGTTCAAAAGTTTCAGTAACAACTGAAGTAATAGAATCATCAAAATTCCTAACCATTCCATTTATGGTAACACTTTCAAACGGTGCAACAGAAATAGTTTTCTTTCCACACACCTTAACTGGATAAGTGCGTGATTCAAGACTGTCCATAGCTAACTGCCATTCGCTAGGAACTGTACTCTTCTCTGGTATCTGATTTAAAAATGCTTTGCATCTGCGAAGCACGTTTGTTCCAATAATCACCGGACAAACACTGTTAAAATCATTATCTGGTATGACCAGAACTGGTATGTCAAGGTTAAAAAGAAGATAAAAATGGAACTGAAACAGTTGCTTCAATATAACCAGAATACTTAAGAGAAGAACCATCTGCAACTGACAAGTTGAGACCAAGAGAATCTAAAGAATGCAAAATCACCTTGGGATTCAAAGACTGAAATGCAGTGTGGCTCATAGTTGTAACCATGGATCCAGAATAAAAAAACTTTTGAAAGGAACATCATTAATAACCACCTGATGTTCATTTGCAGAACCAATAAGTCTATTAACAAAATCATCTGGTTCAGTCTGTCATTGGGCTTTATCAGCCACAATCTCTGTTTTGCCCACAACAGAGACATTTACTCGTTTTTTGAATTGCCCTTTCCAACCGTGAAAATGACCTCTGCCTCTTCCTCTGCCTCTGAAATTGTTATTACCCGAGGAAGTATTTTGACCAACAGTACGGGAGCCATCAAAATTTCCTGGGTTATCAGCATCAGGTTTGCTGCTGCTGCCAGCATTATCAGCATCACCTATTTTCTCCTTGTTGTTGTACCACGACCTCGACCTCGGTTACCACCAGAATTGAATTTTTGACCATCAAGTTTCTTTATAATTAGATCAAACTTGTTGTCTATTTTCTGATCAATTCTCTGTTCAAAAGAAGTAAATCGAGACTCAATATAAAAAGTCGAAAATCAACATTCTTTTCCAAAGCCGAAAGTTTAAAATCGAAATTAGATTCAGCAGAAACTGGGGTATGCTTTGCCGAAGATGACTTAGCAGTCTGAGAGTGAGACACAGTTTGAGTCAGAAAAGGAGAAGGAACAGTAGAGTCATGTGCAATCTCTTTTTCTACCTTTCTAATTTCCCTGAGTAACAAATTATAGTCACTAAGAGAGTCATACTTATGTCTCGTCTGCAACATCAACACAGAAGACTCCAAGCCTGTCCAAAACTTATGTCGAAGAATGTCATTTCGGGCTAAACCCGGTAACTGACCCTTATTAATAATGGACTGCAACAAGGTCTCGAGTCGACATGCATATGCAGTGACTGATTCCTGAGGCTTCTGTCGAGTATTAAAAAACTCAATTATCAGGTCTTCCTTGGTTGAAGCCTCAGAAAACAAAATATCTAGCTTGTTAAGAGTCTCATCGGATGTAGAGGTCTGACCTAAGGGAACAATCATAACGCGAGCTGTACCTCGAAGAGATCCCCGTATCAATTGTAGAATATGGGCTGGAGTAAGTTCATGGTTAGTGAATAAACATTCCACCCCATATTTCTCCACACTATGTATGGCATCTGACCCTAAGGTAAAGGGTCATCCCCCGAAAAACAAGGAATCTTTGGCAAAATCGGCTGAGGTTTAGCCATGGACATAGATGGCTGAACAAAAGGCATAGGTGTAGAAGCCAAAAATGAGTATGGTGCTGACACCACAGCAGGTGTACTTAATACAGGTTCCGGCAAGGTATTATGATTGGGAGGCACCGAAGATACAGGAGGGAACAAAGGCTGAATACCACGAGAAACATTTCTTTTTGGTATAGCACCAGCAGAATCTTGAATTAAATCTACCAACCGGGGTTTACCCGCAGGTAAAGTAACAGGGGCAACTGATGTAGGAACAGTAGTCGAAGGAGCCTCCGACTTCGGTATCAACACATACCGTTGCTCTATCAGTTTCAAAACTCTTCCACATTGACTTTAGACTCTAAAGTCTTGCTGACCGAAGCACTGGTTTCACTTTCAGCCATTGTGAATGTGATAATATCAGTTCAAATCAGTATCACAAAAGAAATAAACACCTAATTTTCAATCACGCGAAACTCTTTAGAATTTGTCGAAAAACAAAACTTCAAGTGCAAAATCAAGTCAAAAATGAAAAGCACCAAAAAACTTTTTGCACTCTGAATGTGAGCTAGCCCAAGTTTATCAAAAAAAACAAACTCAAACAGGCCGTAAAATGTAAAGTTAAATGGGAACTCCAGTTACTTCTCAATTCAACACAATAAAAAAATACCCAGTAATACTTATAAAATGTAAAATAACTGTGTATAACGTTTTTATTGTTGAATACTATCTAATATGTTTCTTTCAATTCAAGAAACCCTATTAAATTAGCCACAATATCAATATTTCACCCAAAATTCAAAATATTGAACCTCACAATTAAGTCTTATCCATAAACTGGATCAATATACTGTGGGGGAAAATACCATCACAAATATAGGTCAACTTGTCTACAACTCCAATACACTTGGTCAAGATATCATGACTCAATGAACATAATGTAGACAAAGCGCCACACTGAATTGTGAAGATCCAATACACGCCCGGTAAACACTGCCTCCTTCACAAAAAAGTGATGTTAAGAAACGGAGGCATGTTCACTTCCGTGCAGGAGGCATCGTTATATTTTTTTGACAACAAAGGACAATGTTTTTTATTATATTTTTGCAGAAAACATAACTGCTTTCGAAAATCGGAGAATGTCATACCATGTAAATATGATTGAGCTTCATGTTCGATACAATTTTTCTATCAGATATTACAAACTGGCTTGTCTACAACGTTTACAATGTGAACTTAACTTGCACTTTAGGTACTGTCCATGAAAATGTTAGATTTTGGGGGCCTGTAGTTGTTGCAACAGACATTTTGTTCGTGGATATATCATTAATATAGTCCCCTCATGGTCTCTGAACAAATCAGATAAGGTTTGAGTTCGCAAAAAGTCTACTATACCTATTTTAGATGAAGTGCTGGAGGCATAGGGGTGGTGAAGGCGGCATCGACGAGGTGCTGGAGGCAGAGCTTTCGTTTGATCGCCTCATATTTTGCTGTAAAAAATCCCATTCATGTATTATTATCAATAATATTAATACTATTTTGCAAGTTACGTTCACATTGTAAACTTTGTAGACAAGCCAGTTTATAATATCTGATAGAAAAATTGTATCGAACATGAAGTTCAATCATATTTACATGGTATGACATTCTCCGATTTTCGAAAGCAGTTATGTTTTCTGCAAAAAATATAATAAAAAACATTGTATTCACCTTTGTTGTCAAAAAAATATAAAGATGCCTCCTGCACGGAAGTGATCATGCCTCCGTTTCTTAACATCACTTTTTGGTGAAGGAGGCAGTGTTTACCGGGCGTGCAATAGCTGATATTAAATTGGATATATCAAACTATACACTTTATCAATGATCTGCAGAAATCATCTACAGCAACAAGTGAATAACAATTCAAATGTACTGTAAAATGACTATGTAATGAACAGTTTTCAAAGTAAGCTAATTAGTAGTTCACTGGTTTATCCCTAAACTCAAATCACTTAACTTTACACTTTATCAGTGAACCCAAAACAATCAACAACCCAACGAAATACCAAATTATCAGTCGCAAGCAAGCAAGTGCGCAAGCAAGCAAGTACGTGTAGGGTGGTACAACACAAAGCACAGTATAAAACATATAATAAATATATGTATACTATAACCCTATTCACACACTAATCACTCAACCTTGTTGTAAGTGATATAAGTTAGGTTTTTTTTTACAACTTAGACCTGTTAAGGTTGTGAAAAAGATCAGAAACTCAGAAAAACCCTAAAGATTTTAAATAATAGCAAACTTTTATGTTGCGCAACCGTAAATAACCTTTATAGCAATTAAACACTATAGCCTTTTGCAAATAACTATTTAAAATCTATCACAGATCCACTCTTAACACTAAAAATAACTATACAGTACAATTTATAACCACATCAAAAATGTACTTTCAGTTTTAGCCAGACACAATCAAAACAAACACAAATTCACTTTCATTTACAAACAAAACATCACTTGAAACTTGTAACATAGTACCAATGAAAATACCAGGACTTTACAATGTTGAGTGGACTAAATTACTGCAATTTTACAGTTTTACAAAAAAAAATGTTTTGGTATCAAATTTAGAAAAAAAACCTGCCAAATGCAAACAAAAATCCAAATAGGAATACAAAAACCTAATGTTAATTAATTCTACATATTTATTGGACAAACTTATAGAGATACATTTTATCAGTAGGCTTAATCTCTCAAAATGTACTTTCAAAACAAATGATAGCTTCCAAAATGCCTAACTTAAAATCATGAATGGAATTAATTTACTGTAACACCGTTTGACCTTTAAAGCGTGACAAAAATAAATAGCCAAACAGCTTCGAAATTATCAAATTTATCAAAACAATCTATTTGCCACTCTCAATAATGAAATCAAAAGTAGAAAATCATACAATATATACACAAAGTACTTACATATGTATCCTAAAATCCACAAAAAAATATAATAAAAAAACACATGAAAAAAACAACACACAATTAAAATAGGTCACTGATCTGATGATTCCGCGAAAAAGTCTTGACCTCCGTAGAAATAGTTCCCGGGAACACTCCAATTATACGGAAAAATAAAGGAAAAAGTTTCTGAGTTTATAGGGTTTTAAGTGGAAAACACCACTGAGTGCACTTTTAAAGTTTACCGGTAATTAATAAAATTGTCTCCGCGTAGGATTACACGTGAGTATCACAGTATGCTCTGGCGTAGCTGCCTTCATATGTTGATAGTCTGCACGGTCATCTCATCTTTCTCATACCATCCTGGCTATCTCCGTCGGGGAGCCATTTTGTAACCAGGGCAGGGTTTCAAGACAAACCACTTGTCGATTATTTAGAATTTATGTAATAATACATAAATAGCATAAAACATAAAGAATAAATATTTACATTCATGAAATAGACAAGATAAAAAAATCACAGAATTGCAACGGAATCAAACAGATTACTTCTGCAATTCACATATAACTATTCTATTCGTAAAACAATAAATAAATTCTTACCAGGATCTGTGGTATAGTTTTAATCAAACCTTAAGTAATGAATATACCAAATATGCAATCAACTGGTATACTTAAGGAATAAGATCTATTACAATAACAGATAAACTGCAAATTTAATCTGATCTGTATTCCACAAAGGTAAGAGTCGGAGTGCCGGGAAAATAGACGGAAAAGAGAAACAAAGAGGGTTTCGCGGGGTTTGGGAATTCATGCGTGTTGTTTTGTTATTGTGAAATCGCTCACCAACCACTCACTCACTGAACCACACAATACAAGATACGTCACTGCCTACCTGGAATACAGTTAGGCAGTTGAATACGTGTTTACACATACACGGTGAGTAAACGATCACAAACATTGACGTAAAACGCAAGCTGGCATAAAATATTGCCTGGGTTACACATCCGCTGCGATAGCCGAGTGGTTAAGGCGTTGGACTTACGATCCAAAGGGCTTTGCCCAATTAGATTCGAATCCTGCTTGCAGCGAACTATACTTGACGGCAGTAAAAACGCAACTTTGCATTTCTTTGGATACTATTCATTCAGATTGACAAGAATAAGTAAATGAACACATTCAGCTTACCTTTTAATGATAGCCCAAGACAATTAACACAAAGATTATTGCGATATTAAATTTTATTATCATTTTTAAAACAAAGGAAAATGGTAACACACCACTTAGAGAATGTTCAAAAATTCAATTACCACTCACGGTTTATTTCATTGTCAGTTAGAACGTTATTTCCACTTTAAACATTAATAATGGGTATGACCGCCATTGGCGTTCACAACCGCAACACAGCGTTTTCTCATTGATCGCACTTACCGTCGAACGTAATGTAACGGCACTCGATCCCATTCTCGACGTAATGCTGCCTGGAGGTCTTCAACATTGTCTAACTGAAGTTTCCTTATACGCGTTTTAAGATAATCCCAGCAGTGTTCAATAGGATTAAGGTCGGCAGATTGTGCTGGCCAGTTTTCAAGAACATCAATGTTGCTGTTGCGTAAACTTGTACTGGGTAGTAACTCGTGCGACATGTGGCCTTGCGTTGTCATGTTGCAAAACCATGCCTGGGAACCGACGTAAATAAGGAACAGCCACTGGATGCAAGACGTCAACATAACGCTGGGCTGTTAACCCACGGCCACGACCTCTACGACCTCCTCTTCCAACCCCATGGTTTTTCCTTGGTAGGAAATTCCAGCCCAGATCATAACAGATGCTCTTCCCCATCTGTCAACTTCTCTAATACACGCATCGTAGAAGCGTTTACCAGTTCGACGGTAAATGTGTTGGGGTTGTCACTTGAATCCACCATTACCTTTGTCTCGTCAGAAAATAGCACATTGTCCCATTGGCAGTGTCTCCATCGAGCATGCGCAGCAGAATTCATACGGTTATGCCTGTGAACAGCTGTCAGTCTAGCACCATGATAAGGACGTCGACAACGTAGTCCTGCGTCAAGTAGACGTTGTCGTACAGTTCTTGCACTTATTCTAGGTCTGTTCCGTCCTGGCATGTTTCTGCCAGTTAAGGTGGCGTTCAAAAACCGGTTCCGTAAATGTGATAGACGTATCACACGGTCCTGACGTTCGGCGGTCGCCCGTGGTTGCCCTGGTCGTGGGCGGTCGTCCACTGATCCTGTTTCCATGTACCGTCTATGTAGACGCGAAATCGTCGACTTATGCACCCCAAATTCAACTGCTACATCTCGGTAGCGACGACCAGCCTCAATATGTCCAATTGCGCGCAAACGTTCAGCTCTCAAAAGTCGCATTTTAATTTGGAAAAATTTTTTTTTTTGGCGTATTTTAACTATTGACATAAAGAACTCAGTAGAAAGTTTCAAAACTAACATGTATACTCACCCTCAGTTGGGATACACGAGCTGCACGTGCATTTCGATAAATTCATTTTAAAGCTTTTGTATTGACTACACAGTTGAAACTATATAGGCAATTGCCGGTTTATCTACAGGCCAATTCATATATACCAATTTAATAAAATAATATTTAGATTTTTTTGAGATATAAATATTTCAAAAAGTTGCAGAATTAAAGTCCTTAAGTATATTTTAAGATATTTAGATTACAGCCTCATACTACTGGATTGTCGATGCCCGCGTAAGTTCGAACAGTACTGGCAGCGAAATCTTAAATAAATTGAGGACTTCATTCCCAAGTTAGCAGAATATTTTTCAAAGTAATGGACAACGTGGTAATAACTAGTATTACATCGTACTTTGGACTCGATTGAAATTTGCAATCTATCGCTCTGTGTGTGCTCTACAGTACTTTTTAATTGACAAAAACAATTGCAGATATCATGGCACTGTTGTATTATAATCATCTATCAATGTAAACATCTTTCAAATGCAATTATATTTAGAAAAATGATATAATTACATTTTACAGTGTGTCTTTTTACTCAAAGTTGCCATATCTTAACATAGTGGGTAGTCATTTTCAAAGCTAAATTCCTTCTGTTAACTATGGAAAAAATATTTAAAACTGTTAAATTTTACTCATTTATGATAGTGGATAAAATTTATGTGTTGTTGAGTTATGGAGCTATATCACAGGTACTAAACATTGGGTATTATTTGAACGTATATTTTGAACTTAACTGTATAGTAAAAGTTGTCATCTAGTTGGACTGAGGTTCCTTACGGGATTTTTATAATATTTATTGATAGTTATGCTATGAGCATTCATTCAACACATGATAATGTGCCTCTTAAAATCAGCAGTTTAGCGTTAACCAATCAAGATTAAATTTGTTTGTTCACGAATCTTCTTTCTCGAGTACTTCGCCGAGCCAGCTTTTATTCGTGCAATGCGTGTGGCGGCAATATTTTGGATAAATTGATCGCCCACCCTTGCCTTTTGGGCAGTACAACATTTGTGTTCTTACAGAGCGTTTGAACGCTGTTATTGTGAATTTAGGATTGTTGTAAGCGGACGATAGAGGTACAATTTTAATTTTGTTTTGTTGGCTATTTCTTAGGTTTTTTGGTAATATTTTTATTGTTGATTTCTACTTGATTTTAAAGTAAGGTTTTATGAAGCCTCGATGGCTCAGTGGTAGAGCATCGGATTTGTAATTGCGAGGTTGCGGGTTCGATCCCAGTTCACGTTGTTTGTTTTTTGTTTTGTTTTTGTTTTGCGGAGTTGAATTTCAATTTAATAAACAAAACCTTATCAAAGTAAATTGTTTTCAGTATAACCAGAGGTCAGTCATTTAATAAGTTACGTATTCTAGTACGAGTATTTGTTTTAGTGCAAATGATAATCAATGTTAAGCTACTGATTAATTTTATGTTCTACATGTCAAGTTGCAATATATATTTATATATTTTATCATTTCATATGTATTCAGGGTTTTGATATAAGGATTTGTCTACATTTAAGATATTACATAGTTTGGGGATGCTTTTGTATTGAATATGTGTTGTCATTTGCAACCGCTTAATACCTTATTCAGGAGTTGCCAGTTGATTTACCCTTGAAGCTCTACTGGGCGAAGCATTGGCTGGGGTAGTCACGTCACTCAGAGCATACGTTACGTTATTGACGGTTGGCAAATTTTACTGTATTCCCAACGGAGCTAGCGCCTGTCCAGCATAAGGCGGAAGGTACCAATTGCGGCAGCGCAAGAACGAGAGCAAGAGGGATTTACAGATAATTGAAAACTTCCCGAGGGACAGACAACAGTGTCAGGGAAGTGGTTCTTACACATATATCTTTGGGGTTGTTTACCTCTGGTACAAGGACAGCCAAGTGCCCCTGCTGTGTCGTTATACCTCTTTACATCGGCGGGTTTTGTGAACCCTCAAGTTGTTATACATCTTTACATCTACGGGTATTGTGGTGTCGGATATAGTTAACATTTGGTGAACACTGTGGACACTAATTTATTGTACATATAACCATCTTGTTAGGATCAAAAGAATTTTAATGCCATTGAAGTGGAATCGGATTGGAATTGGAGTGGTTAAAAGTGATAAGCTGATACAGCAGGAAACCAACCGGAGCAGAATCAGCAAAATTGTTCATTTCAGGATTTTCAGTACTGTTTACCTAGAAAAATACTCATTTTAACTACATTATGAGTACCTTTACTGAAGTTTTATTGATTGGCACATGTAACTTTAATAGACAGACATAGGCTCATGGAATATTAAATGAGTATCTTCCCTACCATACTACCATTGTTAATTCTTTCATGTACATTAAATTATGTATTCATATTGAACCAGAAGTACTTTTATGACACTTGCTTTCTCATTATGCAATTAATATAACCTTTCTACCTATTTAAAACATTGCAAAAAAAATCATTTGTGCTAAAATGAACAACTAGAAAGCAACTGCCTCTGTTTAAGTTCATAAAATCAGGTTTCTTGAAGATCTCCTTTCAATTTATTAACTTTTACATTATTTTTCATATGCCAGACACAACATCAATAATCATAAGCAAAATATTTTTTGGTTCATTAACAAAAATGTCACATAGAATAGTTTCGCACTAAACAAAAAGACCAAAATCAGATAGAATATTATGACCAATTTCTCTTTCCAAAGTCATTTTTTAGAAAATCATTTAATCCTTTTTACAGGACATGTGTCATGTCTTGGTGTATCCTTTTCTGCAAAAACATGATTTTTGGAAAAAAAATGTCAGATAGCATAGTTTCGCACTTAGCCCTCGAGGTGGAGGTCAGTTCATCAAAGGTCAAGGTCACTGTAAATAAAAACAGAAATTTGGTTTCCGGCAATTAACTTGAGTTCCGTTCATGGTATTGAAATAAAACTTGGTGTAACAGAGAGCTCGCTTGGGAATGCTTTTGGGGTCGGTCCGTCAAAGATCAAGGTCACAGTAACTAAAAATAGAAATTTGGTTTCTGGTGATTAACTTGAGTTCCGTTCATGGTATTGACATGAAACTTGGCCGCTTTTGGGTTGGTCCGTCAAAGGTTAAGATCACCATTTTTAATAATAGAAATTTGGTTTCCGGTGATTAACTTGAGTTCGATTCATGATACTGACATAAAACTTGCTGTATAGTAAGAACAAGTAAAGAGGTCACATGGGATTGCTTTTGGGGTTGGTCCGTGAAAGTTCAAGGTCACTATTACTAAAAATAAAAATTTGGTTTCCAGCGATTAACTTGAGTTCGGTTCATGGTATCGACATGAAACTTGGGTAAGAACAGTTGGAGGGCTAACTTGGGATTGGTTTTGGGGTCGGTCTGTGAAAGTTAAGTCACAGTTATTAAAATGAGAAAATTTGTTTTCGGCGATTAACTTGAGTTATGTATATCGTATTGACATGAAATTTGGTGTATAGTAAGAACCTATGGAATGCTCGTTTGGGATTGCTGATGGGGTTGGTCCGTCAAAGGTCAAGATCACTGTTACTTAAAATAGAAATTTGGTTTTCGGAAAATAACTTTAGTTCAGCTTATTGTATTGACATGAAACTTGGCGTATAGTAAGAACGTGTGGAAAGCTTGTTTGGGATAGCTGATGGCAGGATTTACACAGATCTGGAAAGGTCATGGAAAACCAGTATTGCATGGAAAATTCATGGAATGTTGATGTTAACGTGTGGAGAGCTCGCTTGGGATTGCTGATTGCAAGGTTTGCACTGTTTTCGAAAAGTCATGGAAAACGAGTATTGTCTGAAAAATTCACCAAATCTTTATTACAGTCGAACTTCGATGGCTCGAGCTCAACGGGACCGGGAGATTTGTTCGAGCCATCGGTAGTTTGAGCGATCCGTGGTTGGTATGTGAGAATGGGTTTCCGTTCACTTTACTAAGCTAACACATAATAATTCATAATAGTTCAAGAAATTTATAGCCTTGATATTATATACATGCACGACAGTTATAAATAACATAAAACTGATCATCTTTCGAACTTGAGACCGCATTGTAGAATTTGTTCGCTTATATATAAATATATAAAAGTTTGTTTTGAGACTTGACGTAGCATTGCAGCATTGATGATCAACATGTATTTATTATACAAATACAGCCTTGGTTAAAAATTACTTGAAAACCCTGGTTTGTAGGCATTGCCCGTTTCTTGTTTAAGATTTTAAAGAAATTTCCGTATACTGATATTTATGTTCTATATCAAAATGATAACTATTTATGATAGGAAATTTTTTTGCTACGAACCACTATTTCTGCAGCAAATTTATGTTTATTTGTATAGAAATTTGTCAAAAAACTTAAAACATTAATAAATCTTGAACAAATGCAAGTTTATTTCCGATACACAAAAAGAAAAGTCTGTGAAAAATTAGAAATAGTGAAATTGCAAAATCTTCACTGTAAAAAGTATTTAAGTGTGTTTTTTTTAATAGATAGAGCCGGCAGATCTCAAAAATTGCAAGTTTTATTAAGGGCCCACTACACATTCATCGATAACCAGAAAATTATCAAAATCTCAAAAACGGTAAGATGTCGTTCAGTGATACTTTGCACATATGAATGTTTCTAATGTATCTGTATTTTGCATATCGTAAGCCACTTTAGACCTAAAAATTCCATTAAATTCTTTTTGACATAAATTCACAAAAACTAAGCAATACAAAACACGATTTTAAATTCCCACATGACTGTAATGATATTGACAAAATGTTGTGTACTTTGTAAAGAACTTTCAACTGCGAAAAGAGAAATCATGGTTTGTCACCCGTTTACATGACCAGGAAGTGACCAGGAAATTAAAGGTCAAACACAAAACAACTCCATGAGAAAATAGCTAAATATCACTGTTTTCTTTCAATAACTTATCCTTCTCCAAAATTAATAAAACCTAAATTTGTATGCATAATACATGTAGCACATTAGTTAGTCTAGTTAACTATAAATTATAAAGTTTACATATTTAAGTCACGACGACACAATATATCGTTTTCTAAATTAGTTGGAATTAAAATTCAATCGGGGATAATATTTTAGATTCGAATCCTATTTAAAACGACTCAACACCAAAGCTCTTATCATTGCAAAATATTCTTGAAATAGGGCAATCCCATACTTGCTCAAACATTTCTACTCACAAACCCCGCAGGTGTGGTCTTTGTGAGAAACATTATTATTAGGTCGACTGTAATGGTTCGGATTTGACTTGTTTCAGGTGAGAGGGGCTTGGATGGTTACAGACATACCAGAGATGCCTATGTTGCCGTACTGGATCAACAACTAGCGTATGTACAGCTTCCGAACTCTCTATGTCTCTTCCGTGACTTGCTTCACAATAGTCTCCAAGAACAAATAGATATGCTTATTAACAAGGTTTTCTTTAGAAAAATCGTGGTTATTAGATTGGAGCATGTCGTTGGGCGGGAGGGCGGGCGTCAACATTTGTTTAAGTTCTTTGTTAAAGTTATCTTTTTCTCAGTAACCGATAAAAGTAGAGCTTTGAAACTTGACATAGTTATCTGACATCACAATACTAATTATCAGGACAAGTTTCATAACCCCTGACTGTATTTTGCCAAAGTTATGCCCCTTTTTCACTTAGAATTTTGGTTAAGTTTTTTGTTAAAGTTGTCTTTTTCTCAGTAACTGTTCAAGGTACAGCTTTGAAACTTAACACAGTTGTCTGACATCACAATACTAATTATCAGGACAAGTTTCATAACCCCTGACCGTATTATGCCAAAGTAATTTCCTTTTTCACTTGGAATTTTGGTTAAGTTTTTTGTTAAAGTTGTCTTTATCTAAGTAGCCATTCAAAGTAGAGCTTTGAAACTTAATATAGTTATCTGACATTACAATACTAATTATCAGGACAAGTTTCATAACCCCTGACTGTATTTTGCCAAAGTTATGCTCCTTTTTTCACTTAGAATTTATAAGGTTTTTTTAGCTCACCTGAGCTGGTTCAGGGTTAGCTATAAGGATCGATGAATATCCGTCGTCTGTCGTCCGTCCACACTTAGTTCGTTAACACTGTAGCGGTCACATTTTTGCAACGATTGTCATGAAACTTGGTCAGGATGTTTGTCCCAATGATTCTCGGAGAAGTTTGAATATGAGTCATCTGGGTCCAAAAACTAGGACAGTTACTAAAAATTGAATTTTCTTGTTAACACTCTAGCGATCACATTTTTGCTCCGATTGTCATGAAACTTTGTCAGGATGTTTGTTCCAATGAGTTCTCGTACGAGTTCGAATATGGGTCATCTGGGTCCAAAAACTAGATCACTGTTACTAAAATAGACTTTCTTGTTAACACTCTAGCGGTCACAATTTTGCTCCGATTGTCATGAAACTTGGTCAGGATGTTTGTCCCAATGGTTTCTCGTAGGAGTTCGAATATGGGTCATCTGGGTCCAAAAACTATGTCACTGTTACTAAAAATAGAATTTTCTTGTTAACACTGACGGTCACATTTTTGCTCCGATTGTCATGAAACTTGGTCAGGATGTTTGTCCCTATGAGTTCTCGTACGAGTTCGAATATGGGTCATCTGGGTCCAAAAACTAGATCACTGTTACTAAAATAGACTATTCTTGTTAACACTCTGGCGGTAACATTTTTGCTCCGATTGTCATGAAACTTGGTCAGGATGTTTGTCCCAATGGTTTCTCGTAGGAGTTCGAATATGGGTCATCTGGGTCCAAAAACTATGTCACTGTTACTAAAAATAGAATTTTCTTGTTAACACTCTGGCGGTCACATTTTTGCTCCGATTGTCATGAAACTTGGTCAGGATGTTTGTCCCAATGATTTCTCGGAAGAGTTCGAATATGGGTCATCTGGGTCCAAAATCTAGGTCACTGTTACTAAAAATTGAATTTTCTTGTTAACACTCTAGCGGTCACATTTTTGCTCCGATTGTCATGAAACTTGGTCAGGATGTTTTTCCCAATGATTTCTCTGATGATTTCGAAAATGGGTCATCTGGGTACAAAAACTAGGTCAATGTTACTAAAAATAGAATTTTCTTGTTAACAGTCTAGCGGTCACATTTTTGCTGCGATTGTCATGAAACTTGATCAGGATGTTTGTCCCACCGATTTCTCATACGAGTTCGAATATGGGTCATCTGGGTCCAAAAACTAGGTCACTGTTACTAAAAAGAGAATTTTCTTGGTTACACAATCTAGCGGTAAAATTTTGCTCCGATTGTCATTTAACTTGGCCTGGATGTTTGTCCCAATGATTTCTTGGACGAGTTCGAATATGGGTCATCTGGGTTTAGGTCACTGTTACTAAAAATAACTTTGTTGTACTCAGATGAGCGATTAAGGGCCATCATGGTCCTCTTATTAAAATGACACACAGATGCTGGAATTGTCATGAAACTTGGTCGGGATGTTTGTCCCAATGATTTCTCGGACGAGTTCGAATATGGGTCATCTGGGTCAAAAAACTAGGTCACTATTACTAAAAATAGTACTTTCTTGTTAACACTCTAGCGGTCACATTTTTGCTCCGATTGTCATGAAACTTGGTCAGGATGTTTGTCCAAATGATTTCTCGGATGAGTTCGAATATGGGTCATCTGGGTAAAAAATCTAGGTCACTGTTACTATAAATCGAATTTTCTTGTTAACAATCTAGCGGTCACATTTTTTGCTCCGATTGTCATGAAACTTGGTTAGAATTTTGTCCCAATGATTTCTCGGACGAGTTCGAATAAGGGTCATCTGGGTCCAAAAACTAGGTCGCTGTTACTAAAAATAGAATTTTCTTGTTAACACTCTAGCGGTCACATTTTCTGCTCCGATTGTCATGAAACTTGGTCAGGATGTTTGTCCAATGATTTCTCAGACGAGTTCAAATAGGAGTCATCTGGGTCCAAAAACTAGGTCATTGTTACTAAAAATAGAATTTTCTTGTTAACACTCTAGCGGTCACATTTTTGCTCCGATTGTCATGAAACTTGGCCATAATGTTTGTCCCACCGATTTCTCGGACGAGTACAAATATGGGTCATCTGGGTCCAAAAACTAGATCACTGTTACTAAAAATAGAATTTTCTTGTTAACACTCTAGCGGTCACATTTTTTTCTCCGATTGTCATGAAACTTGGCCAGGATGTTTGTCACAATTATTTTTCAGGCGAGTTTGAATATAGTTCAACTGGGTCCTAAAACTAGGTCACTGTTACTAAAAATAGAATTTTCTTGTTAACACTATAGCGGTCACATTTGTTCTCCGATTGTCATGAAACTTGGCCAGGATGTTTGTCACAATTATTTTTCAGGCGAGTTTGAATATAGGTCATCTGAGTCTAAAAACTAGGTCACTGTTACTAAAAATAGAATTTTCTTTTGAACACTCTAGCGGTCAAATTTTTGCTCAGATTGTCATGAAACTTAGTCAAGATGTTTGACACAATGATTTCTCGGAAAAGTTAAAAAATGGGACATCTGGGTCCAAAAACTAGGTCACTGTTACTAAAAATAGAATTTTCTTGTTCACACTCTAGCGGTCACATTTTTTTCTCGGATTGTCATGAAACTTGGTCGGGATGCTTGTCCAAATAATTTCTCGGACGAGTTCGAGTATGGGTCATCCGGATCCAAAAACAAGGTCACTGTTACTAAAAATTCAATTTTTTTGTTAACACTCTAGCGATCACATTTTTGCTCCGATTGTCATGAAACCTGGTCAGGATGTTTGACCCAATGATTTCTCGTACGAGTTCGAATATGGGTCATCTGGGTCCAAAATCTAGGTCACTGTTACTAAAAATAGAATTTTCTTGTTAACACTCTGGCGGTAAATTTTTGCTTCGATTGTCATGAAACTTGGTCAGGATATTTGTCCCAATGATTTCTCGGACGAATTCGAATATGGGTCATCTGGATCCCAAAACTAGGTCACTGTTACTAAAAATAGAATTTTCTTTTTAACACTCCAGTGGTCACATTTTTGCTCCGATTGTCATGAAACTTGATCAGGATGTTAGTACCAAAGAGTTCTCGGACGAGTTCGAGTATCGGTCATCTGGGTCTAGGTCACTGTTACTAAAAATGACTTTGTTGTACTCAGGTGAGCGATAAAGGGCCATCATGGCCCTCTTGTTTGTGAAAGTTGTCTATTGACGCCAAATTGCCTATTATTGCCAAACTTGGTATTTGGATTTCTTATATCAAGAGGCAGCTTGTGATTACCACCCAGATGTCTCTGGTTAAGGTCAAGGTCGCTGTTGCTAAAAATAGAAATTCAGTTTCTGCTCAATAACTTGAGTTTACTTTGGCCTATTTACGCCATTAGTGTGTAGGTAGCTTATATCAAGATGCTACTCAAGATTGCTATCTGGTGTCTGTAATCAAGGTCAAGATCACTGTTCCAAAATAGAAATTCAGGTTCCACATAATTATTTGAGTAAGCTGTGACCTATTAACATTAAACTTGGAATGTAGGTAGCTTATATCAAGACACAACTTGAGATTGCTACCTTGATGTCTGTGATCAAGGTCACTGTTGCTTGAAAAAGAAAATGCTTGTCCGCACTCTAGCGGTCTGAATTTTGGTCCAATCTTCTTCAAACTTGGTCAGAATGTTTGCCTCAAAGATATCTAGTTAAAGTTCGAATATGGATCATGTGACCTTGAAATCTAGGTCACTAGGTCAAATTATAAAAAAGCTTGTGAGCACTCTAGAGGTCTTAATTTTGGTCGTCTTTTTCAAGCTTGGCTAGAATGTTTATCTCAATGATATCTAGGTCAAGTTCTAGACTGGGTCATGTGACCTTGAAAACTAGGTGACTACGTCAAGTTATAATAAAAGATTGTCTGCACACTAGTGGTCTTACTTTTGGTCTGATCTTCACTTTCATTACCATAAGATCTTGGTTCCTTTCTTGAAATTGCAATATTGCATTACGGGTTCCAGAGTTATGGCCCTTGAAAGTTCAGAAATATACTATTAAGACCTTGTCTGCACAATGTCAGCTTCATTTTTATTTGAATTTAATTAGACTTGTACAATATTTGAGTTACTATAAGACTTTGGTTCCTTTTTTGAACCAGCTACATTCCATAATTGGTTCCAGAGTTATGGCCCTTCAAAGTAAGCTATTTTGACCTTTTCTCCACAATAGCAGCTTTATTTTTCACTTGAATTTACCAAACTTGCACACAACTCTTACAACCATTGAGCAGTTGTTGACAGGTGAGCGACCCTCTGGACCCTCTTGTTGCAATGGTTATGGGCCCTTACTCTTTACTATTGAACTTTGACAGGCATATTTTCACTACATATGTATACCAATTCGATTTCAAAGCTGCATTTCGGGGGGCTTATGTCAATTTCAAGTGACAGCTCTTGTTTTTCTTGTTTTCTGTTTGACTATCCACTGTTTTCGTAACAGCATTTTACATTTCTTTTTATGATGAATTTATCTTAATAATGTAAACTTGTTGAGAATACTTGTAGTTGTCACTTCTTTTAGGGGGTGGTCATTTGAGTAAGTATGTTAGTATTTCGTTTTGAACAATATGTATGGATTTTCAGTTCTAAAGGCCTATTGTAAATGTCGGCTTTGAAATGTACTTGAAACCCGTATCAGTAAATTTGTTGACTTACATTATTGTTATATAAAGCTGTATTTCAGAAAGCTGTCTATTAAACAGTCTGCTAGCTCGTCAGAAATGGGGTCTCGTTCAGGTATTTCCTTTACTATCACTAGAGAAAGCGTGCTTACGCTTTTATACAGATTCGGATATTGTTCAACCACCCAAGGATATACTTCCTGCTTTTTAAATTTTGGCATTGGAGCTGTCTGTGATATGCATGATTTATATTCTCAGATCCCTATATCAAAATTTTATTTTGTTTAGTTCCGCCCATTGTTTTCTCGTTTATAGAAACCTCATTCTTTTATTAGGGGACCATACGCCGCTGAAAATTGAACGGTATTAATGTGAAAATACCGCATTGAAAGTTCCATGTTTACCACCATATGAAACCATCGTTTGGGATGGATCAAAATTGTACTTTTTATTGGTGTAAATATTGAGTTGCACTCAACCCGGGCCAAGGCGGCGTGGGCAGTAAGATGCATTTCCATTACTGCCCTCAATCAAACCAAGCCTGCAATATTTTCATATTTGTCGTGTTCGACGGCTTTCAAAGTTATCTTTTCATCTATATAGTTTGCATTAAGTAAAGATATTAGAAGAGGCACACCACTATAGTTAGAGCGGCAGTAGTTAAAATTGAAATGGCAGTCACATACATGAGTGTATGTTTATTGCTATCTTGAAAAAATAGTTACATAATATGAGATTGGAAATTTTGAAAATCTTTTATAAAAGTAGTATAAACATTATGGAATTTTTTTTTAGATATATTAAGTAATATCCTGAAGACTTATTAAATCGTATAATGTTGAAAATTTAAAATGAAATTTTGAAAAACATTAAATTGTTCTTTGTTGTAGTGAAGAAGGCGAGGAGAAGAACTGGTGCAGGTTACTCGCGAGAAAGTAGCATCAGCAGCCAGTCCGACATTCTGTCTGAAATGTCCACTCCACAAGATAGCCCACTGTTCCACGCTCAAAGTCCGTCATCAGTTCAAAGTCCATACAGCACTACGCCCAGTCCATCCCACACACAGGGAAAGGGCACAACACCAAGTACCTCCTACCCTGTGACTAGTCAGTTACTAGCACAGAAGTCACTAGATCAAGGTTTTAGTCAGACACCAACCCAACAACAAGCTCTTTCTTTACTTCCTTCGTCCGTTTCGGGAGAACTTTCTGATCTGTCTAAGGGACACGCATCACAAAATGTATGCGGTGCTACTAGTAGACTAAGTATGTTCATTGATACATCTACCCACGTAATGGCCTCGCATGCACCTTTGTTGCAACAACCACCAAACCAGTCTCAGACCGTTAGTGCAACAAGTCAAAGCCAACATCTATTTGTTGAGAATTTAAGTAACCAACAAGCTTTAGGACAGATAGGTGTACCTCACAGTAATGAAAGTATAACAGTGGGAAATCTGCACCAAGCAGTTGATAACTTTTTAATGGCAAACCTAACACCAGACCAATACAAGCAAGTGGTAAGATGGGTAGGGGATAACCAGTCTATCTCTCAGAACACTGGGACCATCTGGCTTTGTGGTGTCGATGCTTTTGTCGATCAGGCCGCAGGAGGGACTCGGGCATTTCCACAGATGACGGACATGTCGCAGAAGACCGGAGACATGCCATCAGGTCATGAACAGAATACAGACATGTCGGTGGTGTCAACATCATCTGGAGGACTGAGTGACATACTTTGGTACGTAAAAAGAACCTGGTAGCGTTTGTGTAGATGTATCCATTCTCTAAGAAACAACTAGCAGGTCCCAGAAAAATAGTCAGATTTGTGACAAAGTCTGTCTTACCCAAGAACACTGAGACATTATCAGATGTTTTCTTGATTAGGCTGTTCACCTTCAATTTGTTACAGAAGCTGACAAATCACTAGGTCCCGGTTCCCATCGGCATAGTCCTGGCCCTGCGTCCAGTTTTGTTCATAATTTGTTTAGAAATTTAAACGATATAACGACTGCTTGTTGCATGAATCGACCCATTCGTTAATCTGTTCCTCTTTTCTGAAACTATAATAAACGTAAAATTCTGAAATTCCACTGCGATTTCATGGGAATCAAAAAATCTACTTGATCGGGGTAATACACAATTCCTTAGAAATGTTGAGTTGTTTTGTTGTTGTTTTTTTTCAAAAATATTAAACCATATCTAGGTCGAATGTAGTTTTCTTTGGAGCTGTATGCTTTTCGCATTCAAGGCATCATATTACATTTGACCCCACGTGTACGAGACATTTCCAAAATACTCTCAAATGTCCGCAAGGACTCTCCAGGTTCGGGTTGTTTAGCCCCACAATGCTTCGCCCAAAGGAACTGTTATTGTAATTCATCCTGCCTACAACACCAGGTGTTCAGTTTTTCGTTAAAAGGAGTAACCACGACCAGGATTCGAATCTCGGATCTCCGGCTTATAAACATTACTACCGACCTCATTAGCATCCGCAGCATCAGCATTTCCGACAGAGTGTTAGTCCTCAGACAATGACTCTCTGGATCCGGGCCTGTATCACAATCATACTACTTGAAAAACAGCTTTAGAACTGTGTACACTTTACCATAATATCCTAGTTTGATGTTTCAAAAACCGAAATATTTTCCTTGAAGTTAGAACACATTAGGACCTGTTTTTAGTGTTTTGGTCTTAGAATTAATGGTTAAAGTTTCCATGCAAGCTCATGACTTAAAAATCATTATTATAACAGCTTTGAAACTTGTATACCAGAACTAAAGTTAATGTTTGCTTGCAAGTCCTTGTCTTACAAAGTGCAATAGTAAAGAATATTTTGAAACCAAGGACTGAGGACTAAGGACAGGCATACTTTGACATGCAGTGTTGATGTGTTATTAAATAAAAATATTCTTTGGAGGAGTAGGGAGAGAGGATGAGGCCCCATCCCTCCCCACCCCAATTTGTGTTTGCTTTCATTTTAATTTATAAACTCAAACAAACAAACACATAGTATATTTCTGTATAGGGAGGAGATTCCTCGGTTCTTAAATCAACAAAATCATCTTTGGTGGTGGGGATAGGGTACATCCAAAGTTTTTATACTTTTGTAAGTCTACTTAGGGAGCTCTCTGTTTTAACAAACTCCTATAGCATTCTTCCAAACCCGCGAATCATTCTCCAGTTTAATGCGACCCTTTATATATTTGCTTACTTTATTATCGACTCTTTCGAACTAACTTATTGCATTGTGGTTATTTACGTCGAATTAATTTCTCGTTAATAATATTAATGATATGATAATTAAACGTCCATTACAGAGTGTGACTTATCTTTCATATGGCAGCGGAGGTAGTGGAGTCTGTTCAGCTCTAGTAAAACAGCGGCACTGCACATCTGTTATTTTCGCATCAAATCGTTTTTCATGTCCTTCTATACGGGCACTTTAAAGGTTCACGTTAAAATTTAACCGATCAATGAGATATTGTATCAGTTGATCAGTTGGTATTTGAATCTGTTTCAGCGACATTGGAATCGATAGCGGCGAGATGTCAATGCTGGCAGGTCTGGGAGGTACTCAGTCAGACAACAGCTCCGGAAGCTGATGCTCGGCGCAAGCGCAGACAAGAAGATCTGAATATAAAATACAACAAACATTGATACGGATCACTTGCAATGTTCTTTGTTTTAAGAGTTTATTGTTTCTGTATCCTGAACATTTTTTCTGATATGAAACTTCATTCGGTCGGTACTGTTTCAATTTTTCATGAAATGTAAATACACAGCCAGCAAACATTTAATTCCCCTCTATCCCTCAGTTGTTATTGTGTTTTAACAGCAGCTGCACCATTGCATTTGATAACTTTATCTTAATGCTTGCATAAAACGGACAAAAATCTCTTGTTCAGTGCTTTAAGGAAATATATAGGCACACTTTTGCCAGTGCTTTTTGTGTTTTTCCTTAGCTTAGGCTAAAGGAAAGGAAGACTTATCAAATTGTGAGTGAAATATAAGAAGTTTCCGTAGCATTACACGACATGCAGATGAAAATACAAGGGATATTTTTTTTAAAAGTGGGCATAAAAGTAAGAATCTAGTTTCTTCATGAGAAGTAGTTGTAATACGTTCAAGTATATAAAATTCTGTATAATTCAGTGTTCGACAACTTCAATCAGACAATAGATCACTGACGTTATGTTTTCGGTAAGATCATTGAGTACCCGCACTTTGGCTTTGCAATGCTATAAGCTTCTTATGTTTTATATGTTTGTGTGCTTTTGCATGCAACATTGTTGAGCCGATGGGTGGGTTGGAGTTATTTCACCAAGACAACTTGTACTTGTTTTGTAATACGAGAACCTGTTGGGGCAAGTGTGAGGTTGGTGCACCCTAGAACCTGGTGTAAACCCCCCAGTGGCAATTTTTTGTGCCGCTGACCGTTCCAAGGCGGTAACCCCTCGGTTTCTAACTTTCGTTAATTGTTTGTGACATCCACTTTGAAACTGATTATTGTAATACCATGCTCTATTTTCCTCTCTACTTTTTGGCTGTGTGGGGAGGCTGTGTCTGCTGGATGTGGCCATTCCTGATATGCATATTTCACTTTTTCACGAAAACATAGATTTAGACTTCATCATTTAAGTGATTTTCTATATTGATAAAAATATAAATTGAAGAAAATTATAAGCAACAACCACCTCTGACAAGCTATTTATGAGTAAACAGATTTTTTTACGAAAGGTACACTAATACAAACATGAATATTTACCTTTTTGTTTTATTGTCAACCATGATCTCTTTTTCTCCCTACTTTTTGGCTGTGGAGGTGTCTTCTGAATGTGGCCATTAGTTCGCTCATCGTCCGTTTTGTCCGTCAACCGATCGTCTTTCGGACCGAAAGACGATCGGTTGACGGACAAAACGGACGATGAGCGAACTAATGGCCACATTTATAGTTCTTCCTCTCCCTCCGTCCAAGCGGATTACTACCTGGAAATAACTGTAAAATATGAACGAAAGAACGAACGGGCGGACGGACGTACGGGCAGATAAATGAACGAATAAAAAAACAGACGGACGATCGTTTAATGGAAAAAGTGACTGACGATAAACGACTTCAGTTACATTTTTAGCTCGACTATTCGAAGAATAGGGGAGCTATCCTACTCGCCCCGGTGTCGGCGTCGGCGTCGGCGTCCGTTAAACAAAAAATGCACTTTGGTCCATTACTTGAAAACTACTTATGGTATCAACTTGAAACTTGGAATATATATTCACCATCAAATTCTACATCATTACCAACAACACCCATAATTCTGCTACAAATATTTTTCAAGTTATGCCCCTTTTTCACTTAAATTTTGCGTTAAGGAAAATATGCACTTTGGTCCATAACTTATAAACTACTTAAGATATCAACTTGAAACTTGGAATATATATTCACCATCAAATTCTACATCATTACCAACAAGAACTATAACTCTGCTATCAATATATTTCAAGTTATGCCCCTTTTTTCTTATATTTTGTGTCAAGCAAAATATGCATTTTGCCCCTAACTTTAAAACTACTTGAGATATTGCCTTGAAACTTGAAATATATTTTCACCATCAAAATCTACATCATAACCAACAAGACCCATAACCCTTCTTCCAATATTTTTCAAATTATGCCCCTTTTTCGCTTACATTTTGTGTTAAGCAAAATATACAGTCGGCCCTTAACTTCGTTATGAATGGAGGGATTTCAAAATAACTTGGCACAAATGTTCACCATGACAAGGCGGTGTGTTGCGTACAATACCCATGCCTGTAGGTTCAAGGTCAAGGTCACTGTTACTAAAAATAGAATTTTCTTGCAAAATCGTGTCCGCTCTGTAACTTTGTTATTTCTTATTGGGTTTTTAAATAACTTGGTATAATTGTTCTCCATATCAAGACGGTGTGTCACGTACATGCCCAAGCCTGTAGGTCAATGGTCAAGGTCACTGTTACTAAAAATAGAATTTTCTTGTCCGGGCTGTTACTTTGTTATGAATGGAGGGATTTCAAATATCTTGGCACAAATGTTCACCATGACAAGGCGGTGTGTCAGCACAATACCCATGCCTGTAGATCCAAGGTCAAGGTCACTGTTACTAAAAATAGAATTTTCTTGTCCAGGCTGTAACTTTGTTATGAATCGAAGGATTTCAAAATAACTTGACACAAATGTTCACCATGACAGGGCGGTGTGTCACGTACCATGCCCATGCCTGTAGGTCAAAGGTCAAGGTCACTGTTACTAAAAATAGAATTATCTTGTCCTGGCTGTTACTTTGTTATAACTGGAGGGATTTCAAAATAACTTTGCACAAATGTTCATGAAAAGGCAGTGTGTCCGCACAATACCCAAGCCTGAAGGTCCAAGGTCAAGGTCACTGTTACTAAAAATAGAATTTTCTTGTCCAGGCTGTAACTTCATTATAAATGGACGGATTTCAAAAAAAACTTGACACAAATGTTCACCATGAAAGGGCAGTGTATCGCGTATTATTCCCATCATTGCACTTGAGTGTCTGAAAATGATGCATAGCGGGGCATCCGTGTCCTATGGACACATTTCTAGTTTCACTTATATTTTCACTTAAGTGCACTTCATCGATAACTTTGCAAATACTTAAGGTATCAACTTCAAACTACCATTATATTTTCATTTCAGTTCTTTTTCTGTAACATTACTGAAGTGATTGATATTTGACTAAAAGTAAATGTCTCTAATAAAAAATTACTAACAAGTTTTCTAACAAATTCAGAAATATTTCATAGTTATTCCCCTATTCAGTTTAATATTTATGGTACATTTAGGAATTATTTCTGTTATTTGAAAATAATTTCTCCCGTACCATTCACTTGTTAATATTTTCCTGATTGCACATGAATGTATGGCCATAGTTATTATTGTTTTAATCTTCAAATTGCATTTGTTTCAAATGATTCGAATAGTCGAGCATGCTGTCTCCTCTGACAGCTCTTGTTTATATTTAGTTGCACAACGGTGGTAGAGATTTAAGTGTTTGTGAAATTGTAGATGGAAATCTTATAAATGATATTATGGAAGCATATTTGTGCCACAACTTAACCAAATAAATTTAATTTTAAAATAATAAACTTTAAGGATTTGCAAAAAAAAAATTTTTTTTTTCGCGAAAACATCCATATTTTCTCGACAAAAAAGTTATGTTAACACGAATTAATTCCTGTTAGTGCTCTAAACTGCCACAACATAAAGATAAAGTTTTCATGTAAATAATGGAGGATTTCACGAAAACACATAACTTTTCACGAAACCTTAACAATTTCATGAAATATATTTTGCATGAAAATAATGGAAGATTTCACGAAATCGGATTTCGTGAAACGAAAAACAGATAACTTTTCATGAAAGCGTAACAATTTCACGAAAGATGCCAGTTATCTAAAAATTCTGGAAGCATATTTGTGCCACAACTTAACCACATTAAATAACGTGAAAATAATGGAGAATTTCGCAAAAAAGGTGGTTGTTTTTCGCGAAAACATCCATATTTTCACGACAAAAAAAAAGTTTGTATGGAAGAATATTTGTGCCACAACTTAACCACATAAACTAACGTGAAAATAATGGAGGATTTCGCAAAAAAAGTTTTTTTTCGCGAAAACATGCATTTTTTCACGACAAAAAAAAGTTATGTTAACACGAATTTATTTCTGTTAGTGCTCTAAACTGCCACATCATAAAGATAGTTTTCATGTAAATAATGGAGGATTTCACGAAAACACATAACTTTTCACGAAACCTTAACAATTTCACGAAAGATATTTTTGCATGAAAATAATGAAAGATTTCATGAAATCAGATAACTTTTCAGGGAAGCGTAACAATTTCATGAAAGATGCTAGTTATCTAAAAAATACGGAAGCATATTTGTGCCACAACTTAACCACATAAAATAACGTAAAAATATTGGATGTTTTCGCAAAAAAAAATATCTGTTTTCGAGCAAAAAAATCTGTTTTCGTAAAATCCTCCATTATTTTCATGGATACTTTATCTTTATGATGAGGCAATTTAGAGCATTATCAGGAATAAATTCGTGTTCATTTCTTTTGTGTGTAATTTGTCTGTTTTTTATTCCTGTTATCGCTTTCTCGCCGATTTGAGTCCAGAGGCCCTGGTCTCGGTAAAGACATTGAGTACCCGCAATTTTGCTTGAAAATGCTATTAGCTTACTCGTATGTTTTATATGTTTGTATGCTTTTGCAAGCGAAACTGTATAGTTGATGGGTGCGGTGGAACTAATTCACCAAGACAACTTGTACTTGTTCGTTCATATGAAAATCTGTTAGAACGAGTATGAGTTTTGTGCACCCTAAAACCTGTTTTAATCTCCCAGTGTCCAAATTGTTTTGCCACTTACCGTTCCAAGGCGGTGACATCTCAGGTTCCCTTGTTTGTGAATTGTTTACAAGTGTCTTATTTAAAACTGATCATTTGACAAACCCTTGCTCTCTTTTCCTCTCTACTTTTTGGCTGCGTGGTAACGGTGGCATTTTAGAACTGCTTTAGTGCTGTTGACAATGGTGTTATTTGCACAAAAACACTAATACAAATTTCAACTTCGGCACATTTTCCATTAAATCTTTACCGCATTGAAGGTTCGATGTTCACCGACAAATGCACATCATCGTTTGGGATAGATAAAAACTGTACTGTTTTTTTTGGTGTAAATATTGAGTTGCGCTCGACCCGCGGCTATAGGCGGCGTGGGCAGTGATATGCATTCCCATTACTGCCCTTGAACGAGCTCAGTCTAACCGAGCCTGCAGTATTTTCATATTTGTCGTGTTGGTTGCTTTCAAAGTTACCTTTTAATCTATTTCAAAAATCACATATGCAACACAATTCCGAAATAATAACATCGGATTTAAAAACGATATTGCTAAAATTATAAAACGAGTGACGTTTTCACTTCGGAAGGTGGTATTGTCGGCTGGTTCCATTTCAAGCCGGCGGTGTGTATTTTCTCGTATGGTGCTATTGCTGGACTCCCAACCGGATCTTAACCATTGAATTGTGAAATGTTCAGTGTTTCTAATATATGATTGGTGTTGCATCCCTAATTTGACCAATATCTCCCAAGTCTGTCTATCTTATCCTGTATAATTTTTAAGATTTAATGAAGTCATACCCTCCGTAAGACAAAATCAAATACATTCCACTTTCCTACGTTTTAATAGTAATTTGATGTCCCTCAAGTGTTTGGCAGCTGAGGATCATATACCACTTTGCTGATCTCCGTTGAACTGTCCTAGTCGCTAACTGATGCTTTCTCTACATTGTTAAAAATAACCTTAAACTTCATTTAAGATGTAATCATTTCAAGAAGAGTAAGAATCAAGATCTGGATTCCTCTTTCATTTAACCTCACCACGGTGTGTCGTTGAAACAATCAAAAAACCAGTATAATGGACGAAAAAGGTTTCGCTGACTTCATCTTCATTTTAGGCCGGTGGCCAGGAACATGTTTGCTCCCCCCCCCCCCTTAGGGAATTTTGTAGACATTATTTTTCTGAAAGTCTGTTTTGTCCTGGATATTTTGCAGTATGTTTGCATTCTTGAGTGGGGCATACGGAGGTTTTAATATGTTACCCCTAATATTTGTAGAAAAAAAAATATGTGGATTTTGAACCTTTAATTCTGCTCTATTCCAGCTACGATTTAATAAAACTAGTATTTGTATATAAGTATGATGTATGTTCTGTTGATTGATGTAGTTTTCATTTCAAAATTTATGCACTTACGTAACGTATTTAGTGTATAACATACATAACCCTAAAAAGATTAAATTTAAGTCAGAAACTTACATGTAGGATTTTAATTTGTAACCAATCTTAGGTAATAATACATGTTTTTGAAAGCTGCATGATCAAATTATCTAAAACAGTGTGTTTTCGTAAAAATCACACTGGCAAATGTAATTATTTTAGCATAATCGTATATGTTACCATATCGCTAATGGGGGCCTACCGATATACAGAGTTATCTCAATATTCTGTCATAAGTTACCTCCCTTTGTAACGCGCACCTGTTACTGGGTAGTTCCGGTCTGAGATTGACAATTAAAACAGACATGCAGTAGTCATCCGTGGTCATTTCAAATACGTCTTAATAGGGTCTGGTTGGTCAGAGATCAGCATTGTGCATAAAAACGTTTGATTATTACATACTGAATGGAAAAATATAATAGTTTTTATAGAGCTGCGCTTAATATTTCTCTCCTAACCGTTTAATACGTTGGATAGGTTTGTGTTTAACACCGTTATGTTCGACCCCTTCTATAACTAATAAAGAGTAAATAAAACCACATTTATATGCTCAAAAATGGCAGATTTTAGAAAAAAAAGTTAGAAAATATTAGAAAATATAGTAAAATTTATAACATGATGTAAGATAAAAGTTTGACGCCCGTAAATAAAACGCCTGTTTCCTTTTATGTTCCCTTTTATGCATGTTCTTTCATGTCCATGAAACATTTTTTGAAGGAATTTAATAGTTTTTTAAATAACTGAGCCCTATTCTACCAATTGAATGCATCCCATTTGGTTTACAGATTTTTGCCATGTTCGTATTGACGTACATGTATTTTTCAATATACTGCTCTTTTTAAAAAAAATCATTTAAAACATATTTAAACAGGTTTCATAATGTTTTCGCGTTTTCTAATCTTCATTGTTTTATTTTAATTTTAGTTTATTTAGTTTAAAATACATTTTAACTCATTAAATAAATATATTTTTGTGTAAAACTTTTCCGAAGACTATTTCATTTAGTTCAGTTCGTAGCATTTAAAGTTGCCAAAATGAACTAAACAATTCTCGAGTCTCAAACAACAATTTGACAATTAATTAGAATATGTAATCCCTAGTCAGTTTCTTAAAACAACACTTTTTCCCCCAACAAGCAACTTTTTCAACCTCTTACAAATCTACAACTTAACTTCAAAAGACCTTTATCACACCGCCAGCTGGTAAGACCCTGTCTTGCTAATTAGATTACGTAACATGGTCATAAAACACCAGGCCATTTTCTTAAAAAGCATTGTTTACATGACTTAGTGGTGATTGGCTGAAAACATAAAAAGCTATAATTTCCATGCCAGAGAATAAATAAAATTAAAATTTAAAAGGATAAACTTACGTAAATAGGTAAAGATGCATTTAGTTATTAACTTAAAATCAATTTTAAATTACAAAGATGATGGTTATTCCTGATCTGTCTGTTTCACTTTTTTGCTAAGTCGACAATGAATTTTAACTTCAAACTGCACTTTGAGAATTTTTATCTATACTTCTAACGCTACGCTTGTTACCGCTTCTAATCCGGAACTACCCAATCAGCAAGGGAAGCCACTCTCAATGGGAGGTAACTGTGTATATCGGTAGGCCCCCATTGAAACATAATGTTCATGTTTTGGAATAAAAAAACATAAAATATAGAATTTAATTAAATTATTGAGCTTTATAAATGAAATTGTTCTTAAAACTTGCATGACTTCAACTTTTCAACATACATAACATATGTTACTTATTAAATTAAGGCTTATTTCCTTGTTTTCATTTGCTTTTAATGGTGTTTTCTGATATCTATTTGAAGAAATTAATTATGTGTGCTCTTTGCAATGTCCTGATATTTGTAAGCCTTGTTTAGATTTCTAATTACATTGACCGTCGTTTTTCGAACTAATATTACTGATTGAATGAAGTATTTTCTCTAAAACTTATATCGTTGTACAAAGAACGAAACACATTTACAAAACTGTATCACAACTATGCAATCATTTTAGATTAAACTATAAAATAATAAGAGTAAGTAGTTTATAGTGTATACTATGTGGTGTTATGTTATGTGGTTAAATGTTAGTGTTTAAGCTTTCCATTTTTAACCTTCAAATCTCCGTAACATACAATTCTGAAGTTACAATACTGACAAAGAACAATGCATTTATGAACTAAATGATTAGAGGGAAATTCTAAAAAAATATTTTTTAGAATTGGTTCCAAAACAGTAAAAAGAAAAGAGATAAAAATATTGCTTTGAAAAGTGTTACAAACAAAACTAATTAAAATTAATTATATGTTACCTAATTATCTAATTAATGTTTTAGAAAGATGACTGAACAAATTTCTAAACCGTGTTATAGTTTGTATCTAGATGACCGTAAAGTCATTCATAATGTGAATATGAACTTTTTTTATAACTATAATTACTAAAACCAAAGTTGAAAGCACCAGTTCTGATCTTTTAGAGCAATAATAACTGACATTACTGTGAAATAGAACATGTGAAATAAGAAAAAAACTGTCCTAAATGAAACATTATTGTTTTCCATTGTTCAAAGAAAGCTTAAGAATTTGTTAAGAATTCCTTAAGATCTTTGTAGAATGTTATTTTTCTTAAAGACAAATACATGTAATTGTTTAAGAGAAACATCCTAATTTGAAAGACAATCTGTGTAATGCAGGTGATGTTAATCTTATAGACAAGTTAACTTTGACTTATATTTAAATATTTTTTTTAGGTAAAAATTCTTTTACTTGAGTTAAAAATTACTCTATGATGCTCATGCTGTTTCAATATTTTACAAATTCTACACTGAACCTTAGTATTTTAGATAAATAAAACTACTTTTAAAAACATTTCTAACATCAGATAATTTAATCAGCTAATTTGTGTAAAGTTTAAATTAAGTAGCTTTTAAATTTGTTATAGATCAATTTTAACATAATATAATATTATATAAAAAATATTTATCAAAATGTTAACTTATTGTTTGCAGTTTCTTGCTGTTCTTTTCTTATTGTTTTTGCTGATTATTAAAGTAAAAATTGGTAAAATATTAAAAGATGACAAAAGACATAATTAGAACAATAAAATTATAAAAAAAAATTAAATTTCGTTTATTCTTTTTCTACATTTTGTTAGAAAAAATAAATGTTATCTGGCTTATTATTATATACTGGATTAAAATACTGGTTTATTAAAACAAAACTTGCACTGATTTGTTTACTGTTTTATCACAGCAACAGTCATATTACCTCATCTTACTTATGGTTATAACAGTGGCTACGCATCAGATACAGGTAATTTTAATGGAGACGTATATTGCTTGTATTAATTATTTTCATATTTGTCGTGTTCGATGGCTTTCAAAGTTCCCTTTTCATCTATTTGTCCTTGAATAAAATAAAAAATCAAATGATATAATGAATCAAACACATTTTTACTCATAATATTCTTAATAACACACTAATAGCTTATCAAACGCAAATAATTTAATAGCTTTTTGTTACTAACTTGAATTTTATAATTTCTAAGTCACCTTTCTTTGAGAACAATTGATTAAATTTATCACTAGAATCACTATTTCTTATGGTTATAATTGTAACTTGAAACAGAAATTCATCTTAAAATGTCTCCTTTACTTACTAAGGGCAGGCTGATATGTGTTGGTTCTTAAAATACATTATTGTCGCAATTTATCATAAAAGAAGGTATGTAATTTATATCGCTATTGTGCAGTAACTAAAATTGGTTAATACATTCTTTTGGGTAACATATTTAAAAATGGTGATTTATGATATGGTATTTATTTTTATTATGATAAAAAGCTAACTTGTCTTTAAAACTCGTAAAGCGGTGTATTTAAACAAAAACAATTACACCAAAACTTCAAATTTATTAACCATAGGCATAAGTATATGATAAAACATAACACTAAAGTCACATATAACTAAAGTTGTGGATATTATTAACAAAGTGTTTAACAAAGTTTACCTTTTAATCACACAATATGTCTTTCAGATTTTAGTTCTTTATAATTTATTTTATCTATAGATAATTTATTTGCTATCTTTGAGATGTTTTTATTTTCCGCATTTTTTCAGACATTTTGGTTTTTGGAATTTCCAAATATATACTGAAAGGATAAAGAAACGCAGGGTAACATTTGTTCCGATATATTCAGAACGCGTTCTCCAAATAAAGTGAAACTTTGTGTATTGAGTTATTAGGTCATGATACACCTTAACATGTGTCGAAAGTGAATAAAACTTGTCTCCACTGCCTCAGTGTAAACCGTCGTGGAGCATGAGCTTTCGAACCTGCCTATCCAATTGTTACCCTGCGTTTCTTTATCCTTTCAGTATATGTATTTATTTACATACATTAAACTAGAAGTGTGTCTCTATGTGACTTTATTACATTTATATACTAAATTCTTATTTATATTAGTAAACTAAACAAATAAAACAGAAATTACTTGCTAATGCAATTATGAAACGTTTCATACAACTTTTTAAACTAGGTTTTGATGTTAAGTAACATATCTTAATGACTATTTATAGACCTATACCTTAGGTTGCAGATGTTTTATTGCATTAAAATTTAAACAAAAAAAAAACATCTTCTTGGTGTAGAATAATTGGTTTTTTCAGAACTTTTATAATTGCCAATTATTTCTTCCTAGCATAAACTTTTCTCAAAGGTCACATATTCGAACAAGCGTTACGGTAAAACCTCCACTTGTCAGAAAGCAAACAAATTGCAAAATGCAAAGAATGGGATAGGCTTTCAGAAAAACATACCCTTCAAAATTTCCCCAGGGGGAAGGGGTCTTTTGGCAGCTCAAGGTCTAATACTGTTTTCCCATTTTCTTTTCTTTCGGTAACATATTTCAATATAGCGTTACGGGCTTATGTCCCAATTTATGTCACTATATTACATTTGTCCTGAATTCTCATTCATCTTACTATAGTTTACTTCTAAGCACAAATTACTTGCTACTGCACGTAAGAAATGTTTCATACATCTTATTTTACTAGGTTTTTATGTTAAGTAACATAACTTAATCACTATTTTAGACCAATACTCTAGATAAAAGCTTCCTGGTGTAGAAAAATAGGTTCATTTAAGAACTTTTATAATTGTCAAATATTTCATTCTTACTCAAACTTTTTTTCAAATGTAACATATTCAAACAGACGTTACCGAAAAACGCCCCACTCGACAGAGTGCAAACAAATTGCAAAATGCGTAGAATGGTATAGGCTTTCAGAAAAACATACCCTTCAAAATCCCCCAAGGGGGAGGGTGGTCTATTGGCAGCTCGATCAAGGTCTATTTCTAATGCAATAGCAGCTGCGGCTAAAGAATATGTGCTGCATATATTACTGACTTTCATCGTCCCATTGCATTGGTGTCAATCAACAACAACACATCTATACAGACCAAAGAGTCCGGGTAGATGAAAGGAACGGCAGAGAGATCTCCCAGAGCGCCATTCATTCTTCAAACATCCGACGTACTTGTAAGCATGTCAGCCCTAAAGTATTTCTAAGCAACAACTGCTTGCTACACATAATCATAAAACTTAATCAGGAGACCTGTCTCAAATATCTAACATCTGATTGGCTGAAATTGGGATTGGTAGATGCTCAGTTTTAAGATATTTTGCCCTGATGAAATTCATGCATGTACTGCACAAAGCGACAATAATACACATAAAAAAGCAGCATTGGAAGCCCTGGAGGGACATTTATTACTTATTATTTATATGTTATTTCTTATTACATATAATTTATAACTCATTATTTATTACTTGTAATTTATAACTTATCATTTATTAATTGTTTTCGTTTTCTCCTTTGTTGGCGGCAACCTGAACGGAGATGAGTGACGAAAAGGTTTGTAATTTTCTTTCCTATTATTTTTACGTAGAGTTGTCCCGTCCTGGGGGGGGGGGGGTCACATGTTTTACACTGAAATATATCTTGAAAACCTCCAATAACTTCTGGTCTACGACCACAAGGTCTAGAGTTTTTATAGTTGTTATTTTGCATTTACTAGTGGTTTGTTAAAATTCATACTACCCTGGTGGTCAAAATCTAGCCAATACTAGAGGAGTACTGAATGATCAGATGAGCGGCCTAGCACCCCCAGCTTCCTCTTGTTGTTTTTTCATCCAGGGACATAGCTGGGGTGACTGACAAGGGTATGCACTGAATAACTTTGAGGAAGATATACTTAGGATTATATTGCTTTTTAATGCTGTGATCATCTAACATAATTATAATCCTGGTAACTAATATCTTTAGATTATAACATAACATCAACATAGTATGCCAGGTCATTAATAAAGATTTAACTATTTTGTAATAAATGTTTGACACAAAGGTTTGCTATTCATATGCATAGGTTTTGATTTTGCTCAATCATAGTCAGATTTAAGCATTGGATTTCTCTTTTTTCAGGGACGTGTTGAACCCCATGTATCAAGTGGGCGTGGGCGTGGTGGGCGATCTGAATATAAAGTTCACCCTGGATGGCAACACTTCAACCGAAATGCATTCCGTGTAGTAACAAATGCAAAAGGTGGAGGTAAAAGAACTATAATTTGTAAAGCTGACGAACAAATAACTGTTGAGCAAATCATTGAACAAGGGAAAAAATGTTTTTAAGGATGGCAAAAGTTACTTTGAAGTTATAACTTATAAGTTCCATGTCAGTTACACTCACTGACCCCAGAGGTGAAGAGATCTCACAGTTTACAAATTTAGATGATGAACCCTGTTCTTACACAGAGTATCTGAAATCAAATGGGCTGTGCCCATCACAATGTCATCTTTACTTAAGAACTAAAAGGTTACAGACACCACAGGACGTTAAAAATGAATCTAAGGACAAACATATCAAGCACACTCAAAGAAATCGTATTTGGTCAATAATGAACCAGTGGGCACTATGGATGTCACTTAAAACCCCTGGGGCGAGGCCAATTTGACCCCAAATAGTATAATTAAAACAATCTTGGTAGATGACTACAAGATGATGCTATATGCCAAATACTAAAGCCCAGGCCTTGCTGTTGTTACAGACAAGAATTTTTTTTCTATCTTTGCTCCTGTGTCCTATTAAATTATGCAATGGCCAAATGTTGATAAAAGGTCACCCAAGCATCATTCCTGTGAAATATGGTCGAAATTCATTAAGAGGTTTAGGAGGAGATGTCCATTGAAGAAAAGTTGACAACGGACTTTAGAACACACGAACATCAGCCCATCACAATAGCTCACCATGAGCATGTTGTGCTCAGGTGACCAAAAAAACACAGGCTCATATATGCTTTAGAGGTGACTATCCTAAAAAATGCTACGAAATTCACAATTGTGTGTACAAATGGTTTCAATAGTGAAAAAGTATTTTGTTTTATTATTTTTCGTCATTTCAAAAAACTGTTTCACCCCAGGGGCATAATTTGAACAATCTTGAATGATGGAGAACAGTATCTTATAGCCAAAATAATTTCTTCCTGAGAAAAAATATTTTACACTGATTTTTTATCCAAGAGGCGTAACTGGATATACTGACAAGGGTACACACCAAATACCTTTGATCTTAACGAGAATGTACAGTTTTATTTTACATAGTTACATGTGTAAACAAAAGGGATTTATATCAGTCTTGCTGTGCTTTGAAAAGCCAAATAGAAAATTGAGTTCAATTTTCAGTGTATTTTTATACTTGTAATTTATTACTTATTATTTATTACTTGTTACTTGTAAACAAATACTTATAACTTATTATTTATTACTTATTAATTATTTATTACTTATTATGTATTACTTATAATTTATCACTTATTATTTATAACTTCTACTTTGTTCTTGTGGGGGCAGATCCTGGAGAAACATAATATGTAGTAAAAAAGAATTAGTACTTTTGTACATTATTAGTAACATCTGTTATACTGCTATAAATGCACATTATGCCGTTATCTACATAATTATTTTGCATAATAACCTTAACTGGGACATTTTGTGTAGGTGTACATGTATGGCATAACAGTAAATCACTAGCAGCTGTGTAAATAGCTAGGCAGAACTTCTTAGTTAATGTGATTGACTTCAGAATCATAACACGATATTAATTCCTCATACAGTCTGAAACCATCCTCTGCGTTACTTGGTTTCTTAAAGTCTGGTTTGAAACAATATGCTAATTCAGTGAACACATTACTACATGTGTTTTTGGGGCGAGCATACAATTCCAGGCACAACTCCACGTCATCCAAGTCAACTGGTTTCCAAGGTCCTGTCCCCCATACAATTCCGGAACGTGATGGAGCACAAATGGTTTACCAAAAGGAAGCTCCCGGTACATCTTTTGGGCGCGTATGTTATGAAAATTCCAGTGGTCTGCTATGCGACCCAGTTCTGCTTGCAAAACATCCATGAGACAAAATCTCAAACATTCTACGTGAAATGGATTCAGAGAATCAAACCTGCCACGATCTCGTAAATCGTCAATTTATTAATCCACCAATGGACTCCCTGTCGCCTTAAGTAACTCCACCACGCTTCAATTCTCTGATTCGAAGTTCTTTTCTGGTACATGAAACATTTCATACCCGCCAATGAGGCCATGTGATTATAGCGAAGAAGCGGTTGTAAGAAGCTAATATTCGAATTTTCAGTTCCACAATCCCCTCGTATAACTCGCGGAGCACATTTCATTTTCTTAATAGTATAAAGATAATAGAATGCGATACATTTTTGGTCAGTGTTACTTGCTCCGACCTCCAGCCACATTATTCTACGACTATATCCATCTATAGCCCCATGAATGCAGAACCCAAATGGTTTTAGTTTATCGTAACCGTCTATATGCCAGACGAAATTCGGACCCTATACATTATACCGTCTTCTCTTTATTCTGTTTGCTTTACGGGATAAAACACCTTCCAGATCTACTTCTTTCATTATACGCTTTACTTCATTTCTTTTCACCTTTATTTTATAATCATTTTCCAAACGTCGCCACATGCTTCTGTAGCCAATACCCTGTCCACTTAACTGAATTTCGTTTGTAATGATATTCTTAACGTCTTTAAATGGTGTACTTTCAACATTTCGACGGCGAAAGTTGTTTACTTTTAAAATGCGTTTTAAATGCCGAATACTTATGCTGATATTGTGACATCTGTATTATATAAGAACAATTTCACAGTATTTAAATCCCGCGAAAATATACTCTTTGATCTTCTGAAGTCTGCTCAATGCATCATGACTGTCTGATCGCACATATGAGGTCCCTGTTGCCATAGATAAGTCTATTGTCAATATAAAAGCCAGACAAGACGACAAAAGCACGGCCGTCGAAATCTGAAAATAGGAAAGTGGCATGAATCAGATAAGTATTTCATTAGGTGGGTTATATACTGTGCTATAGCTTAAATTCTGCTGAAATATATATTTAATTACTCTACAAATGGTACATATAAGGTATTTCATATTCTAAAATATGCTGTTGGAGATCTTAAACGCTTGCTAAATATACTTCTGTACTTTAGTCGGCTTTCTATGTTAGTATTTAGGATGCATTATATAAGTACTTGATTTGAAAAAGCAGACTTCTACTCCTCATCTTATAGCTTTTGAGGGATTATATGGTGTATGGTTTTTAAAATTTGTAGTAAAATAGAGTAAGAACTATTAAATTATTTTTAAATAATACTACAGATTTTTTAGATAGACACACCATTTTGTACTCATTTAGCAGCACCATTAGAGCGGGGGCGGGTATTACCGAACAGGTGTCTTATTCCGAACATATACACCTGGAAAAAAGTTAAGCACCCCCTATTTGTTTTCCGTTTATTTTTAACATATTAAATCAAAATTTAATAATTTTAGGTTTCAAATTTTCTTCACTATATTGTTAAAGGGATGAAAGCATTCAGGTTAGAGGCTCGGTTACATCAGGAATGGCGACGGATAACGCAGCAGCAGATCAGAAGGCTTACAGGCAGTATGCGTAGGAGGGTTGCAGCAGTTATCCAGGCAAATGGCGGATACACCCGATATTGACGTTTATCTGTGATACGAATTTTGTTATGATGATAATTGATCTACTGAAGTGAAAAATGAATTAAATTCAGTGTTTATGAACTCTGTATGACAATACTTGTGAAGGACTGAGATATTGTGAAAAAGTCATATGAATTTCAATGATCTCATTTGTTAATAAAATTTTGTTATTTTTTTATGATATTGTTTTATTCTGACACATAATGATCAATATTATCCAAAGTAGTTCACAGAAAGGAAAAAACACATGACAATTTCACATTGTGAAACTTTGAATATAGGTGGGTTGAAAAAAAAGTCGGGGGTGCTTAACTTTTTTCCAGGTGTATAATTTTCAAATTAAATTTACATTTGTTTTTCATAAGATAAACTTGTATGTGAGGTGAAATATGATGCCAATATACTTTCATAGAATATTTGACTTGTTTACAAGTTCGATTGCACGCTAATTTCAAATTTATTGAGTTTCAAAGAAAATCGCTGTTTGAGGTAAGTTAAGTTTATCAATTAGTAAATCCCGACACTCCAAAATCTTAAGTTTACAGAAAGTTAAATTATCTATGACTATATAAAAGATTATGATTTTTTAAAGATGTTAACATGTATTTTTCGGGGGTTACAAATTTTATCGACACAATAACACGTGGTAAAAAGTTAACGGGGTGTTCGGAAAAAGCCGCACTTTTTCTTTCATATGCGTCAAATTCTGACCATTATTATTTTCAAAATATACAAGTCCTCTTTTAATAAAGTTATAAAGCAAATTATGATAGTATGTTAAACAAATACTCTTTTGAATAAGATTTATTCAATATAAAGTACAAGATTAACGTGATTAGGCCATCCTTAAAAAGATTGTATTTGCACGACCAACCCAGTGAAATAACCCCTGACCCCAAAACAACTTTGACCATCCTAAGAATTTTTTGTTCTATATTTTCTTTCCATTAAAAAATAAGATAAGCATTTTACTAAACACTTACCATTGCGAACATATTCCATACTTTATAATTACATTCCAATTTTTTCTCCAGTACCATAGTTCAGAATTATTGCATCATAAACTAATTTAATCCAGCCAAAAAATGTAAAATGTCACGTACACACTTCTTGTAGATCAAACGATTTCATAGTATAGCCGACAAAACAACAGTCTGGTTATGAGCCGACAATTTCTTTGAAGTTCAATTTTCATGTTTTCGTATAATTCATATTGATGATATATCTGATGACTACATTGTATTTGAAAATTTGAAGGACTTTACTTGGAATGTGAGTATTGTTTATTAAATTAAGAAAAAATTTAAAAGTTATTTAAATAGTCAGTTTAATCAATTAAATTTCTTATTGTTCTGTTTCTTTTCTAATGAATTTGTTGCACAGATTTATTGCTTTATTTGTAAAATACAATTAAATACACAATTTAGGCGGGTTCTTTTGTTTAAAGTTGCGTATTTTAAAAAGTTATTTTATGTTCGGAAATACACGCACATGTGTTCGGATTTAGACGCAATGGTGGGTAATACCCGAAGAACAGTGGGATATGTAAAAGTAAGGTATCTCACGTTATAATATAGTTACAGATACGGGCTTTTCTTTAAAATTTGCTTTAAGACTTAAATTATCCATAAAAAACGGAAAATATACAGTTTTAGCGTCTATTACCGAACAATAAAATTTGTGGCTTAAGTGTTCGGTAATACCCGCCCCCGCTCTATATGTATTATTTTAAATGTACTCAATGTATTATCAAAATTAAGGTTCTTTTTTACATAATTTTCATAAGTAATACTTACTCAATTAATTTCGATGAAACAGGGAAGCTTCATTCCATTTCTGTGAAAAATAACTGTACGTCTTATTCACAACAGACCATTTTCTAGAATGATGCGCTCGAAGCCATGCCAAATAAATAATAACCTATAAGTAACAAATAATAACTTATAAGTAATTAAATTATAACTTACAATTAATAAATGATAACTTATAAATAATAAATGTCCCGCCAGGGCTTCCGTAAGTATCTACGGACATTGGCGCTCGGATACATTTTGTTGCGTTTAGGCTGCTGTTCGTGTAGATCTACAACTTATATTTTGGTCGGTTAAAAAGTTTTATCACTTGCTGACTTAAAATATAACTTATTGCATATGGCATGTACCGAACTTTAAGATGCCGAATAATTTTAACAAGCAAGGCTTTAATATTCGGGTAGTCGTTCTGGGAAGAACATTGACAGATTGCATACATGTACGCTAACTAGATCATTATTCTATTAATAGTCTAGTTGGAAAAATCGCTTTTTGAAAAAAACTAAAAATAGATTTAATACATGATCGTGGGAAACCGTAATGTAACGACAATGTTGATTTGCTACAACGATGATATCTGCATTGCGATTGGACAGCGGTTTGACCTAGTTTAATAATTAACTTCTTTCGTTTTCTGAAAATAAATAAAAACACGTGTTAACACCGACTTAAAATCAGTTCGAAGCAGGATTTGGAATAGATTAAAGGTATGGTACTTAATTACTTACTTTTCATTTGCTTAAATTCATTTAGCAATTGGTCCACACGCAAGATGGAATTTCACATTGATTATTTGGCCCCGATTATTTATTTGTTAGAAGACTCTCTGTCTTTTTCACTAATTAACGCATTATTAATTAGATTGACAGAAAACACAATATGATATATACAGTGAGGCATTTCAAATCATCAGGTACCAAGGTTATAAAACTGAGCATGGAAACCAGTCTCAAATCTCAAGCATTCAAAAATCTCAAGACTGGTCGCCATTTCACCCAATCAGATGCTTGAGATTTGAGACTGGTTTCTCAACTCGGTTTTATAACCTTCAACCCAGATTGAACCGTTGATCCGACACAGACCAAAATCAGGAACCGTAATAATTATCGAATGTGCGATTATAATACACTTGACTTTAAGATATATATTTAGGGTTATAGCAAACGATTTCGAGTTCTACGCATGTAAGCACAATCAATTAGGGTTCAAAAGGATTAGCCCTTGTGGTCAGTCGTTTCTTCCACAGGTTATTTCCTCCCAAGACGTTTTACAATGCTTTAAAAAATCAGTTCATAAATGGTCAAATCGATTTTTGATCATTTTATGTAATTAAGCTTAGCTGCTATAGGATACATGTACAATATTATTTCTTAGTTTTTGAGGGACGTAGCTTGTAAGGTTACACTTTTCAACATGACACACTATAAAATTTAAATAAAAGAAGTTAATTGAAATGTGCATATATCTAATATATTTAGGCTAGAACCAATCGTAGAGCATTGGCAAACAAGATTTCCATACTGTAATGTTTCATTTGAAATAAAGTAAAAAAACTTCCAAAATATGATTTCTACAAATGAGTTAAACAGTTGTTATCTCACCGTTGAAATTTAATGATCAAATGCATTTTTTAATTTTTTACTATTTTATTTCATGGAACATTATATTACTTGCTGGAACATGTACACTGAACCCCCTCCTCCCCCTCTATTAAGACTACCTCAGGGATGGGACAGAAGTGGTCTTAATATTGGGATGGTCTTAGAAAAAAGTGCAATACTGTTAAAAGGGACATTGAATCAGTGGTCTTATTATCAGGTTGGTCTTGATTTTGGGGTGGTCCTTGTGACAGTTAAACTGTAGCTGTACTAAGATAAATTGGACGCTAAATCCAGGAGGAAACAGAAGTGTGACCAAAATCCATTGATGATTTGTGTAAGGGTTTTAGTTGTCCTTGCTTCTGAAGATTTAGAATTTTTTACAGGAGACAATCATTCTTGTGTTGCTGATGAGTGAAATCAACTTGCTTTGGATAAGATTTGTTTAACCCTTTCCTGTATAGATACACCTTTATTGCATGGTGGAACAGTTTAGATCCAGATCAGCTGTTCCTGTATAGATACACCTTTATTGCATGGTGGAACAGTTTAGATCCAGATCAGCTGTTCCTGTATAGATACACCTTTATTGCATGGTGGAACAGTTTAGATCCAGATCAGCTGGCACATCCATGCCATCTGATCAGGATCTTAACTGTTCGCTCTTTAATTCATTAGATTATTTCTGACCAAAATGTGACCAGTGCAGATCCTGATCGGACGGCACAAATGTGCCAGCTGATCTGGATGTACACTGGTTGCACATGCGTAAAAATGCTTATATATGGAGGAAAAGATTAAATATAAACATGACTTTGGGCATCTACAATGTATATGGTACTTTTGGAGCTAGTACCCTCTCATGAAATGTAAATAAACAGTCAGCAAACATTTAATTCCCCTTTATCCCTCAGTTTTTATTGTGTTTTAACAGCAGCTACACCATTGCATTGGAAAAACCTTATCTTAATGCTTGCATAAAACGGAAATAAATCTCTTGATCAGTGCTTTAAATGTATTGATTGGTAAAAGAGTTACTAACCCTTTCCTCCACTTATATGCCTTTTTAGGTGTGTGCGACCAGTGTAGATCCAGATCAGCCAGCACATCTGTGCCATCTGATCAGGATCTGCACTGTTCACTTTTTGGTCAGTAATAACCTAACAGATAAAAAAGCGAACAGTTTAGATCCTGATCAGATGGCACGGATATGACGGCTGATCTGGATCTAAACTTTCGCCCTAGCAATAAAGGTGGAAAGGGTTAACAGCAGCTATGCCATTGCATTATATAACCTTTAGGCCAGAGAAAATAAATTATTACATTCTCATCCGGATTTTAAGGAAAAAGGGGGCAGGTGGGCACTTTTTAATTTATATATTTTTTATTAACGAAATACCTAAAGAAGGTATTTTGGGATGGTCTAAAACCTGTTCTCGATTTTTTTACCAAAAAATTTTTTTTGGGGCGGGTGGTTTTGGACAGGGGTGGGCGGGGATGAGAATCTAAAATATTTTTTTCTCTGGCCTTATCTTGATGCTTGTATAAAACGGAAATAAATATCTGGTTCAGTGCTTTAAAGGTATTGATTGATAAAAGAATCCTGAAACTGTTTACTTGCAGCAAACTTGTGTCAGTCATGGATTCCAGTGAGTCAGACAGTTTGAGGACAGAAAGCATCTGTGACTATGTTGCCAGACAGCAGGTATTTTATTTGCATTTTCTATGTATTAAACTTGGACAATATATACATAAAGTTTGATTGAGGGAATGCTTGGTTCCAGATGTAAATAACAGAATGGTTTGTTTGACCTTTTTTAAATTCACACAACTTCAGGTCCTTATAAGTTATAACATGTGTTCAATGAGGTTATATATAATTTAGTGTGGAATGCACTGTTTATGAGTGGTTAAGGTAATTGTAACGCCTCAAATCACAGTGGACTCAAGTCCTCCAGGTTCCAAGGTTATAAAACTGAGCATGGAAACCAGTCTCAAATCTCTAGCATCTGATTGGCTGAAATGGCGACTGGTCGCCATTTCAGCCAATCAGATGCTTGAGATTTGAGACTGGTTTCCATGCTCAGTTTTATAACATTCAACCCTGATGGCATAGATGTGTTGGCTGATCTGGATCTACACTGGTTGCTCATGAATAACTGTCAAATTCCATGAAGTAAAGGGTTTTATATTCTTACAGAACTTGGAGGATCCAGTTGTTATGTCCCTGTGTGAATCCTGGCAGAATATTTGCAGTGAAAGTGGAATCGATATTTCCCTCAGACATAAAATGGATGAATGGTTCATGCAGTGTTACGAGTCCAGGTAGGGTAATAGTTCATGAACTAATCTAAGATCGTATAGAATAACTTCTTCTAGAAGCAGTCTAAGTTTTTATAGGATGAATAGATAATAAATTGATCAAAGATTGCTTAAATCGGAAGTTTCATGCATCTTTGTGAGACATAGAATGACAGACTTACCAATAAGATTCACACATGTACATGTAGGAATAAATGGTACCAAAGTTGATCTAAGATGACATAGATGTAGAATAAAATAGTACTGGAATCTGACAAAAAATTACATAATTATGATGAATGTTTCATGAAATAGCCAAAGATTGGTTATACTTAGTTATTCATGAATTTGTATTATACACTTACTGTCTTATTTGAGAATGATTGATGATTATATAATAAATGCTATCCTCCATATAATACCGGTATTATATGCATTTTATTGCATGGGCGAACAGTGTAGATCCATATTAGCCGGCACATTCATGTCAGCTGATCAGGATCTGTTCGCCTTTAGATTCATTAGCTTATTTCTAAGGCAATAGAAAATTAATTCCTAGATTCTCGTACAAATTTTGGGAAAAAATGGGGTGGGTGGGTGGGTTTTAGTTTTTATTTATCATTCTCACTGTTTCTAGTGATGTTTTGTACTGCAAAGATAAATAAGTGTCTAGCCGACTATGAATAGCCGATTCGCATTTAAATGATTCATACTGTGTTTGGTTACTCTACCGATTCATACTCGTAATGTTATTTTTTATGTACCACATTTTTTGTTCAAAATAAAAAATTTTGGGTTAGAGTTATTTTCCAAGGGTGGGCGGGGATGAGGATCTAGGAATTAATTTTCTATTGCCAAACCAAGGTGCAACCAGTACACATCCAGCTGTGGACATAGGTCTGGATTTACACTGGGCGTATATGACTATATGCGTTTAAATGCATATATATGGAGTTAAGGGGTAACATGTACAAATAGGGTGGTCCAGTGGAAGGGTTTCACTGTATTTTATTTCCTGGCAGGAGTAGAGTTGAGGGTTTGAGCTCCAGTGGTTCAGGGGATGCCTGGTCCGAGAGCGACCATCTATACCAGCAGTTCCTGGCCGATTTGGATGAGATAATGATGCATGAAAATTTTTTTAACAGAAATCCGCTCAAAATCGAGAAAAAGAAAATAGAGGTAAGATACTAGTTAGATGTTTTCTTATGAAACTTGATGATCCAAATTACTAAAATCAGTGTTTTGGAAACAAATCTTCCAAACAAATATAGAAGTATGCTTGTATTTTCAATTATTTTGAAGACCAATGTTGAGAATTTTGGGTCTTAAGAAATTTACATACAGTATCTTGAAGTCTGTCTTAGTAACTAAAATTGATCTAAATTGTTTGTCCAAGCAATAAAAAGCCATATCTATGGAGTAAAGAGTGAACTAAAATGATTATTTTAGTTTGTTAGGTATATAAGACAAGTTTAAAATTCAAAAACAGTGAAATACCATTTTTATTTCACCGAGAAAATTCTATAATTCACTGAGATTGAGAAGCATAAAATAAAGATAGTTATGTTTGAATTGAAACTTAGAAAGTTAAGAAAAATTGAACAGAGTTAGGTATTCAGCAAATATTAATTACAGGACAAGTATGGGCAGAAGCATGAAGCATGGATAGAACGAGCCATCTTGTGTGTAAAGAAGGAACAGCAGTTACTGGCCAGCCACAAACAGGCTCACAAACAGGTAACACACCGAGGTGCATATAAATGCAAACATGAAACATATTGTAAATAATAAATGCTGTATCCAAGGTGGTGTTACATAATCCGATCAGTAGATGTACAGTGACAGAGCACAGCACTTTACTTTGACAACAAGATTTCTATTCTAGGTTGTTATCTCCCTTTGCTCTCACATCAGAGTAGCACATTGACATAGAGATGTTTCTGTTGTAGATTGTCTCCCTTTGCTTTCACATCAGAGCAGCACTTTGACAGAGGTGTTTCTGTTCTAGGATGTTATCTCCCTTTACTATAGCGCCACAGCAGCATTAGTGTGTTATCACCCTTTTTTTTCACATGAGATCAGCACTTTGACAATGAGATATCTGTTCTAGGTTGTTATCTCCCTTTGCTTTCACATCAGAGCAGCACTTCGACAGAGGTGTTTCTGTTCTAGGATGTTATCTCCCTTTTCTATAGCCCCACAGCAGCACTAGTGTGTTATCTCCCTTTTAACTCACATCAAGCAGCACTTTGACGATGAGATTTCTGTTCTAGGTTGAGATGGAAGCTGCAGCAGAAGAAACCAGAGAGAATATTGATAGAGACATAGAAAACATCAGACTTCTACAACAGGTATCCTCTACACGTATTAGTTATCATATTGGATGACCGTGGATATAGCTTCTATTCTATGTGCAACCAGTGTAAATCAAGATTAACTAGCACATCCATGTGGTCTGATCAGCAACTTCACTTATCACCTTGAAATTCATAATGTTAGTTTTGACAAAAAGCAAACAGAATTGATCCAAATGAGACATCACAGATGGGAAAGACTGAACTAGGTTGCACATGAAATATTAACTGTATCCACATAGTAAATGGGTTAAAGAGATATATCTGCATTTATTGAATGCTTGCGTAATATGTTACTTACTAGCAAGAAGCATAAACCATGTCAGCCTATCCATGCTGTATCATCAGGATCCACACTTTTTAGATTCATTGAGGTATTTCTAACCATCAGTGCCCAAGGTTATAAAACTGAGCATGGAAACCAGTCTCAAATCTCAAGCATCTGATTGGCTGAAATGGCAACTGGTCGCCATTTCAGCCAATCCGATGCTTGAGATTTGAGACTGGTTTCCAATCTCAGCTTTATAACCTTCAGGCTAGGTGACCAGGGTTGATCCAGATCAGATGGCATGATTGTGACGGTTGATCTGAAAGTGCAATATTTGTACATGTGATAAAACCCATGTACATGTACATGGATTGAAGGGTTAATCTAGAAATGCTAAGTTGAATACTGTGTTATCTTAATATATTTCAAGATGGTTTCATTTTTGTGTATTTTGCGCTAGGTAAACTGCATGAAATTAAACCCCAGTGAAAAAAACTACTGAACATATAATCTTAATTAAATAATGATATAACAACTGCACAATTTTTTTCCCCTCACAAAATTTATTTAAAGTCATATATGCCTTTTATGCGAAATTTAATACTGTGAAGTTAAATGATACCACAGTATGTATTGAGTTGTCCTATTGGTGCCTAATATTTTGTTTCATTTACTACAGGATATATCGTCATCATTAAAGGTCCTTGATAATACAGTGAAGAGGTCGAGTAGCCTCTGTAGAGACAAAGATCAACATGCCGAGCACTTAAGTGGTAGGTTACTCTCAATTTTTATGCCCCCACAAAGTGATGCCCTTTTTTTATTAAAAAAAAAATCAGTCACAAATGTTTTGATGTGATTGTAGAGAAAAAGGATTTTTTTTCCAAATTTTGCCAATTTTTACCAAAGATACTACCCCATCAATGTCAAGGTCCAAGACATTCCTTATCTGGGTTTCATACATTAGGTACCCCAAAGGTGACCAGGGCTCAAGATCATAAAAATAATATTGTAGACCATTTTCTAATCTCAAGCTTATTGGCTGAAATGGCCTATCAGATGATTGAGATTTGAGACTGGGTTCAGATTTAGTTTTATGATCTTGGGCACGGTGAAGTCTGACCAGAATCTGCACTATTTGCTTTTAGATTCATTGGATTATTTCTGACCAAAAAGTGAACAGTTTAGACCTCGGTCACCAATGGGATTAAAACCATACCTGTGGGGTAAAGACTTACATTAATTCTTTAAATAAGAATTTAAACCAGGATTGTTGCAAAACTTTTGTAGTGGTAACATGTTGAATTATATTTATGAATTGTGTACCGCTTATTTCAGATCTGCATCAACTGCGTAACTCAAGCAGGTCCAATGGTATCAACTCGGGCATCCCTGACCAGCATTTTCTGTCAAAAGTGACAAGCATTGAAGCTGATATCCAACGTTTATCCACAGAAATAAACCAACAGCATCAGGTAATAAAAACCACAGATCTGTTCTGTTGCAGTACATTAGAATTTAAGGTTGTGTTACAGTATTACAGTGACCCTTTCTGATTAACCCTTTATTTCATTTATACAACTTTATTGCATTGACCAACAGTGTAGATCCATATCAGCCAGCACATTGGCGCACCCTGGTCAGAAATAACTTAATGACTCTACAATATATATTAATAAATATCCATACATTTCTGATTTGTACCTAATGTCATATTACATATAATTAAGCTGTAGATTTCACTTTCTGTATTTCTGTACATGCACACATAAAATTACTAGCGGTATGCAAAATGAAGTTTGGTATAAGAGCAATAAAAGCGCCATTACAATGTTTAAAAGCACTTCCATTTTCTGATAGATTAGTCCATAGTTAGACTTTTCCTTTCTCTTAATCTGACATTAGGTCTACTTTGTTTATTGCAAAGAACAATACTGATATACTATTTTAATCCTTTGCACCATAATATACAGTTTTATTGAATGTGTGACCAGTGTAGATCTAGATCAACTGGCACATCTTTGCCTTCTGATTTGGGTCTACACTGGGCTGAAGGTTATAAAGCTGAGCATGGAAACCAGTCTCAAATCTCAAGCATCTGATTGGCTGAAATGGCGACCAGTCGCCATTTCAGCCAATCAGATGCTTGAGATTTGAGACTGGTTTCCAAACTCAGCTTTATAACCTTTGGCACTGGTCACCTCTTGGTCAGAAATAACCTTATTAATCTAAAAGTGAATAGTGTAGATCCAGATCTGACAGTACAGATGTGCCATCCACTCTGGATCTATACTTTTTGCACATGGTTGAACAGCCATATCCCATGGAGTAAACGATAAACTGATAAAACTGAACACAAAATTTGTACTTTATTTTATGCTTTTCGGTGAAATATAGAATTTTCCCGGTGAAATAAAAGTGGTATTTCACTGTTTTCAAACAGTGGAATATCATTTTTATTTTCACTGATTTTTTCACGTTGGTACCCAAACGCACATAACATACCAAATGAGAACGTTTAGAAAACGGGCTCAAATTTGTATATTTGACGCCATGACGTCACGTCATATACAAGCGGTTTTGGTGCCAATTCTTGCAACTTTTCTGTCAAATTCACGCAAATTTTGCACTTAAAGCATAAAATAAAAAGAAAATTTGTTTTTACCAGTGAAAGATAGAAATATATTTCACTCGTGAACTCCGGAATTACGTAATTTTTCTCGTGGCTTCGTCACTCGTGAAAATACGAATTCCGAAGCTCACTAGGTGAAATATATTTATATCTTACACTGGTAAAAACAAATATCCTCTATATCTTGTATATTATAGGCAGTGATAATCAAGTTAAAGACCACTCATGAGGCTTTAGCCCAACTGGTTCAAGCTTTGAAGCTACAGATCAAACATTGGAAGAGGGAGTTACAGCTAGAGTATGCTGAACTGTGTGGGAAACCTGACCTAACCAAGCTAGCAGCATGGTAACACTTGACCGCTTCCTTGATATATAAGCAGTTTTAGGCATGTGCGACCAGTGTAGATCCAGATCAGCCAGCACATCTGTGCTGTCTGATTTGGATCTGCACTGGTGGCATTTTGGTCATAACCTTTTTAATCAAAGAGCGAACAGTTTAGATCCTGATCAGATGGCACATATATGCCAGCTGATCTGGATCTACACTGTTCGCACATGCGTAAAAATGCGTATATATCCAGGAAAGGGTTAAAATTGAAGGTAGCTTTCCAAAACATTGAGAAGTTAATTTTAAATATGAAATGTTGATAAACCAAACTTTGTAACGTTTGTTCATTTGATATCTGTTTTCCTTAACTAGCAACTACAGTTATGGATTTGTGGACAAAGAAGTCAATATTTTTATTTTGTAAAAATGTTCAGGCTGTTATCTGTCATTGGTACCAACTTTTGTTTATGTTCGTTCAGAAGCTTAGTTTAAACTTATAACATTCAGGTGTGGGGACACAGGTCAGGTGTTACATGACATGGTGCACGAGAACCTGAGCTGCTGGGAGAACATCATCACAAGCATTCCAGATGAGGTCACAGGGGTCAACTCTACTTTTCACAGTGATTTCAACGTATTCCATGATGCCTTCCAGACTATGTTGCTGAACTTCATTCAGAGGTATCTGTTGTCATGGAAACCAAATTTTCTTCTGTGTTTGAAATTTAGTCTTTTAACCTTTTACGCCATATGTACGCAATTAACACATGTGTGACCAGTTTAGATACAGATCAACACTAGTCACATCCGTACTAGCTGATCTGGATCTACACTGTTCACTAATGCAATAAATTCATACATAGGTTTAAAACTACATATAACTAACACATACATATGTAAACAGCTGACTGGTATTTATATTATAATATATTTGCTTCCTAATACAACATGTATTTTGATTGTTCAGTTTGCAACAGGCAAACAGTAAGGACCAGTATATTGCAATCTGTTTTAACTAGGTAATAAACAACAATTTATTAACAACAACATTAATTTTGTGCTTAAAGAAAGAAAAAAGAGAGTCTACTGTTCCAAAGTTTAAGTTATATTTTCCTTTCTTAAGTGTTGATCCTATCTCCTTCATAAACAAGTAATTATGCAGAGCCTTTTTATTACGAGCAAGAAAATGTGCCAGTTCTGGCTATTTACTCGTCACAACTCAGTAGCTTTTTTTTTAGTTTCATACTTTCTCTTTGAAAAAAATTATTTGGTGAAGATAGGAAGTAAATTTCAAACCATATTTATGAAAAATCAGTTCTCCATTTTGGTTTAACCTCTAATCTGTGGATATTGCTTTAGTACATTACATGTGCGACCTGTGCAGATAAAGATCACCGTGCACATTCATGCAGACTGTCATGGTATCAGCTTCTCCTTTGTGTTCTGGGGTATATTTTTTCTATGAAGTAAACAGTGTAGATGCTGATAATGCTGATCTGGATCTACACATGTTAGCCTGATCTGGATCTACACATGTTAGCCTGATCTGGATCTACACATGTTAGCCTGATCTGGATCTACACATGTTAGCCTGATCTGGATCTACACATGTTAGCCTGATCTGGATCTACACATGTTAGCCTGATCTGGATCTACACATGTTGCAGATGAGATATAAGCCCATCCATAGAGTTAACCCTTTCTTTGATATTTACCAATGTAGATCCAGATCAGCCTGCACATCCATGCAATCTGATCAGGATCTGCACTGGTCACATTTTGGTCATAAACAACCTAATGAATCAAATAGCGAACAGTTTAGATCCTGATCAGACGGCTAAACTGTTTGCCCTAGCAACAAAGGTGTATCTATACAGGAAAGGGTTAACGGTGAAGAAGAACAAAACTTTATAGCTTCACAAGTGTTTTTACATCATTATTTTGTTGTGTCTGTAGTACGTTTTTGGTGACCTCACAGAAAGGCAAAGAAATTAAGAACTCACCTGATCAAAAAGGTTTTTGCATCAAAAGAGGAACAAAAAAATTCCCCCTGTTTACAGTTAGGTAAGTATGTCAGCTAAGATTGCATATTTAGACTTGGAAATAATACTGTTATTAATTTTATTGTTTATGCAATCAGTTTTTGATATGAGTATGAAATATTCATGTTAATAACAGAAACATTTTTACAGTGATCGGCTTAATATGTTGTACATGTAAATATGGAAAGACAGAAGTTATTTAGGAGAGTGCAACAACTCTACATTTACTTGATACAATAAATATTGTTGTTAACAGTTATTAAAGTTGTTGAACTATTATAAAAAGAGCATAGACATACTTGATACTTGCACATTATTTCTGATTAATAGTTTTTTTTGGTTTGTCTCGCATAATAAAATCTTATTTTTAACAGGATTCTAGCGGCAGACAGGTTCATCAAATCGGAAAAAATCTTTGCTTACTTCATATGGGAACGTGACCTGAACCAGTGTTACCATGACAATGACCTTGACCTTGCTAAGGTCAAAAGAAAATTAATCCCTCTTGAAAACAATGAGATGAAAATAACCAAAGAGAAGAAGGCCAAAGATGTTGAATGCTGTTTCCAGAATCTGCAGTTTAAAGATCCAAAGTTTAAAAAGACGGACGATGGACAGCTACAAGTCCATGAGCAGCTTTACAGGGTTGTGTTTGTCTCCAAGTTCATGTCAACAGACTTCTGGGTAATTATTAAGAAATATTTTCTGTCATGGTACAAAACTAGTCTCTATCTGGGTAGAGTATGTGTAAGTAGTCCAGATAGCTCAGTCCTATAGGTCAGGGGCCCCAGGTTCAAGTCCCAGCCTGGCTGCACATTTTTAAACCCTTTGACACAGCTATGATAATATTATATCCTGTAATGTACAGCTTGATGGAGTTTGAATGCATAATGATTTGAAATGAGGGTCACCCACTAGAGTCAACCACAAGGGCCATAATCTCATCAGATAAATATCACTCTACACTCTGTTATAAATTATAAAAAATGAATGTCCTGTCCCACCTTATACAAGTTGCACAAAATTTTATCATTTTATGGGTGTGAACAAAACCCAAATGAAGAGACATCACATATGGGAATTGAGGGTGTAGATGCGATTTAGTTAAGGTGGTGGGGTGTGGTGCAGCTTGCACATCCTTGCCATCTGATTGTGATTTACACTGTTAGCTTAGAAGCAACCTTTGTAGATACAAACCTAATGTCACAGATGTAGATCTAGATTGAGCACACAATATTAAAATATAAAAATGGGTTAACAATAGATTGTAGTAGTATTTTGATAGATATTTATTTTGTTTACAGACATTGTCATTACCTTTGGTGGTGGTGTCAGGATCCAACCAGGAGGCTCACGGTCTGGCCTCGGTCATGTGGCAGTGCTTCTTCAATGAGGATGTGGTACCAATCTTTATTCATTATTCTTTTATTCCTTTTGTTTATTCCAGTAAAAGATAGAAATACTAGTATTTTTAAATTGTGAACTTCAGAGTTATGATATTTCATAAGCGACTAAAAATACCTATTCTAAGCCTTTCTTGATGAAATAATATTTCTTTTTCTTTTCAATGTTCACATTTTATTTTCTATTTTCAACAACATTATTACAAATAGGGATGGCAACAAATAGCAAAATTGGCATTCGAATATTCGGTTGTGAAAGTATTCGAATATTTGAATATTCGATAGTTATTATGTTTGTTTGCGATCTCTTTGAACATAGTATCATGGAGTTCGCTGTACAAGTCAGTAAACAGGCACTTCCGGTTGTATAACGGCATTCCAATTAGAAATAACGCTCAAAGTTGTCATCAGGTCAAGCTAAAATAAGGACAAAATCTCATTTTCTAACGTTTAATGTCCTTGTGATGTCCGCTTGCAGATTAATAACATGAAGTTACTATAAAAGAGGTCAGTCTACTTTCGTTTTCTTTGTACGTGTATTTCCGGGACAGAGTAATTTTATGGTAATATCGTTGTCGTCACGGTCTTAACGCCGATCGTCTAAATATTACACACATTGTTTATCATTTTAATTTTATTTTAATTATTTCATATCATTACTTCTTACGTAAGCTCTATGGTGTGATATAGGTTTCTTCCTGGTTTCAACAGCAATTGACTCAAGTTTGAGTTTGCTTGTGACTGCAATAGCAGTCGTGATTGGATGCGCGTGATAGCGATTATGCAAATTATCTTTATTATGAAAATCTTATGAATCGGCTTGTTTTTGCTTCATCCAATGATAATTGTTTTCTATTTTAATTAAAATATGCACGCGCGTTATTCATTTCGCACCCTTGTGCAGAATTCTTTATGAAATGCCGATCGGTATTGTTCTCCAGAATCGCCGATAATTGACGTTAACGGGTCACTCAAACTGCCAAATGCTGTTTATTGGGGGCCAATAAATTGACTATGACACGTCTTATAAAAACACAAGGTGTTCTGTTAATTGCACATCGAATTTAGCATATTTAGTGGGAAAACAAAAAGTCCTTGCACGAAATAATTCAAATTTATTTGATTTTCTTTATATTTCATTTTACAAAATTTAATATTCGAATATTAAAAAAGTATTCGAATGTCCCGTCGGCATTCGAATATTCGAATATTCGTTGCCATCCCTAATTACAAATCATATGCATGTGTGCTAGACATAGAGATATAATAACTTAAAAAACTAACTGTTAAACAGAAGACATTTATATTATTATTATTATTTGATTGCCTAAATGTTTGATGGACAAGCTTGTGGTATAATATGTTACCGATTCCTAACCAATCATGTGACAATCTGTTCAGGATCTGTACTGTTCGCTTTGATTCATTTGGTGAGTTCTGGCAAAAAGAACAACCAGAGAAGATCCTAATAAGATGGTCAAATGTGCTGGCTGATCTTGATCTACATTGATTGCACAACTGACCAGTCGCCATTTCAGCCAATCAGATGCTTGAGATTTGAGACTGGTTTCCGATCTCAGTTGTATGCATTAAAAATCATATAGTAAAGGGTTAAGGCAAAATTTAGTTCTTAGAATCAAGATGAGGCAAGAAAATGGTGGAGTGATTAATCTAGTGTACATTAGTATTTGGCCATAATAGTGCTCCTTGCTCCTTTGTGTCTTTCGATAAGATAATGCAACAGTTAATGGAATAGTTTAGGAACTTGACAGATCTAGCAAAAGTTGTTAATCATGACCTGTCAGTAATTATTTGTTTCTTATATTGTACTGTACACTTGCAGTTTAGTTTACCAATACAAGAGATTCATGATATGCCGTGGAGCCAGATCGCCGACATGTTACAGTGCAAGAACCTGAGACTGTCCAATCACAGGCTGACACCAGCAAACCTTGACCACCTCAAGTATCGTCTGCTAGGTACATCTTGTAGTCTCACTGGTCATGGTTTTAATGAATGTTTTAACCTTTTACTCTATATATACAGATTTTATTGCATGTACAAACGGTGTAGATCTAGATCAGCCAGCACATAATGTGCTGTCTAATCAGGATCTACACTGTTTTCTTCTTGGTCTGAAATAACTTAAAGAATAAAAAAAATGCAAAGTATAGATCCTGATCAGATGGCATGGATGTGCTGGCTGATCCAGATCTACACTTTTTGCCCAAGGATAACATCCATATCCCATGGAGTAAAGGGTTTTACCTATCACACCAGGATACTAAATGATGTCCTGGTGAATGTGGTGTTATAGAGTTGAACAGACTAGCAGTATAAAATTGCAAGCCAACTGAAAAAGATAACAGGGTTGAAAGTTATAAAACTGAGTTTGGAAACCAGTCTCAAATCTCAATGAATTTGATTGGCTGAAATGGCCACTGGTCCCCATTTCAGCCAATCAGATGCTTGAGATTTGAGACTGGTTTCCATGCTCAGTTTTATAACCTTGGGTACTGAAATGCATTTCTATGCTTTGGCATGAAACTTCTGTTTCTCACCAGTAAACATTATGACACTAAACTGACAGATTTGAAATGAAATGAGCAAAAACTGGCTAAGGGAATGTCAAGATGTCCTACTGACCTATTTGCCTTGTTCGCCAGATTCATCACATGAATTAAAATTAGAAAATATAAAGTTGGTGTTATACAAATATATAACATGCAAGTTCAGGTTTCATATAGATCTGTAAAATACTACAGCTTCCAATCTTTGACCATTTGTTTACAAACATATCCAGAATTCTTTGCGAACCTATCTGATTTTGATCACTTTATAATATGGAGCAGCAATTTAATATTGAAAATAAAGGACATTTTTTTGTGTTTTTTTTTCAGGAGAAGAGGCTAATCAGCCTGATGATTGTTTACCAGCTGTTAGTTTGACCAAGTTTTGTTGGGTGAGATATATTGATTTGAATGAATATGTTACATATATAATAAGAAAACCTTAAAGTGAACAACTATTATTTTCTTTCTTCAGAAATAAGGCTTAAAGAGTTCAAAATAAATAACTTCTCATTAATTTATCTAATATACCAATAGTGCAGCCTACAACAACTGTTATTTAACCCTTTCCTGTACAGATACACCTTTAAAGCTAGGGCGAACAGTTTAGATCCAGATCAGCCAGCACGTCCGTGCCGTCTGATCAGGATCTGCACTGGTCACATTTTGGTCAGAAATAACCTAATGAATCTTAAAGCGAACAGTTTAGATGTGCCGGCTGATCTGGATCTAAACTGTTCGCCCAAGCAATTAAGGTGTGTCTGTACAGGAAAGGGTTAACCCTTTCTCCCCTATATATGCCTTTTTGGCATGGGCAAACAGTTGTAGATCCAGATCAGCTGGCACATCTGTGCCGTCTATTCCGGATCTGTACTGTTTGTTGTTTTATTTATAAATTAAAAAACAAAACAAATTTCTGATCAAAAAGCGAAATATATATGGAGGAAAGGGTTAAGTATGTGCAACCAAGTCTTCATTGGCACTAATGTGTTTTGTATTAACAAAATATGATGTTAATATATTTATAGGCACAGAACAAATTGTGTTAAATGTAAAACAGTGATGCCTTACAAACCTGGTATTTTGAGAGACAAATCCGAGAAGAAATGTTGCTTTCTCAGTAGCATCATCATTATATTTCATTATATTTCATGGGTATTTAATTTTTGTGTATCTCAGGCCAAATAAAGTGCATAACATAAAACCACAACAAAATTGAGGTCAAATGTCATCTGGGCTGAAGGTTATAAAGCTGAGCATGGAAACCAGTCTCAAATCTCAAGCATCTGATTGGCTGAACTGGCTCTAAACTGGTTGCATATCAATCAGATATAACATTATCAATCAAAAGTGAACAGTTCAGATCTGGATCAGATGGCATAGATGTGCTCACTGATCTGGATCTACGCTGTTCACCCATGAGATAACAGCCATATCCCATGCAGTAAATTCACAGCTGTATACTTGCTTGTAGACTGCAATGGACAACATGGATGTATCATTCTGGCACTGGTTCCTGGGAATCTACAACCTGCTAGAACAGTATCTTCTAGCTTACTGGAAGGATGGGTAAGTCAGATGTTCCGAGATATAGGGATATTCTTTCAATGCTGATGATTGCAAGATGATCTTACTGTGATTGATCTGAGATTGGAGACCAGGATTGATGGTTATAAAACTGAGATTGGAGACCAGTCTCAAATCTTAAGCATCTTTTTAGATGAAATGAAGACAAGTGAGACAACTTGATTGTTACTCATCTAAATAAAGGGCAAAGAGTGAGCTTTGTCTATGTATTAACATAAGTGTTATATTAAACATTTATAGCAATTGTTTGGCTCACTGATATTGATTGACATTAATGTTGATATGGCTTGGTGATTGTGATGAAAGTGGTTTATAAAATATTCATCAAATGAGCAAAGCAACGTCTATGTGTCCTGATTGAAATTGGTAGAGATTCCACTTAACCCCATACATAATATTTACTCCATATATAGTGTATATATACATTCAGACTTTATCAATATGCGAACAGTGTAAATTAAGATCAGGCTGCACATTCATGCCCCCTAATCTAGGTCTACACTAGTCACATTTTGGTCAAATAATAATTCGTCATCTTAGTGCCATAACGGTTTCAGTGCAATTGAAATATGAAAGAAATACACCATTATTGCACTAAGGTGACCATATATCCTAATGAATTAAAATCAGACTGTGCAGATCTTGATCAGATAGCAAGAATATGCCTGCTGATCTGGATCTCAATTATTTGCCCGTGGTATTAAAGCCATATCCCATGGAGTAAGGGTGTAAAACATGTTTTGTAGAAAACATCCACTAAATCTACAACAGAATGTACATAAGAAAGGTTGATTATTTGTGAAATACTACTGTGGTATCATTATATTTTGCCTGGGTTAAATTTTCGCATATTTCGCTCTAGGGGGTAAAATCAAAATCCAGCAAATATAAAGCACATGATATATGTATTATCCTATTGGAACAATACAACTGCGTGAATTTATGTCCACCCGAAAATGCAGTTTGCTTCATATGTGTGAAAATTATGCCCCGCGAAATTATATGATACTACAGTTTATAATCTAAACAGAAGTTCCTGCTGGTGTTATTTCTAAAACTGTGAGCATGGATGTTGGTTTGTATATGCTGGAGATAATTCACCCTTTACTCCACAGGTTATGGCTGTTTTCCATGGGCGAACAGTGTCGGTCCACATATTAAACACATCCGTGTCATCTGATCAGGATCTACACTGTTTGCATTTTGATTCATTAGGTTTTTTTCTGATAAGAAGTGAACTGTCAAGATCCTGATCATACTGCATAGTTGTGTTGGCTGATCTGGATCTACACTGTTCGCACAAGTGATAAAAGGTATATATGTGTAGTAAAGGGCTAACATCAAGATATGATATCAGTATAGCATATGACACAAGGGTCTACAACAACAACTGTGCACAATAGTTCATCATCCTGGTGTATGACTGTATGATTTGTTTTTAGATTAATTATGGGATTTGTAAAGAAAGAGGATGCAATAAGGATGTTACAGTCGAAGGATGTGAAGCCAGGTACCTTCATCCTGAGGTTCTCTGACAATCATCTCACCAAAAGCCAGGGACTGAGAACCGTGTACGGTCGTATCACATCTTGTGTAACATTCATGAAATATGTTAAAGGTCAGTCAATGAAACACTTCTGAATCATAGGCTCCGACCACTTAAAAAAATGCACTTAATTTAGCCCTTTCCTCAACATATAAACATTTTATTGTATGTCCGGAGAGTGTAGATCCAGATCAGCCGGCACATCTGTGCTGTCTGATCAGGATTTGCACTGTTTGCTTTTTGGTCAGAAATAACCTAAATCAAAAAGTAAACAGTTTAGATCCTGATCAGACACCACAGATATGCTGGCTGATCTGGACCTACACTGTTGGCCCAAGCCATAAAGGCGTATATGTGGAGCAAACGGTTAAAATAACACTAACCCTGATAATGTTAACCTCAACTTTATTGGTAGTCATTCTTATGATCTTTGTTGATCCAGAACAGCTTTCTTATCACTAATGTTTTTTGTAAGTTTTACTCCTATACTTAGGAAATTCCTTTTTCTTAGTCTAAAGAAAGGAGATTTTTTTAGTAAAACAGTTCATATTTTCATTTCTGTATTGTATTACAGGTGGTAAAAGAAATGCCGCCGGTCAGTCAGAAATGAGCATGTTTGTAGATCCGGTAGAATTACCGGACTACCGGAAGTTGGATAACCTTGCCAATATCCTGCGGGATACGACAATCAAAGGCAGTGATGGGACACATATGTACCAGTTCCTGTATCCTGGACAGGCCAAAAGGGAGAACCTGTTTGATAAATACTGTCGGGAAGGAGGTAAGAAGTTTTGATATCATATATTATTCAAACTGATAAAAGATTGATGACTGATACAATAGAGAAAAAGATATAACACTGTGAATGGAATGTATAATTTTTCTTGGGTACTAAATATCAGTGGTTTAACCCTTTCCTCCATAGACACAACCTATTGCATGGGCAAACAGTTTAGATCCAGATCAGCCGGCACATCTGTGCCATATGATCAGGATCTAAACTGTTTGCTTTTTGATTTGTTAGGTTATTTCTGACCAAAATATGACCAGTGCAGATCCTGATCAGACGGCACAGATGTGCTGGCTGATCTTGATCTACACTGGTCACACATACGTAAAAATGCGTATATATTGATGAAAGGGTTACATAAAACAAAATATATATAGGTTCTTAAATTAGTTGATCTCTGATGGATCGAACACAGTTAACTCGAACACCACCCTTATCTTGAATAGTTTATTTGGTCCCGAAATAGAACTCTGTATAAGTATATTGTTCTACCTTCGATCACTCACACTACCCATAACTGAAATAGTCAACTCCTTGATCACGGTCTTAAGTGAGGTTGCAATATTTTTCATACCCTTTGATTCGAACAGTCAGTCAATGTTAATCCTCAACTGTGTGAGCAAAGGCGCGAAAGTGTTGTGTTATTAAAATAAATTACATAATTAGAAAAGTTTTTTCACTAGTTAGTCATATAAAACATTAATGTTGGATATAAGCAAACAAATGCTATAATATTGCAGGTAGCTTTAACATTCCATTATATTATTGCAGCCCATTCTCTCCTAACAACAGCTTTAACATTCCATTATATTATTGCAGCCCATTCTCTCCTACCAACAGCCAATTGCTCGAACTGCCAATCTCTAGGTCTTGTGCAAGTTCAACTGTATTTAAACAACAGTTATGTTAAAAGGAACACATATGTATTGATTTGTTTGTAGATGACCGAGGGTTGTTTGGTTACCAGCCGATAAAGGACGCCTATGTTGCTCTTGTGGAACAGCAGTTAGCGTAAGCTCGCTTTTGTTTCTCTATGCATTTAAGGCCCTGTTTCGATAACCTGATTTATTTGTCAAGGTTTTTTTCTGACCAAAAAGCAAACAGTGCAGATCCTGATCAGATTGCACTGAGGTGACAGCTGATCTGAGTCTACACTGTTTGCTCATGACATGAAATGCATATATATGGAGGAAAAGTATAGTTTTACTCAAGTTTATATTTAAACCCATTAGCAGCATATTAAATGACTTGGACTCACCTTTCAATATGAATCAGGCCTTATATTGGTCGTTAAAATGATAAACAGAAATAAATTACCTGAATTTATTATCTGAATTGCAAAGAGTTTAGACCCCAATCAGATTGTTTGATGTTTGGGCTGTTCTGGGTCTGCGCTGGTTGCAGATGTGAAAAATGCTGCACTTAACACTTACAATGTCAAAAAGCTTGAATTGTTAAATTGACTTACTTTTTTACGAATTGTTAGCCTGTTAATATTCACATTGGTTCTTGGATAAATTTGATTAACAGTGTAGACACTGGTTATAAGGAATATGCTCACTGATCTGGGTCTTGACTGATCACAACTATGATACTTTCATACTAAGCAGATATAGTGAGAAGCATTGACTTCTGGATTGCATTCTTTGGCGGCCGTAAAATGTCTTCCTGTACATTCAGTCAGTGCTGTTATCAGTGACACTCCTTAAAGGCTGTTTAACTTGGTACATTTATTTGTTAAAATACTGAGTTGCATTCAACCCAGGGCTAGGTGGCATGGACAATAATAAGCATTTCCCTAGTGTCCATGAACAGTCTCAATCAAACTGATTCTGCAATATTTCCATTATTTTCCATGTTTGGTGGCTTTCAACATTCCTTTTTCATCTATCTAACACATTTTTACCTAGCGTAGATCTGTTTACAGGAAACTAAGTGTTGGCACGTGTGAAGGCTCTACAAGTCTAACATCAGATCTAGGTCCACAGTCAGGTATGCTATTTTGTAATTAATATTTCTATCATAATTTCAGTTTTTGGACCAAGTTTTTTCAAACATTTATTGAAAACGTAAGGTTTAATAAAATGTAAGAAATTATACCCAAAGAGCTATTTTTACACATGTCAGCATGCAGTATACAGTTTCTTGTTTTGGATACTACAGCAACATTACTGGCCTTGAACCAGATTTTTGCCATTCTAACCTTCAGAGATCTAAACCACGTGCCAGCCTCTGAAAACCATATGAATGGTCTGAAACCATTCGTTAGACTCTTGAGCCTGTATTCAATTGACAACATGCAATTGCCCTGAAATCATGTGTTTGTGTCAAAACCATGTAGTTGCTCTAAAACCATGTCCCTATCAAACTGTTTTAATTGCTGTTAAACCATTTGCTCTGAAACCATGTGTCTGTATTAAAGCCATGTATTTGATCTGAAACCATGTGTCTGTATCAAAGCCATGTATTTGATCTGAAACCATATGTCTGTATCAATGGCTTTCATGTATTTGATCTGAAACCATGTGTCTGTATCAAAGCCATGTATTTGCTCTGAAACCATGTGTCTGTATCAAAGCCATGTATTTGCTCTGAAACCATGTGTCTGTATCAAAGCCATGTATTTGCTCTGAAACCATGTGTCTGTATCAAAGCCATGTATATGCTCTGAAACCATGTGTCTGACTAAAATGATTTGAAACATTTTCAAGTCCAAACCATGTGACTGTTTTCAAACCATGTGATATGTTTGTTTTAGTGAAGAAGGCTAAGAAGAGATGCCAAAAAGGATCTTCCAGGGGCAGTATCAGCAGCCAATCGGATCGTTTCTCTGAAATGACAACACCTAATGGGAGCCCAATGTTCTCCCCATGCCCTTCAGACAATGTTGGAAGCCCGCTGTCTGTTCAGTCAACACAGAGTACCTGCTTCTCAGTCACCTGCCAGTCACCAGCCCAAAGCCAGCACCAAGCAAGTTCAAGCCAACACAACTCCTATCCAAGCAACAATTCAGCCATACAGGGTCTCCTGATTAACCATCAAAATTTAAATAATAATAACACATTCAGCCAGTTCAGCAAAGCATATCCCAGTAACAATAATGGTGTCACCTCTGTTCAAGGGAACATACCAACTATTGCAGCTGAAATACAGTTCCCAGTTATCTCCCGTAGTACATTGATGTCCCTGCAGCAGACGTCATGCCAGATGAGTCTTGCTGATATGATGCAGACGACTCAATGTAAGACAATATTGGCAGGGAATGCTGTATCACAGACTGAGGCTGCAGAGCGTAATTTATTTGCTGACTCAGTGAATTGGATGCCTGACTCAAGGGCTCAAATTGTATCACAACAACATAACCTTGATCAAGGCCAGCTACCATCCACTGAAACCAGTGCAGAGTCTGGTACCAGCAGTTTTAAAACAGGGGACATAATGAATGATAACACAGACCTACAGGGCAATGTCATACAAGTCCAGATAGACAACTCAGTCCTTGAGTATTTGCGGATAAATTTAACAGAGGAGCAGCTTAATCAAGTGATCATGTGGATTTTTCAAAACCAAGCTAGAAGTTTGGAAACACCAAGGGAGCAAGTCATAACGACACCTCAAAATGAAGATGCTGATATTTTTGTAAATCCTCAGCCGGTACAGCAGTCTGGACAAGATGATGACAACATAGATGCCATGCCAGCTGTGTCCACATCAGGGTTGAGCCAGTTCTCAATCGGGTAAGTCATGTTCAAGAAAGATTTTCTTGCTCTGTTTCAGTGTGCTACCATTGATTTTGGCATACATCAAGAATTTGGGCAATTATTTTACTAAGAAACAAAATTGAATGTTCAAATTTCTCTCTGAAAATTTGCATGGATAGAATATAATAGAATAAAAGAAAACAAAAGCTTGTGTAAATAATTTGTTTCCATAGTAATCATTTGTCATGAAAACATGCTTTAAATGGAGATGTGTGGTCATGAATTGTTGTGGTTTTTGGCAAAACTGCATTTTAAGGAGTTTTTAATTCCTGAACTCACATATATCATCATTTCTCTATTTTGTTTGGTGTTTTGAATTTATGGCTAGTCAATCCAGGAAATCCACAAATGTTGGTCACATGAGCAACAAGTATAGATTTAGATCAGCCAGCATTTCCATGTTGGAACTATATTGTTCAATCCACGGTTAAGATTCATCTAGTAAATCTAAAAGCGATCAGTGTAAATCCTGGTTAGACTGCATAGATATGCCAATTGATCAGGATCTAGACTAGTGGGTCATGGGATATCAGCCATATTCCATGTTGCAAAGGTAAACTTGAACTTGATTTGTCCCTATATACTAGGTATCCTAAAATTTAATATGTATAAATAAAATAAACATACTGGCTAGTTAACTTAGCACATACCTTAGGTCAGATCAATCATAGGAGGTCGATTGGTTCATTACAGAAAAAAGTGTTCCACTTACTCTCTTCACTGAGCAAGCTGCAGCTAGCAGCATTCTAGGGACTATTGGGTACACTGGGAAACAAGATCATTGCAATTTTATATCTAAACTCTATATCAAATGCTTTTGTCTGTTGCAGTGACTGTGATGATATTAACAGTGGTGATATCAATTTATCCTTATTGGAAAGTCTGATGGATAACTCGGGAAACTGAAGTGACTCATCAGTGCTTCCAACTGTACAGTAACAGTAAAACAATGACTCCAATCAGTGCTTACAACTGTACAGTAACAGTAAAACAATGACTCCAATCAGTGCTTACAACTGTACTGTAACAGTAAAACAATGACTCCAATCAGGGCTTACAACTGTACTGTAACAGTAAAACAATGACTCCAATCAGTGCTTACAACTGTACTGTAACAGTAAAACAATGACTCATCAGGGCTTACAACTGTACTGTAACAGTAAAACAATGACTCCAATCAGGGCTTACAACTGTACTGTAACAGTAAAACAATGACTCCAATCAGTGCTTACAACTGTACTGTAACAGTAAAACAATGACTCCAATCAGTGCTTACAACTGTACTGTAACAGTAAAACAATGACTCCAATCAGGGCTTACAACTGTACTGTAACAGTAAAACAATGACTCCAATCAGGGCTTACAACTGTACTGTAACAGTAAAACAATGACTCCAATCAGTGCTTACAACTGTACTGTAACAGTAAAACAATGACTCATCAGGGCTTACAACTGTACTGTAACAGTAAAACAATGACTCCAATCAGTGCTTACAACTGTACTGTAACAGTAAAACAATGACTCATCAGGGCTTACAACTGTACTGTAACAGTAAAACAATGACTCATCAGTGCTTACAACTGTACTGTAACAGTAAAACAATGACTCATCAGGGCTTACAACTGTACTGTAACAGTAAAACAATGACTCATCAGGGCTTACAACTGTACTGTAACAGTAAAACAATGACTCCAATCAGTGCTTACAACTGTACTGTAACAGTAAAACAATGACTCATCAGGGCTTACAACTGTACTGTAACAGTAAAACAATGACTCATCAGTGCTTACAACTGTACTGTAACAGTAAAACAATGACTCATCAGGGCTTACAACTGTACTGTAACAGTAAAACAATGACTCATCAGGGCTTACAACTGTACTGTAACAGTAAAACAATGACTCATCAGGGCTTACAACTGTACTGTAACAGTAAAACAATGACTCATCAGGGCTTACAACTGTACTGTAACAGTAAAACAATGACTCATCAGGGCTTACAACTGTACTGTAACAGTAAAACAAGTATGAACTCTCCAAGTTACACTACACTAAAAAGATCATGTGTAACTCACCAGTGTCAGTACAATGCCAGTAAAATTGATGACAACTCTACAGACCGCTGTTCAAGAATTAAATCATGTGTGACAGACTAGACTAAGTGCTTACATTAGTGTAGTGCAAAATATACAGTCATCAAATTGTGTATGTCACCAGTGCTTTTACTAATTATATTGCCAGTGATATCAATGAAAACTAAAACTGTTCATGTATCATGAGATTATTTATACTGAGGGAGCTTTTCTGTGTTTGCGCGAGGACTTGGAGAAAAATTAACACACATGGCAAGGCTCAGCAGACACGTGTATTCTCTTTGAAGATGAGCCCAATATGTTCAAGCTCCAAAAGACAGTAACTAATGAAGTCAAATGGTGATGACTCGTCAAACCAGTCTGACTAGAAATTAAATACTCGTCCTGCCAATTTTTCTTACAAATTCAATGTAAAAATGTTGCAATGACAAAATGAATAAACATCACCAAGTTGAAAAATTCTCTGTCTCCAAATATTTTTTATCAAGGCCTGTAGTATTACCAGCAAAATGTGTCTGCCAATATTGTTCAACATTTGAATGGATCTTATGATTGGGTCATTGTCTGCTGCATGCCAACTTGATAAACCATGAACCCGTAGTTTTAGTAAAACTTTTACTGTTTATTTGCTTATTAAGATCATATCAATTTTTATTATATTAATGAGTGTGAGCCAAGAACATGTCTGTGAGTACTTATTGTAAAAAATATTGATGTAAAGGGATGGTAAAATAACTGCCCATCAAAACTCTTTAGTAATAATACAGTCTGTAAGAATAAATGTATGTGCTATGCTTTTTGGTCTAACAAAGTCCAAGCAATCTAGTGAGGGGTCCATATAGTTACAGGAGGATATTTAGATATGATAATGTAACAACTGTGAGGAACAAAGAACAGCAACAGACTAACATTGCGTTTTCTCTTTGATTGTTTTAAGATAATGTTTTTGTTATTTGTACTATTCGTTATTTTGTTAAAATATAATTTATGTATGACGTGAAAAATTATAATGTACTTAAGAACAGTAAACTATTGATGACATTCATTTATATTTCGAGAAACATTTTGATCCAGGAGAATCAAGTTGACATAAATTGTGATCTTTGAACAATAAATGTATGAACAAAGATAGCTCTACCTTTTATTATAAATCCTAGTATATGTACATGCATGCATTTCTGCAGCAGCCTGGATTGTAGAGCCACACTTCTAGATTACACTGCTACAGCCCTCTCCATGTTAAAAATTTAGCACTATCGCTTTTGTCAGAATAACCTAATAAATTAACAAGAGAGCCATGATGACCGTTTATCGCTCACCTGAGTACAACAAAGTTGTGTTGTATGTGACCCAATGTCTCAATATGGTGAACATTTACACCAAGTTATTTTAAAATCCAATAAGAGACAACAAATTTACAGCTTGGAAAAGAAAATGCTATTTTTAGTAACAGTGACCTTGACCTTAGACCTACCGGCATGTGTATTGTACGCAACACACCCCCTTGTCATGGTGAACATTTATGTAAAGTTATTTTTAAATCACTCCATTCATTAGGAAGTTACAGCCCAGACAAGAAAATTTTATTTTTAGTAACTGACCTTGACCTTGGACAAACAGGCATGGGTATTGTACGCGAAACAACACCTTGTCATGGTAAACATTTGAGCCAAGTTATTTTTAAATCCAATGAGAAATAACAAATTTACAGCCTGGACAAGATTTTTCTATTTTTAGTAACAGTGACCTAGTTTTTGACCCCAGATGACCCATATGCAAACTTGTTCCATTAATAACTGGGACATATGTCCTGACCAAGTTTCTTTACAATCGGACAATCAGAGCAAAAATGTGACCACTAAAGTGTTAACAAGAAAATTCTATTTTTAGTAACAGTGACCTTGACCTTGGACAAACAGGCATGGCTATTGTACTCTACACGCTGTCTTGTCATAGTTAACATTTGTGCCAAGTTATTTTGAAATCCAATGAGAAATAACAATTTTACAGCCAAGGCAAGATTTTTCTATTTTTAGTAACAGTGACCTAGTTTTTGACCCCAGATGACCCATATTCGAACTGTTCCAAGTAATAATTAGGAAATACGTCCTGACCAAGTTTCATGACAATCGGAGCAAATATTTGACCACTAGAGTGTTAACAAGAAAATTCTATTTTTAATAACAGTGACCTTGACCTTGGACCAACAGGCATGGGTATTGTACTAGACACAGACCTTTGTCATGGTGAACATTTGTGCCAAGTTATTTTGAAATCCAATGGGAAATAATAATTTTACAGCCAAGACAAGGTTTTTCTATTTTTAGTAACAGTGACCTAGTTTTTAACCCCAGATGACCCATATTCGAACTCGTCCAAGTAATTACTGGGAGATACGTCCTGACCAAATTTTGTGACAATCGGAATAAAAATGTGACCACTACAGTGTTAACAAGAAAACTCTATTTTTAGTAACAGTGACCTTGACCTTGGACCAACGGGCATGTGCTATTACTCGACACACCGACTTGTCATGTTGAACATTTGTGCCAAGTTATTTTGAAATCCAATGAGAAATAACAAATTTACAGCCAAGACAAGGTAATTCTGTTTTTAGTAACAGTGACCTAGTTTTTGGACCCAGATGACACATATTCAAACTCATCCGAGAAATCATTGGGACAAACATCCTGACCAAGTTTCATGACTATCGGAGCAAAAATGTGACTGCTAGTGTTAACAAGAAAATTATATTTTTAGTAACAGTGACCTAGTTTTTGGACCCAGATGACCCATATTCGAACTCGTCCGAGAAATCATTGGGACAAACATCCTGACCAAGTTTCAAAACAATCGAGGCAAAAATGTGACCGCTAGAGTGTTAACGAACTAAGTGTAGACGGACGACGGACGACAGACGACGGACGCCAGACATTGATCGATCCTAATAATTCACCCTGAGCCTACGGCTCAGGTGAGCTAAAAAGTCATAAAAGCCTATGCAGATATGCAGAAAAGTCATAAAAACATAGGTAGAAAAGGGTAGAGTAGAGACCACTGCATTTTCATATCCAGACACCAACAAAAATAATCTATATCAAGGTTTACTTGATTTTAAGCATAAATAATACTTAACCCTTTACTCAATTGATACAACTTTACTGCTACTAATTTATGATTTATCCAGCCAAGAAAGGGAACAGTGTAGATCCTGATCCTGAGAGAGGACGTTTATAAACTGGAGTAATGGGTTATTGATTTTATTCGCTCAGTATAGCCCTTTCCTCCATATATACGGAATAAAAGGCTTAATAATTGAGCTTGCTCAGTATAGCCCTTTCCTCCATGTATACTGAGTAATGGGTTAATAATTGTCCTCACTTAGTATAGCCATTTCCTCCATATATACGGAGTAAAGGCTTAATAATTGTGCTTGCTCAGTATAGCCCTTTCCTCCATATTTACTGAGTAATAGGTTAATAATTGTCCTCACTTAGTATAGCCATTTCCTCCATATATACGGAGTAATGGGTTAATAATTGTCCTCGCTCAGTATAGCCCTTTCCTCCATATATACGGATTAATGGGTTAATAATTGTCCTCCCTCAGTATAACCCTTTCCTCCATATATACGGAGTAATGGGTTAATAATTGTCCTCTCTCAGTATAGCCCTTTCCTTCATATAAACTGAGTAATGGGTTAATAATTGTCCTCGCTCAGTATAGCCCTTTCCTCCATATATACTGAGTAATGGATTAATAATTGTCCCCGCTTAGTATAGCTGTTTCCTCCATATATACTGAGTAATGGGTTAATAATTGACCTCGCTCAGTATAGCCCTTTCCTCCATATATACGTAGTAATGGGTTAATAATTGTCCTCGCTCAGTATAGCCCTTTCCTCCATATATACTGAGTAATGGGTTAATAATTGTCCTCGCTCAGTATAATCCTTTCCTCCATATATACGGAGTAATGGGTTAATAATTGTCCTCGCTCAGTATAGCCCTTTCCTCCATATATACGGAGTAATGGGTTAATAATTGTCCTGCCTTGGTAAAGCCATTTCCTCCATATATACGGAGTAAAGGGTTATAATTGTCCTCGCTCAGTATAGCCCTTTCCTCCATATATACGGAGTAATGGGTTAATAATTGTCCTCGCTCAGTATAGCCCTTTCCTCCATATATACGGAGTAATGGGTTAATAATTGTCCTCTCTCAATATAGCCCTTTCCTCCATATATATGGAGTAATGGGTTAATAATTGTGCTTGCTCAGTATAGCCCTTTCCTCCATATATACTAAGTAATGGGTTCATAATTGTCTTCGCTCATTATAGCCCTTTCCTCCATATTTGCAGAGTAATGTGTTAATTATTGTCCTCGCTAGGTATAGCCCTTTCCTCCATATAAACGGAGTAATGGGTTAATAATTTTCTTCGCTCAGCATAGCCATTTCCTCCATACATACGGAGTAATGTGTTAAAAATTGTCTTCCATCAGTAAAGCCCATTCCTCCATATATACAGAGTAATGGGCTAATAAAAGTCTTCGCTCAGTATAGCCATTTCCTCTATATATACGGAGTAATGGGTTCATAATTGTCCTCACTCAGTATAGCCCTTTCCTCCATATATACGGAGTAATAGGTTAATAATTGTCCTCACTCAGTATAGCCATTTCCTCCATATACGGAGTAATGGGTTATTAACCCATTACTCCGTATATATGGAGGAAAGGGCTATACTGAGGAAAATAATTAACCCATTACACAGTTTATATGGAGAAACTGGCTATACTGAGGAAAATTATTAACCCATTACTCCGTTTATATGGAGGAATGGGATATACTGAGCAAAGAATATTATTAACCCATTACTCTGTATATATGGAGAAAAGGGCTATACTGAGCGAGGACAATTATTAACCCATTTCTCCTTATACATTGTGGAAAGGGCTATACTGAGCAAGCACAATTATTAACCCATTACTCAGTATATATGGAGGAAATGTCTACACTGAGCGAGGACAATTGTTAACCCATTACTCCGTATATATTTAATAAAGGGCTATACTGAGCGAGGACAATTGTTAACCCATTACTCCGTATATATTAAATAAAGGTATATACGGAGTGAGTACAATTGTTAACCCATTACTCCGAATATATTTAATAAAGGGCTATACTGAGTGAGCACAATTGTTATCCCATTACTCCGTATATATTTAATAAAGGGCTGTACTGAGCGAGGACAATTGTTAACCCATTACTCCGTATATATTTAATAAAGGTATATATTGAGCGAGGAGAATTGTTAACCCATTACTCCGTATATATTTAATAAAGGTCTATACTGAGTGAGCACAATTGTTAACCCATTACTCCGTATATATTTAATAAAGGGCTATACTGAGTGAGCACAATTGTTAACCCATAACTCCGTATATATTTAATGAAGAGCTATACTGAGTGAGCACAATTGTTAACCCATTACTCCGTATATATTTAATAAAGGGCTATACTGAGCGAGGACAATTGTTAACCCATTCCTCCGTATATATTTAATAAAGGTATATAATGAGTGAGCACAATTGTTATCCCATTACTCCGTATATATTTAATAAAGGGCTATACTGAGTGAGCACAATTGTTAACCCATTACTCCGTATATATTTAATAAAGGGCTATACTGAGTGAGCACAATTGTTAACCCATTACTCCGTATATATTTTGTAAAGGTCTATACTGAGTGAGCACAATTGTTAACCCATTACTCCGTGTATATTTAATAAAGGGGTATACTGAGCGAGGACAATTATTAACCCATTAGTTAGTACATATGGAGGAAAGGGCTATACCGAGTGAGCACAATTGTTAACCCATTACTCCGTAAATATTTAATAAAGGTCTATACTGAGTGAGCACAATTGTTAACCCATTACTCCGTATATATTTAAAAAAGGTCTATACTGAGTGAGCACAATTGTTAACCCATAACGCCGTATATATTTAATAAAGGGCTATACTGAGTGAGCACAATTGTTAACCCAATACTCCGTATATATTTAATAAAGGGCTATACAGAGTGAGCACAATTGTTAACCCATTACTCCGTTTATATTTAATAAAGGGCTATACTGAGCGAGGACAATTGTGAACCCATTACTCCGTATATATTTAATAAAGGTCTATACTGAGCGAGGACAATTGTTAACCATTACTCCGTATATATTTAATAACGGGCTATACTGAGTGAGCACAATTGTTAACCCATTACTCCGTATATATTTCATAAAGGGCTATACTGAGCGAGGATAATTGTTAACCCATTACTCCGTATATATTTAATAAAGGGCTATACTGAGTGAGGGCAATTGTTAAACCATTACTCCGTATATATTTAATAAAGATCTATACTGAGCGAGGGCAATTGTTAACCCATTTCTCCGTATATATTTAATAAAGGGCTATACAGAGTGAGCACAATTGTTAACCCATTACTCCGTTTATATTTAATAAAGGGCTATACTGAGCGAGGACAATTGTGAACCCATTACTCCGTAAATATTTAATAAAGGTCTATACTGAGTGAGCACAATTGTTAACCCATTACTCCGTATATTTTTAATAAAGGGCTATACTGAGTGAGCACAATTGTTAACCCATTACTCCGTATATATTTAATAAAGGTCTATACTGAGTGAGCACAATTGTTAACCCATTACTCCGTATTGTTTAATAAAGGGCTATACTGAGTGAGCACAATTGTTAACCCATTACACCGTATATATTTAATAAAGGGCTATACAGAGTGAGCACAATTGTTAACCCATTACTCCGTTTATATTTAATAAAGGGCTTTACTGAGCGAGGACAATTGTGAACCCATTACTCCGTATACATTTAATAAAGGTTTATACTGAGCGAGGACAATTGTTAACCATTACTCCGTATATATTTAATTAAGGGCTTTACTGAGCGAGCACAATTGTTAACCCATTACTCCGTATATATTTCATAAAGGGCAATACTGAGCGAGGACAATTGTTCACCCATTACTCCGTATATATTTAATAAAGGGCTATACTGAGTGAGCACAATTGTTAACCCATTACTCCGTATATATTTAATAAAGGTCTATACTGAGCGAGGGCAATTGTTGACCCATTTCTCCGTAAATATTTAATAAATGGCTATACTCAGTTAACACAATTGTTAACCCATTACTCCGTATATATTTAATAAAGGGCTATACTGAGCGAGCACAATTGTTAACCCAATACTCCGTATATATTTAATAAAGGGCTATACTGATTGAGCACAATTGTCAACCCATTACTCCTTATATATTTAATAAAGGGCTATACTGAGCGAGGACAATTGTTAACCCATTACTCCGTATATATTTAATAAAGGGCTATACTGAGTGAGCACAATTGTTAACCCATTACTCCGTATATATTTAATAAAGGTCTATACTGAGCGAGGGCAATTGTTAACCCATTTCTCCGTATATATTTAATAAATGGCTATACTCAGTTAACACAATTGTTAACCCATTACTCCGTATATATTTCATAAAGGACTATACTGAGAGAGCACAATTGTTAACCCATTACTCCGTATATATTTAATAAAGGTCTATACTGAGCGAGGACAATTGTTAACCCATTACTCCGTATATATTTAACAAGGGCTATACTGAGTGAGCACAATTGTTAACCCATTACTCCGTATATATTTAATAAAGGGCTATACAGAGTGAGCACAATTGTAAACCCATTACTCCGTTTATATTTAATAAAGGGCTATACTGAGCGAGGACAATTGTGAACCCATTACTCCGTATATATTTAATAAAGGGCTATACTGAGTGAGCACAATTGTTAACCCATTACTCCGTATATATTTCATAACGGGCTATACTGAGCGAGGACAATTGTTAACCCATTACTCCGTATATATTTAATAAAGGGCTATACTGAGTGAGCACAATTGTTAACCCATTACTCCGTATATATTTAATAAAGGTCTATACTGAGCGAGGGCAATTGTTAACCCATTTCTCCGTATATATTTAATAAAGGGCTATACTCAGTTAACACAATTGTTAACCCATTACTCCGTATATATTTAATAAAGGGCTCTACTGAGCGAACACAATTGTTAACCCATTTCTCCGTATATATTTAATAAAGGGCTATACTGAGTGAGCACAATTGTTAACCCATTACTCCGTATATATTTAATAAAGGTCTATACTGAGTGAGCACAATTGTTAACCCATTACTCCGTATATATTTAATAAAGGGCTATACTGAGTGAGCACAATTGTTAACCCATTACTCCGTATATATTTAATAAAGGTCTATACTGAGCCAGCACAATTTTTAACCCATTACTCCGTATATATTTAATAAAGGTCTATACTGAGTGAGCACAATTGTTAACCCATTACACCGTATATATTTAATAAAGGTCTATACTGAGTGAGCACAATTGTAAACCCATTACTCCGTATATATTTAATAAAGGGCTATACTGAGCGAGGACAATTGTTAACCCATTACTCCGTATATATTTAATAAAGGGCTATACTGAGTGAGCACAATTGTTCACCCATTAATCCGTATATATTTAATAAAGGGCTATACAGAGTGAGCACAATTGTTAACCCGTTACTCCGTTTATAATTAATAAAGGGCTATACTGAGCGAGGACAATTGTGAACCCATTACTCCGTATACATTTAATAAAGGTCTATACTGAGCGAGGACAATTGTTAACCCATTACTCCGTATATTAATAAAGGGCTATACTGAGTGGGCACAATTGTTAACCCATTACTCCGTATATATTTAATAAAGGGCTATACTGAGCGAGCACAATTGTTAACCCATTACTCCGTATATATTTAATAAAGGGCTATACTCAGTGAGCAAAATTGTTAACCCATTACTCTGTATATATTTAATAAAGGGCTATACTGAGTGAGCACAATTGTTAACCCATTACTCCGTATATATTTAATAAAGGTCTATACTGAGTGAGCACAATTGTTAACCCATTACTCCGTATATATTTAATAAAGGGCTATACTGTGTGAGGACAATTGTAAACCCATTACTCCGTATATATTTAATAAAGGGCTATACTGAGTGAGCACAATTGTTAACCCATTACTCCATATATATTTAATAAAGGTCTATACTGAGCGAGCACAATTTTAAACCCATTACTCCGTATATATTTAATAAAGGTCTATACTGAGTGAGCAAAATTGTTAACCCATTACACCGTATATATTTAATAAAGGTCTATACTGAGTGAGCACAATTGTTAACCCATTACTCCGTATATATTTAATAAAGGGCTATACTGAGCGAGGACAATTGTTAACCCATTACTCCGTATATATTTAATAAAGGGCTATACTGAGTGAGCACAATTGTTCACCCATTAATCCGTATATATTTAATAAAGGGCTATACAGAGTGAGCACAATTGTTAACCCATTACTCCGTTTATAATAAATAAAGGGCTATACTGAGCGAGGACAATTGTGAACCCATTACTCCGTATACATTTAATAAAGGTCTATACTGAGCGAGGACAATTGTTAACCCATTACTCCGTATATATTTAATAAAGGGCTATACTGAGTGGGCGCAATTGTTAACCCATAACGCCGTATATATTTAATAAAGGGCTTTACTGAGCGAGCACAATTGTTAACCCATTACTCCGTATATATTTAATAAAGGGCTATACTGAGTGAGCACAATTGTTAACCCATTACTCCGTATATATTTAATAAAGGTCTATACTGAGCAAGGGCAATTGTTAACCCATTTCTCCGTATATATTTAATAAAGGGCTATACTCAGTGAGCACAATTGTTAACCCATTACTCCGTATATATTTAATAAAGGGCTATACTGAGCGAGCACAATTGTTAACCCATTACTGTATATATTTAATAAAGGGCTATACTGAGCGAGCACAATTGTTAACCCATTACTCTGTATATATTTAATAAAGGGCTATACTGAGCGAGCACAATTGTTAACGCATTACTCCGTATATATTTAACAAAGGGCTATACTGAACACAATTGTTAACCCATTACTCCGTATATATTTAATAAAGGTCTATACTGAGTGATCACAATTGTTAACGCATTACTCCGTATATATTTAACAAAGGGCTATACTGAGTGAGCACAATTGTTAACCCATTTCTCTGTATATATTTAATAAAGGGCTATACTCAGTGAGCAAAATTGTTAACCCATTACTCTGTATATATTTAATAAAGGGCTATACTGAGCGAGCACAATTGTTAACCCATTACTCCGTATATATTTAATAAAGGGCTATACTGAGTGAGCAAAAATTGTTAACCCATTACACCGTATATATTTAATAAAGGTCTATACTGAGTGAGCACAATTGTTAACCCATTACTCCATATATATTTAATAAAGGGCTATACTGAGCGAGGACAATTGTTAACCCATTACTACGTATATATTTAATAAAGGGCTATAATGAGTGAGCACAATTGTTAACCCATTACTCCGTATATATTTAATAAAGGGCTATACTGAGTGAGCACAATTGTTAACCCATTACACCGTATATATTTAATAAAGGTCTATACTGAGTGAGCACAATTGTTAACCCATTACTCCATATATATTTAATAAAGGGCTATACTGAGCGAGGACAATTGTTAACCCATTACTCCGTATATATTTAATAAAGGGCTATACTGAGCGAGCACAATTGTTAACCCATTACTCCGTATATATTTAATAAAGGGCTATACTGAGCGAGGACAATTGTTAACCCATTACTCCGTATATATTTAATAAAGGTCTATACTGAGCGAGGACAATTGTTAACCCATTACTCTGTATATATTTAATAAAGGGATATACTGAGTGAGCATAATTGTTAACCCATTACTCTGTATATATTTAATAAAGGGCTATACTGAGCGAGGACAATTGTTAGCCCATTACTCCGTATATATTTAATAAAGGGCTATACTTAGTGAGCACAACTGTTAACCCATTACTCCTTATATATTTAATAAAGGGCTATACTGAGTGAGCACAATTGTTAACCCATTACTCCGTATATATTTAATAAAGGTCTATACTGAGTGAGCACAATTGTTAACCCATTATTCCGTATATATTTAATAAAGGGCTATACTGTGTGAGGACAATTGTAAACCCATTACTCCGTATATATTTAATAAAGGGCTATACTGAGTGAGCACAATTGTTAACCCATTACTCCATATATATTTAATAAAGGTCTATATTGAGCGAGGACAATTGTTAACCCATTACTCCGTATTTATTTAATAAAGGGCTATACTGAGCGAGGACAATTGTTAACCCATTACTGAGTGAGCACCGGTATGGGGGAAAGGGTATACTGAGTGAGAACAATTATAAAATTAAAATGCTTATGTTAAAACATCCTTTGAGGAAACATAATAAACAGTATTCTAGTTTCATAGACGTTTAATAATAAATCACATAATATTCATACAGTAACAGAAAGTATCAAACTATGCTAGCTACATCAATGCTTCTCAAGGATTCCTGATAACAAAGGCAGAGATTTTCATCTGCTCAATATTTACCTCTTTAGATTAACCCTTTCCTGTATAGACACACCTTAATTGCTAGGGCGAACAGTTTAGATCCAGATCAGCCGGCACATCCGTGCCGTCTGATCAGGATCTTAACTGTTCGCTTTTAGATTCATTAGGTTATTTCTGACCAAAATGCGACCAGTGCAGATCCTGATCAGACGACATGGATGAGCCAGCTGATCTGGATCTACACTGGTCGCACATGCGTAAAAATGCATATCTATACAGGAAAGGGATAATAGGGATCAAAATGAGACTTTTGGAAATTTCAAGAGTCAAAGGGTCATCTCCAGGATCAAATGAAACCCTTGCATCTGATCATTTTTTATACTGTCAATATTTTTGTAGCCCTTAGAATCCTGAACTTCTAAAGAACTGAATCTCTTGACATGAAACTTAAAGTTACATTAAAGTGACAAATATAGTTATGGTACAGAAATATGGGGGTTACAAGTTATGCTTAAATCAATATATACTTTACAGACTTTAAAAGAATATTCTGTTTGCCTTCTGCAAATACGTGTCAACATTCTCCTGGGCTGGACACCCAACTATGATATCAAACTTGCCATTGGTCAGTTCGCAGACTCTGGTAACCATTGAACCAATCAGATCGCCAAGATTTGAGATTGGTCTCAAATAAACAACTTTGATGCAAAGAACCATTTCAGAAATTTAATAAAAAATAAAATTTATAAATAAAATACACTCTTTTTCGAATTTTCGAACTCTTGTTCTTTGTCAAGATTAATACAGAAATTATTGCTTAAGTGACATCCATGTTGAAATTGTATTGTTGTTTGGAAAACAACAATACAATTTCAACATGGATGTCACTTAAGCAATAATTTCTGTATTAACATGGATGTCACTTAAGCAATAATTTCTGTATTAATCTTGACAAAGAACAAGAGTTCGAAAATTCGAAAAAGAGTGTATTTTATTTATAAATTTTATAACTGACTTCCCTTTTGGAGGATTTTACGTAATTGTAATAAAAAATAGGCTGAAAAGACAATGAGACATTAAAGTAGTATGAAACATGAAATTCAAAATTTGAAAAATGACAAACAAAATAGATTTTAAAGTCTGGCTTAAAAAATTAAAAAATCTACCTGGTGAAATATTGCACTGCATATTTATTACTAATTAGCTCCTTCCTAGAAACAACCTCTATGTCAGATAAGACGTGTCCAGAGAAAATTGATCTTAATAATATATCTGAATATTAAAACAACATTTTAAATTTCATATGATCTAAATCAATGCAAGAATTCCTCTTTCTTTCTATCTGAGCCATCCCATTGACTGCCCATGGTATGCTTTATATAATTTAACCATTGGATAACCATAAAATCACAAATTTTATTTAACTTAATACATAAAGGGTTAACAAATCTTGGCCCTTTAAGTGATGTTGTAAACTAATCTTCTGTAATTCTCTTACAAGAAATCATTGGTCACTAAATCCATTTTCTCAAGACACAATTCAAATGACATGAAATTCCAACATGAAACGGCAGTTGAAACTCCTAGAAAGTGTAGAGAGAACGACACAGAAAAATGGTTTATTACTATAAAATCTGAATATAATAAGATAACCACTTTACTCCATGGGATATGGCTTATATCCTATAGGCAAACAGTGTAGATCCAGATCAGCTTGCACAGGTATGCAGTCTGATCAGGAATTGTGCTGTTTATTTCTTGTTTATAAACAAAGAATCGAGATGCAATTAGTATTGGACCCGATCAGACTGCATGAATGTGACTGCTTGCACATCGATTTTATGCAGTATCCATGGAGTAAAAGGTAAACAAAAGATCTCAACAAGCTCTCCGTAAACAAATTAGTAAACAATGAAGTGTCATCAATAATATGTTAATACACTTAATGTATGTAAACGTAAATCCTTAATTCCTGAAATCAAAATACACAATTCAAACATACGTCCAAAATCATAAAACTAAATCTATAGACCAGTTTCAAATCTCAAGCATCTGATTGGCTGAAATGGCAACTGGTCGCCATTTCAGCCAATCAGAGTTTTATGATCTTGGGCCATTGGGCAATCTTAGTTTTATGATCTTGGGCCATTGAATGTTACATAACAGTCAACACTAAAGAATTAAAACAAGGAGTGGTTTTAGTGATAACTACATATTCATAATAGTTACAAATACGTATGTACAAAAATGGAAAACAAATCACAGATTAACGATAGTCTCTAAACATTGCATAATATCTCACAATTCTTCTCCATGAATAAATTCAGTGCTGAACTGTAAATAAAATTCTTAACCCCACCACAATCCTGACTGTGTGAACGGAAATAATAATTTCCTTCATAAACAGCAAAACATACATTTCAACCCTTTCCTCCATATATTCATGTTTTTACATATGTGCAACCAATGTAGATCCAGACCATCTGGTACATATGTGCCATCTGATCTGGATCTGCACAGGTTGCATCTTGGTCAGGAAAAACCTTATGAATTTGCAAAGAGTGAAAAGTGTTATTCCTGATCAGATGGCATGGATGTGCAAGCTGATCTGGATCTACACAATTCGCCCATGCAGTTAAGGTATATATATAGAGATAAGGATGATGCGTTATTTACCATTATATGAATATTTGGTACCGATTAACCCTTTACTCTATGGGATCGGCTTAGGCTGTGAGAACAGGGAGAAGTTTTACCAATTTTAGGGAGAAGTTTTGAAAGTTTTTGACTTTCTATAAGAAACATATAGTGAAAAACTTCTCCCTTTGCTCAGTAGAGGGAGAAGTTTGGGAAAATTGGGAGACTATTTCTCCCAAGTCTCCCTCTAAGCCATTCCCTGACTCTATGGGACATGGCTTGTATTGATGGGTGAAAAGAGTAGATCCAAATAGGAAGCACATTGGTGCCATCTTGTCAGGATCTACACTCTTTTATTCATTAGGATATTTCTGCCCAAGAAACAAACCGTGTAGATTCTGATCAGACATTACATGTAAAGGGATTAGCCTGATGTGGCTTGTAATTAACCCTTTCCTGTATAGATACACCTTTATTGCTAGGGCGAACAGTTTAGATCCAGATAAGCCGGCACATCCGTGCCGTCTGATCAGGATCTAAACTGTTCGCTTTTTGATTCATTACCTTATTTCTGACCAAAATGCGACTTCTGATCAGACATTACATGTAAAGGGATTAGCCTGATGTGGCTTGTAATTAACCCTTTCCTGTATAGATACACCTTTATTCCTAGGGCGAACAGTTTAGATCCAGATCAGGATCTACACTGGTCGCACATGCGTAAAAATGCGTGTCTATACAGGAAAGGGTTAAGAAATCCATCATCAACGAACTAAAAGTCCAAGGCATACACTTAGTCCAAGAATGTTACACTAAATCTGGAGACCAGTCTCAAATCTCAAGCATCTGATTGGCTGAAATGGCTGGTCAGATGCTTAAGATTTGTGACTGGTCTCCAATCTTAGTTTTAAGATCTTGGGCCCTGCCCTATACATTTTATTCTATAGATTTATAATTAAGAGTGTTCACATCTTCAATTTCATTAGCGCTATTATCTAAGACATCAATAACACGAACATTTCCAAACTGTTTAACCACTTGATTTTGTGAGAATTTAATTTTCAATGTCAAATGGACAACATTAATTCAACTCTAAAAGAAACAGTTACCCAAAATATTACATTTCACATCTGTAGTTTGAAAGTGCAGTAACTTATACACCTTCCCTGCCATATATTTGCCACCATATTGAACATTGTTTTATCAATGACCTGGCTCCAAGGTTATAAAACTGAGCATGGAAACCAGTCTCAAATCTCAGCTTTATAACCTTGGGCACATTACATCATCTGACTAAGTGCAAACACACCATTTACTTGAACTTTCAATACTTCCTATCTAACAAAATTATGACATTGTCAGTATTATCTCTTTATGATTATATCTTATTCATTAAACCCATTTACTCCTTTAGGTAGAGCTTACATCCCATGGGCAGCAGTGTAGAACCAGATCAGCTGTAACATCCATGCAGTGAATCTACATAAATTTACACTGTGTGCATTTAGATTTATTAGATTATCCCTTTCCTGTATAGATACACCTTAATTGCTAGGGCGAACAGTTTAGATCCAGATCAGCCAGCACATCCTTGCCGTCTGATCAGGATGTAAACTGTTCGCTTTTTGATTCATTAGGTTATTTCTGACCATAATGCGACCAGTGCAGATCCAGATAAGACAGCACGGATGTGCCGGCTGATCTGGATCTACACTGATTGCACATGCGTAAAAATGCGTATATATCAAGGAAAGGGTTATATCTGTCCAAAGAATCAAACGGTGTTCTGGATAAGCCTGCACAGGGAGATCTGGATCTACAATGACTGAACATGGGATAAAAGTTATATTCCATGAGGTGAAGGTTAAAGATAACGATAAAGACCAGGCTGCAAGGTTTAAAACTGCAAAATGGAGACCAGCCTCAGATCTCAAACATCTGATTGGCTGAAACAGAGACTCATCTCAGATGCTGAATGGTCTCCAATCTCAGTTTTATAATCTTGGGCCCAGGTGTACCAACACTGCATCTTGATATCTAAACAGTATCATACCTTGCTGCTAAATGCTGACATAACCCGCTGCTATATGTTGACATACGAACATCGTACATCGTTGCTATATGCCGACATTATAAAATGTGTGAACATATTTTCACATATTGTGTCATCTTTGTTCAACATACAGTTACTAATCTACTGTTTACAGAAATCCATGCAAGCCTCCTACTACAAAGTACATAAATTACATTCAGTCTATTTGTCACACATACACTGTAACTCTAAAATGTCTGCTACACAATGTTGTACGCTCAGTTTGGCCGTGATGGTACTGATGGCCTGTCTGGAATTCTGGGAGCATTTGCTGGCATCTGGGGACCTCCGCGTCTGCAAGTAAAACAATACATGAAAATTACAACATAACATTAAACCTTAAATTTTTTAAAAACTTTTTTCTCATGAATACAGCTTATATCCCAATTGTGTAGATCCAGATCAGCCTGCAAATTGGAATCTGATAAGGATCTACACTACTCGCTTTTAGATTCAGTAAGTTATTTCTGACCAAGAAGTGAACTGTATAGATTCTATTTAGAATTCACAGATGTTCCAGCTGATCTGTTTATACAATTGCTGCACATAAAATATAAGCTGTAAGAGTTAAGGGTTAAAAATAAAATATTTCAATTTTTATAATTTGCACAGTAAACATGAATAGTGCACAAATATATACAACATACATTCAGTATGGGGTCATGCAAGTTCACAACACAAAAATGAGGTAAATGTTCTTTACTAACACACAACAGACCAAGTGTTAATATAACATCATTGAATTTTACGTAATATTTGTCCTTTTATATCCTATACCTATCAGTTCCTGGAAATTAACCCTATCCTCCATAGATACACCTTTATTGCAAGGGCGAACAGTTTAGATCCAGATCAGCCGCCACATCCATGCCGTCTGATCAGGATCTTAACTGTTCGCTTTTTGATTTATTAGGTTATCTCTGACCAAAATGCAACCAGTGCAGATCCTGATCAGACGGCACAGATGTGCTGACTTATCTGGATCTACACTGGTCGCACATGCGTAAAAAGGTGTATATATGGAGGATAGGGTTGAGTTATTGTAAATCTAGGACATCAAACACACAAGGCAAATTCAGGCAATCAAAGCATAAAACAGGCAATCAAAAATGCAAGTAACAGATAAAATTGAATGTTTTATAATCATGTATTGTTGTGAAGTATATTGAATATATGGTTGTAAATGCTTAATATGAAGTTGGAACTGTAACAGTCTGTTGTTTCAATGATATGGTTTAACCCTTTCCCCCATGGATACACCTTTATTGCATGGGCGAACAGTTTAGATTCAGATAAGCCGGCACATCCGTACTTTCTGATCAGGATCTAAACTGTTTACTTTTTGATTTAGGTTATTTCTGACCAAAAAGCAAACAGTGCAAATTCTGATCAGGCAGCACAGATGTGCCTGCTGATCTACACTGGTAGCACGTAGGTAAAAATGCATATATATGGAGGAAAGGGTTAAATAGCACATGACCAGTGAATATCCAGTTCAGCCAGAGCAGATCCAGATCTGTCAGTGAAGATCCAGGTCAGCCTTTTGCAGCAATGTATCTAACATCCTACCCAAGCCCTCATACCATTTGGAGCAAAAAATACTATTTGGGGGCATTCAGTAAAAGTATACCCAGCTATAGAAGAAATATCTCTTGGCATGCGTAACAGAACAAATGCTGCATAGTCACAGCTGGTACATACTGTGGTATCAATCAATTCAGCTGGCACTCATTCCCCCACACACAAAAATACTGATGACCTTGTCATATGCACACACAGTTTCAAGATATTTATGTACTGTATTGCGAGATAATATGAAATACCCAACAAATTGTAGTTTAACCCTTCACTACATAGATACTTAGACACCTTTATTGCAAACTGTGTAGATCCAGATCAGCTAGAACATCTTTGCTGTCTAGTAAAGATTTACAATGTTCGCTTTAGGTTGATTACATTGGATCTATCAGATCTGGATCAACTGGCACATCTGTGAACACTGGCCATACATCTGTGAACACTGATCGTACATCTGTGAACACTGGTCATACATCTGTGAACACTGGTCGTACATCTGTGAACACTGGTCGTACATCTGTGAACACTGGTCATACATCTGTGAACACTGGTCGTACATCTGTGAACACTGGTCGTACATCTGTGAACACTGGTCGTACATCTGTGAACACTGGTCGTACATCTGTGAACACTGGTCATACATCTGTGAACACTGGTCATACATCTGTGAACACTGGTCGTACATCTGTGAACACTGGTCGTACATCTGTGAACACTGGTCATACATCTGTGAACACTGGTCGTACATCTGTGAACACTGGTCGTACATCTGTGAACACTGGTCGTACATCTGTGAACACTGGTCATACATCTGTGAACACTGGTCATACATCTGTGAACACTGGCCGTACATCTGTGAACACTGGTCATACATCTGTGAACACTGGTCATACATCTGTGAACACTGGTCATACATCTGTGAACACTGGTCATACATCTGTGAACACTGGTCATACATCTGTGAACACTGGTCATACATCTGTGAACACTGGTCATACATCTGTGAACACTGGTCATACATGCGTTAAAACACCTTAATTAATTATGGAGTAACAGTTTAACCCTTTAATGCATGGATGAGCTGACGGATCTGGATCTTTACTGCTCACAAATGGGATAAAATTGTATTCCCAGAAATAACAACTTACATTGATGCCACAGTATTCACAATCATTATATACTGCAGATGTTATGTTAGTGTGTTATGTTAGTACAGGCAAGATGACTAACTTGGTAATTCAAACATAGTACAAGTAAGGTAACTCATTCTGAAATCCAAACATAGTACAGGCAAGGTAACTTACTAAAAGGTCGGTAATTCAAACATACAACTTATCAACTTACATTAACTGTCGCAGACCTTCCACTCTTTACAAAAGAAATATTTAATATATGATCAACATTTGCCATAAAAAGGTCTCTTTGTATAATTCTTCACATGTTATTGTATAATATAGAATCACACTGTACAAACTACCTATGAAAGATAATTGAACGTGTTTCAATGAGTTAGTTTTAATTGAATAACAGAAATATAAAAGGCAGGAATTGGAATAATATTACCATCAAAAGATAAATTTCAATACTGTTAAATTTGACTTGGCTGTTCATAGTAGATGCTGTATGGAAGAGATAGTAATATTTTCCCGATATATCCATTTAACATTAAGTTTTATGTGTGACCTTGACCTTTACAGTAAAAGGTTCTTGATTTGACCTTAATCTTTGTTGTAGCAAGGTTCTTAATGCACCACTTTACCTCTGGGAGGAGAATATTTATAAAAAGATTCAAGAAGTTTTGTCAAAATGTTGACCTTCAGGGTCTTTTTGGGACTTGACAACTGAGGTCGGTTACAGTTCTTCGCTTGGACACTTATTATCACAAGGTTTTTCAAAATCCACCAAAATTGACTGAAAAATACTATCCAGGAAAGAAAAAGGGATGTACAAAATGTCTGAGGGAAGGACTGCCCCCTCCCCTCCCCTTGCCACACCGCCACCTGTAAACTGGTAGAGCGCTGATTATGGTGCACAGCAATCTGTTTCTATGAAATCTTTGTGTTAAAGCTAAAGTCTGGTTAATAAAACAGCTAAAAAGTCTTAACAGAAAAAGAAACTTGTATTTACTAAAACATGTACATAGTTAACCGTGTATTACAGTGCAGATCCTGATCAAATGGCCAGCTGATCTGGATAAACACTGTTCAAACAACCAACAAAACCTGCATATATAAAGGCTTAATAATTATTGTCATGATTGTAAATTAGTATGATAAATAACAATGTTTCTTGTAATGTCTAATATGTAAATTTAAAATAAATATTTAATAATTGCTCTTTAAAAACAATGCAAAGAAATTGCAAGTATATAGAATATAGTAAAAACAAGTTTCTTTCACTTCTATAATATTATGTTAACCTTTTACCCTATAGATACACCTTTGTAGCATGGGCAAACAGTGAAGATCCAGATTAACCAGCATTATCCATGCCATCTGACCAGGATCTACACTGTTCGCTTTTAGATTATTAGATTACTTCTGGCCAAGATGTGACCAGTGCAGATCCAGATCAGATGGCACAGAAGTGGATCTACAATGGTTGCAAACATTGTAAAATGTGAATTTATGGAGTAAAGGGTTAATAACCTACACCAGTAAACACAGCAAGCTACACCCAGAGAGAGAAAAAATGACACGCGTTATACCAAGCCAAGAGACAGAGATGTTATATAGAGAGTTACCTGGCGACTGAGCCAAACTTTGCTGCACTATTCAATGCCCTAAATAATCAAGACAACATTCATCATGCTTGATGCTCAAATTACACACATCAAACCAGTACTGCCTGCCATGTCAACATGTTCATTGATCATGCTGGTAAATTGGTACATGTACTGGTAATCTATTGCCAACAATGCTAGAAACCGACTTCAATGTGTTAACAGTCTGTGTACACAAGTCACGCCATCATGCTAGGAGACTGTGTTTTATCAGAAGTCAACATTGTTCAACAAGTAACGTTTTAAGGCTAATCAAAGTTTTTCTTAACACATTCTTCTTACAAAATATATCTCAATTATTGTGAATAGTATTTTAAAATAAACATTCCTTCTTTTCAACAAAAGCGATTTTTTTTTCGAAATGTCACAAATTAATTAAAATACATTTTCTCGAAAACTCTGTACAATTACATGTAACTTTGTTTTGTTGTTTTTTTTTTTGTCTTTTTTAACCGTATACTAGCAGTACCAAGTGACAGTCTGAAAACATGTAGTCTCGGGGTCAACATTATGTTATACTTGTCAGTAAGGCTGAAACTGAAGTATTGTGTCGTACACGAGATTTACCCTTTACTCCATAGATACATCTATAATACAAGGATAAACAGTGTAGATCCAGATAAGCAGGCACATCTGTGCCATCTGACCAGGATCTGCACTGTTTGCTTTTTGATTTATTAGGTTATTTCTAAATAAACAGTGAACAGTTTGCACATGCTATAAAATGCGTAAAATATGGAGGAAAGGACGTGTTTAATTACAATACATTTTCAATCCCTTGAGAAGTGTGTTGACAGTTTCAGCCTTACTTCTTAATAAATCTTTCTGATTATAGAATCCAAGTATAACAAGTACAGCTGAACGTCCCATTTGTATACAGACTGTGACAATTCTAACAAAAAACCATAATACACTACAACACTAACAATCATCCATATCAAAATCAAATCAACTACTGATAAATCCATTTTTCATGCTCAAATTAGTTAGATAATAAAAACTTAATGCTTCTGTATACAACAACTTGGGGTTGCAAGCAAGACTGTTGAAGGAGTAACAATAGTCTTGCAGACAACCCTCAAACTGATCCATTAAAACCCTTTAAAGTTAAAATATATATTTAACATTTCCTGATCAATATTAAACAAAAGTCAAGCTGCATTAATACTGATATTCCATCATTACTAGACCTGTTCAGTTTATTAAAGCAAGAAAACAACCTCTGATATATTACAGTGCTTACTGCTTCACAAAATAAACTGTAACATGGGAGAACTATAAACCTACTTTTAAGAATAATCTCTCTTATGAAAACATAAATTACATAAATAAAACAAGATCTATGAATATAACTTATATGAACAACACATGGGGTTGGTGTCAAACTGGTCTATGCCATGTGTAGTACTTACGAAGGTATAGCTGGTCCCATGCCTGGTGCTGGAGCCCCAGGGGCTGGGCGGGATGGTACACCCGGGGCTGGCCGGTTTGGAATGGATGGTATCACAGATCCCTGGGCAGACCCGGGTCTGTTTGGCAGTGGTGGTGGCGGAGCACGACCAGGTTTTGGTGAAGATGGTCGTCTGAAAACATTCAAGTAACAACTTGCACAATTTAATTTTATTCATTCAACACGAACTACACATATTACATTTAACTCACATGAAAATGTAGGAGTTAACCCTTTCCTCCATTTATACGCCTTTATTGTGTGATCATACAGTGTAGATCTGTCTGATCAGGAGGCATTGTTCACTTTTAGATGTATAAGGTTTTTTTCTGACCAAAAAGCAAACAGTGCAGATCTACACTGGTTGCATTTGTGATAAAATGCATATATACTACTCATTTTTTGTACAGTGCGTTACTTTTGTGGATTTGTAATAAATGTGAAAATTGATTTAAAGGAATTAAATATAATTAGATAGGAATTGGTAACTTAAGTACATGATTATGAGGTCCCCATACAAGTGTATCGTTAGCGGAAAATATGATTTTAATAGGACTGAAATATGCAATGCCAAAAAGGTGATCCTTAGCAAATTTTGAGTAGTATATATAGAGAGAAAAAAAGGGTTAAGCAAAGAGGTATTTTCTATTGTTTTCTTAGTAAAATAACAATTCAAGATCTGTAACGCTGGCAAATTATTGTGCTTTTCGCTAAAATCCATTTTGAAATGTTTGAGGAGTTGCAAAGAGAGGTAAAAAAATGTAAAGCAGCCCTTACAATCACTTGATAAAATTTGGTTAATTAACATCCTGACAATGTGGACCTGGGCACTTTATATTGATATTTCTCTTAAGAAAAGTAAGAAGAGTTGCATACAGTGGATTTTGATGACTGACATGTACCGTTTCTGTTTCCCTTCACCTTATGGAAGGGTGGATAACTAGTGACGTAGCTTGCTTTTTTATAAATAAATGTCCAATCAAACTAAGCACTGACATTATACCTGGAACACTGTGGACTGTTTATAACGTGGTTAACTTAAAATCACATTTGATTGTAATGTGGTTGCACCATGGACATCGCATTTTTTGTTAATTATTCAATTTTTGATCCATGAAAATGTAAAATAATTGAACGCAAGAACATTTGTATCTGTTTTGTTGAAAAAAATGAGAACAAAAACAGTGATCATAATGTGAACATACCCGGAATAATTCCCATTGGTTGTGCCAGCACTGGGTTCCAGCCAGTCATTGTCCACTGGAGGTGGGACCGGGGTGGACACGGTTGACAACGACACGTCGCCGATGATCTGCAGAGCATCCTTGGTGCAGTGGTACATACGAAGCATCTCCTCTCGTCGCATTGACTCCTCAGTCGACTCCTCCATCATCGTGTTCTGGTCACCACTAGAGTACAAGTGTGCCATCAACTCTGCTCCTATAAACTCTTTTACCTACAATAAATGTATACAGATAAGGAACAGGGATACTTTGAAACATATCAAACATGACATGCAGGCTGATTTAGATCCAACACTGGTCGCACTTGTTAATTACTTTGCAGTGTAGAAACATTATGTTTTGCTCAGATTTAATTTTTTTGTGAATTTTGTGCTAAGTGTATTGCATGAAATTAAACCCTGACAGTGAAATTATCCATGTAACAATGGCTTATCTTATGAGAATAATAAAAGTATATAAATTGATACCCAAGTACAAACATCATAAATAGCCGCTGTTATCACTAAAGTTTCAATAAATTCTGGATAGTCCCCTTCAAAACAAAATGTGAAACATATTGCAACATCTAACATGGTTTAATATTAAAAGCATGATCGTTTTGGGGACAAGATCACCCTGTGAAACATATTGCGACATACCACAGTATATGTCATTGGCTAAATTGTTATTATTGTTGTACATGTACTTGAAAGTTTGTCAATTGGGTATATTGTAAGATATTTGTATATATAAACCTGTTCTGAATATCTGGAGTTACCTAGGAGACAAGGGCCTGAAAAAACAACAACATACACACAAAACCCAACAAATTGCGACGACTCACATGATTAACTACCAGATGCATGATGGTTTTGGGGACAAGATCACGCTGTGTCTTGCCAACTATTTTTGTGTACGAGTCTACGAGGTTACGAATTGTCTCCACTTGCCGTTCTAGTTGAGGATCCATGGAACCCAGGTCATCTTTACTCTAAAAAAGAAGTTTTAACTGTTGATTAAGGGGGAGTACTAAAACAATTATTATCTATGGCAGATCACTGTTATGTCAAATCTCAATTAGAATCCCCACTACAAAACCCCAACTACAAAGTCATGTTCCATTTAGTCTTTTGTGATTTCAAATTCATGCTGTTAATTCCAGGGTTAGTCCAGTGTGAGAGTGCTCATCTAGGAACTGAGGGGTCCCAGGTTTGAGTCCTGATTCGGCCACTAATTTGCTTGAGCAAGAAATTAAGACTGCTTAAGCTTCTGCTTCTCTCCAGAGTATAAATCAGTACCTGTTCCATGGCTACCTTTGGCCCGACTGTTAACCCTTTCCTGTATATATACACCTTTATTGCTAGGGCCAACAGTTTAAATCCAGATCAGCCGGCACATCTGTGCCATCTGATCAGGACCTAAACTGTTCGCTTTTTGATTCATTAGGTTATTTCTGACCAAAATATGAACAGTGCAGATCCTGATCAGACGGCACGGATGTGCCGGCTGATCTGGACCTACACTGGTCGCACATGCGTATACCGTAAATTGGGATATTTTGGCCTTGGTTAATAATTGGCCTTATTGGCCACCCTAATGAAAAGGCGAAAATTAAACACACCAAAATATGCCACAGGTAAACATAAAGCCCAGATAGTGCAAACACAACAATACAGATTATTTTTCGCACTTCGCCGACGTTGATCACAATTTGGCACTCTAATAAAAACAAATAAATCTCATTATTTTAAATTTCTATAAGTGTATTTAAGTTTGTTGGATTATTGTTTGTTGCAATAAATGTTGTGAAAATGTGAGATTGGTTTTAGTGTTTTAAATATCGTATCGTTATTTGCATTACACCTATATAATTTTTATGCATTCTAAATTTATATTTCTGCATGTGAAGTTTTATTTTTGTATTTAAAATAATAATATGAATAATTGTAGTGTCTTTAGTTGCTTTCTCCTATATTTATCGTTTATAAATATGTCTTAGATAAATGCTGACCAATCTGACAAATTAGCGTAGATGACATGACAAAATAACGTATTTGTGTTTATTTTTCGCCACACAATGATAAATGGCGAAAATTAAACTGGCCAAAATAAAACACATGCACTTTGGGGCAAAATGGCCAAAATTTGACGACGCCAAAATATCCCAATTTACGTTATATCAAGGAAAGGGTTACTGGACGACATATCTAGTGATCAGGGGGTAGATGTGAAATTAAGTGAATATGTTTATCTTATCATCCTAGTGTACTTACATTCTCACTATCTTTGTCCTGAGATCTGTCGGGGTAGACGCCGGCACGCAGGAACGAGGCTTTCCAGCTGTCTACTTCCTCCTGACTGTCAGCGGACAGCTCCAGCTGCTTGTAGTCCTTGTACACATTCCTAACAACAAACAACACACACGTGTTTATGAATATACAGGTAAGAATGTTGAAAACCTGATTTCTTTCTATCAAATATAACTCATAACATTTAAAATATTAAGTTTATTTAGCACTTGTACATGTTACATGTAAAATAATTAATTAAAAATAAAAATGTTCAAAATTTGATAAAATTTATTTCTCGCAAATATAATGCATAAAACATTTAAAATACCATGTTGTTTAAGCCTCATTTAGGTCTTAAATTTCTGTTTATGGACAACTCCCTATATAATAAATAAGTCTTCTTATTTCTAATTTTCTTATTTTAGTTATTAGCAAAATAATGTCAAATATTAATTTTAGAAAATATCTATACCATTGCATATAAAAACATAAAATCTGAGAGACAGCTGAGAACAGAATTGGCAAATCCATAAGAATGTTTCCTGAAAAGCCATGACACTTAGCAATAGAACAGCCGTGTTAAGAACAGCCATGTATCAAAATTTTAAAACAAAATTGGGAAAATCTGTTTTGCAATGTTAGGTAAAAAATTATTCTGTACAGAAAATGTGTACAGACAGACAAGTGGATATTTTGTTCATTATGTAGTTAATGAACAGACATGTGGATAGATAAAAGATGACAGACCTAAGCTGATCTGCAGACATACATCTACATTCTACAATCCACAATGCTTTGCACAACAGAAATAACTCTTTTCTTATGCACTTATAGTACTCAGAGATGTAGAAATTTTTTTGAACCCACTCGCCCTGCAGGTCGAGTGAATGAGTTAGTGCACTCGCCCTTACAGAAAGTACACTGGCCCTTATATTTTTAATAAAATACTCTTTCTGTTGCAATTTTTGTTTTTCTATTTGTCTATCTCTTTCTTACTGTCTCGCTCACTGTCTCGCTTTTCATCATCACCCCTACCTTGTGTAAAAAAAAACGTTATCTTCATTTGTTTCGACATTTTGTCATATAGCGGGAAAATAAGTGCACTTGCAGCCTCGTTCTGATTTGGGAAACCCATTGAGGATAAAATTAAATCGCTGCTGTTACTTTTACATCAGAAATGTTCTGAATACACCGGAAATCGACCAAAATACCAGAAATCGAATTGTATTTTGTAAACAAAGTGAAAACACTTTATTTTCGGAAGAAAACACATGTGCATTGCTGGAAAATTTACTCGCCCAGTCGGTCGAGTGTTTCGGCCGCTTCACTCGATCCAACGGAACATTTACTCGCCATGGCGAGCGGTCGAGTGGAATTCTACACCTCTGGTACTGGATTCAAAGAGTTTTGAACCACATTTGGTTTCAGTAGCCTTTGCTGAAGGCTTAACAGCAAACTGGACCGGCTGAATTTTATATACATGCATGGTATTAATAAACCTATCTTCTTGAACAAACAGACATTTTGTTTTGTATTGTTAATATTAAAGAACAGTAAATACATAATGCAGAATACTCTGCATATTTTTATTTTTACTGAAATTATTACGTATATGAATTTTTATCAATTAGATCCAGATCTCACTAGGAGCATCTGACCTAATTTTCATAAATTAAATCCAGATCTCAATAGGAACAAAAGATATAACCACATTCTGATTAGAAGATCCAGCTCTAATAAAATCTTGACAAAAGTCAATATGTTTAAAAAAGAATAAATTCCAGTTTCCAATTTATGGGAAAAAACACAATGCCTAAAATAAAGCAATTCCATTATCAATTAGCAGCCTGACTTTAAAGCAGCTGGCGCATGCTTTATGTCTTAACCATTTACTTCATATGTGATGTGCAAGTGTGACCAGTGTAGATCCAGATCAGCATTTGGTGCCATCTGATCATAAATTTACACTGGAAGCTTTGTGGTCAGAAATAATGAAAGGATCTAAATGTGAACAGAGTAGATCCTGATTCTATAGCACTAATGTGCTGTCTGATCTAAATCAGCACTGTCTGCCCATGTGATAAAATTTCTATCTATGAAGTAAAGGTTTAAAGGCATACACTAACCTGAAAACAGACTAGGTCTTCAAGTATGTAACAGCAAGTAGTTAGAAAAAACCTAACCAATTATCAAATGGTAATCCACTTAACCCAGTAATAACCCTAATCAACTGTATTTTATATGCCAGAATGCTGCATTGTTTTGAAAAACAGAAAATTCTGATTTAAGCAGATCAGGAATAAATTTCTCCAAACGACATAAAGAAAGAGTAAGTGAACTGGACAAGAGAGTAACAACCAAGTGACCTTATATTTGCATTGTAATGGTAACATCATTTATTAACTAGATGTTTTTTGTGAAAAACGCATGTCTCCCCCCTGCGCCGCCCCCTCCCCCACCCTGCACCCAGACCCCTGTGACCTTGACCTTTGCCCTACTGATCCCATAATCAATAGGGTTCTTCTACTCAATAAGGGCTATTACCCTATTTAGTTTGAATGCTCTGGGTCAAGCGGTACTCCAGTAATTGACCGGATACGGTTTTTACTCTTCGGGGCCCCTGTGACCTTGACCTTTGACCTACTGACCCCAAAATCAATAGGAGTCCTCTACTCAATAAGGACATCCATCGTATGAAGTTTGAATGGTCTGGGTAAAATAGAACTCCTATTATTGAGTGGAAATGGTTTTCACTCTTCAGGCCCCTGTGACCTTGACCTTTGACCTACTGACCCCAAAATCAATAGGGTTCTTCTAATCAACAAGAGGGCCATGATGGCCCTATATCGCTCACCTGAGTACAAAAGTACTCTCAGCTTGTGGTTTCAGACAAGAAGATTTTTAAAGTTTTTCCTATACAAGTCTATATAAAATGAAAAGACCCCTGGGGCGGGGCCAATTTTGTCCCCTGGGAAATAATTTGAACAATCTTTGTAGAGTTCTACTAGAGGATGCTAAATGCCAAATATCTAAGCTCTAGGCCTTGTGGTTTCAGACAAGAAGATTTTTGAAGTTTTTCCTATATAAGTCTATGTAAAATGAAGTGACCCCTGGGGCGGGGCCTATTTTGACCCCAGGGAAATAATTTGAACAATCTTTGTAGAGTTCCACTAGAGGGTGCTAAATGCCAAATATCTAAGCTCTAGGCCTTGTGGTTTCAGACAAGAAGATTTTTAAAGTTTTTCCTATATAAGTCTATGCAAAATGAAGTGACCCCTAGGGCGGGGCCAATTTTGACCCCAGGGAAATAATTTGAACAAACTTTGTAGAGTTCCACTAGAGGATGCTAAATGCCAAATATCTAAGCTCTAGGCCTTGTGGTTTCAGACAAGAAGATTTTGAAAGTTTTTCCTATATAAGTCTTTGTAAAATGAAGTGACCCCTGGGGCGGGGCGATTTTGACCCCAGGGAAATAATTTGAACAAACTTTGTAGAGTTCCACTGGAGGATGCTAAATGCCAAATATCTAAGCTCTAGGCCTTTTGGTTTCAGACAAGAAGACTTTTTAAGTTTTTCCTATATAAGTCTATGCAAAATGAAGTGACCCCTGGGGCGGGGCCAATTTCAACCCCAGGGAAATAATTTGAACAAACTTTGTAGAGTTCCACTAGAGGATGCTAAATGCCAAATATCTAAGCTCTAGGCCTTGGGGTTTCAGACAAGAAGATTTTTAAAGTTTTTCCTATATAAGTCTATGTCAAATGAAGTGACCCCTGGGGTGGGGCCAATTTTGACCCCAGGGAAATAATTTGAACAATCTTTGTAGAGTTCCACTAGAGGGTGCTAAATGCCAAATATCTAAGCTCTAGGCCTTGTGGTTTCAGACAAGAAAATTTTTAAAGTTTTTCCTATATAAGTCTATGCAAAATGAAGTGACCCCTGGGGCGGGACCAATTTTGACCCCAGGGAAATAATTTGAACAATCTTTGTAGAGTTCCACTAGAGGGTGCTAAATGCCAAATATCTAAGCTCTAGGCCTTGTGGTTTCAGACAAGAAGACTTTTTAAGTTTTTCCTATATAAGTCTATGCAAAATGAAGTGACCCCTGGGGCGGGGCCAATTTCGACCCCAGGGAAATAATTTGAACAAACTTTGTAGAGTTCCACTAGAGGATGCTAAATGCCAAATATCTAAGCTCTAGGCCTTGGGGTTTCAGACAAGAAGATTTTAAAAGTTTTTCCTATATAAGTCTATGTCAAATGAAGTGACCCCTGGGGTGGGGCCAATTTTGACCCCAGGGAAATAATTTGAACAATCTTTGTAGAGTTTCACTAGAGGGTGCTAAATGCCAAATATCTAAGCTCTAGGCCTTGTGGTTTCAGACAAGAAAATTTTTTAAGTTTTTCCTATATAAGTCTATGCAAAATGAAGTGACCCCTGGGGCGGGGCCAATTTTGACCCCAGGGAAATAATTTGAACAATCTTTGTAGAGTTCCACTAGAGGGTGCTAAATGCCAAATATCTAAGCTCTAGGCCTTGTGGTTTCAGACAAGAAGACTTTTTAAGTTTTTCCTATATAAGTCTATGCAAAATGAAGTGACCCCTGGGGCGGGGCCAATTTCGACCCCAGGGAAATAATTTGAACAAACTTTGTAGAGTTCCACTAGAGGATGCTAAATGCCAAATATCTAAGCTCTAGGCCTTGGTGTTTCAGACAAGAAGATTTTTAAAGTTTTTCCTATATAAGTCTATGTCAAATGAAGTGACCCCTGGGGCGGGGCCAATTTTGACCCCAGGGAAATAATTTGAACAATCTTTGTAGAGTTCCACTAGAGGGTGCTAAATGCCAAATATCTAAGCTCTAGGCCTTGTGGTTTCAGGCAAGAAGATTTTTAAAGTTTTTCCTATATAAGTCTATGCAAAATGAAGTGACCCCTGGGGCGGGGCCAATTTTGACCCCAGGGAAATAATTTGAACAATCTTTGTAGAGTTCCACTAGAGGATGCTAAATGCCAAATGTCTAAGCTCTAGGCCTTGTGGTTTCAGACAAGAAGATTTTAAAAGTTTTTCCTATATAAGTCTATGTAAAATGAAGTGACCCCTGGGGCGGGGCCAATTTTGACCCCAGGGCTATAATTTGAACAATCTTGGTAGAGGACCACTAGGTGATGCTACACAACAAATATCAAAGTTCTAGGCCTTACGGTTTCAGAGAAGAAGATTTTTAAAAATTTCATGTTCAAAATCTATTTTTATCCTCTGTGACCTAGATAGGCAATGGACCGGAACCATTTGAACAATTTTGGTAAAGCTTCATGCAAGTAACATTCCTGCCAAGTTTCAGCAAGATTGGCCCAGGAGTTCAGGAGAAGAAGTCGTTTGAAGAAAAAGTTGACGACGCACGCACGGACGGACGACGGACATCAGGCGATCACAAAAGCTCACCATGAGCACTTCGTGCTCAGGTGAGCTAAAAAGGGCTATCACCCTATGAATTTTGAAGGCTGTGGGTCAATTGGTACTCCAGTTATTGAGCGGAAACGGTTTTCACTCTTCAGGCCCCTGTGACCTTGACCTTTGACCTACTGACCCCAAAATAAATAGGGTTCTTCTACTCTATAATGGCTATCAACCTATGAAGTTTGAAGTCCCTGGGTCAAAGGGTACTCAAGTTATGGAGCAGAAACTGTTTTCACTCTTCGGGCCCCTGTGACCTTGACCTTTGACCTACTGACATCAAAATCAATAGGGTTCTTCTACTCAATAAGGGCTGTCATCCTATGAAGTTTGAAGGCTCTGGGTCAAAGGGTACTCGAATTATTGAGCGGAAACGGTTTTCACTCTTCGGGCTCCTGTGACCTTGACCTCTGACCTACTGACCCCAAAATCAGTAGGGTTCTTCTACTCAATAAGGGCTATCAACCTATGAAGTTTGAAGGCTCTGGGTCAAAGGGTACTGAAATTATTGAGCGGAAACGGTTTTCACTCTTCGGGTCACTGTGACCTTGACCTTTGACCTACTGACCCCAAAATCAATAGGGTTCTTCTACTCAATAAGGGCTGTCATCCTATGAAGTTTGAAGGCTCTGGGTCAAAAGGTACTTGAGTTATTGAGCAGAAACGGTTTTCACTCTTCGGGTCACTGTGACCTTGACCTTTGACCTACTGACCCAAAAATCAATAGGGTTCTTCTACTCAATAAGGGCTATCACCCTATGAAGTTTGGAGGCTCTGGGTCAAAGGATACTCAAGTTATTGAGCGGAAACGGTTTTCATTCTTCGGGTCACTGTGACCTTGACCTTTGACCTACTGACCCAAAAATCAAAAGGGTTCTTCTACTCAATAAGGGCTATCACCCTATGAAGTTTGAAGGCTCTGGGTCAAAGGGTACTCGAGTTATTGAGCGGAAACGAAGTGTGACAGACGGAGTGACGGACAGACGGACGGACGGACAGACGGACAAGGCAAAAACAATATGTCTCCCCCAGAGGGGGGAGACATAATTTTGAAAAAAAAAATCAGCTTTAATTAAAGCTGACACAATGGTTAAACTAATACTTATTTAAATAGGGATAATCAAAAAAAAAATTATAGTGCTTTAAGACACAATTATTTAAAACTGTCAAAAATTATAGTGCTTTAAGACACAATTATTTAAAACTGTCAAAAATTGATTTAAAAGGATAACACAGTTGCCAGAAATTCAGGTTACATGCATGTATTTTAAACTTTCTTTTTAAATTGGAATATGCTGTTTCTATCTGGCATGTGATTTTTTAACCTGAAACATGAATTAGAATGTTCATTTAGAGCCGTAGTCATCCCTGCTTTTCAGGTCTGCATATAGCTTTAAATAAATTTAAAAAAAAAATAGAAAAAAAATATATGTAGCTTGCAGCTTTAATACATATTCACACTAGCTTATAATTGGGGCATGTCACAGGAAAAGGTGTCTTCCGCCATATTTTTTTACTGTTCAGTTGTTACAATATTTGGAAAGAATTTACAATTATCTATTATTTTAGTCATACCTTATTGGAGATTTTGTTACACATTTTGACAACATAATATTATTTTTACCCACAAAATACAAAGTAAGTTGTGTCATCTTCTCAACTTTGTGACGTCATTTCAATAATTGAAATCAATTGTCAGAATGTACCTTTTCCCGTTAAGTGCCCCTAAATTGTTAATAAATATTGTAAGCTATAGCCATTGCCTTGTCAAGAAATGTAAATTTAAATATATGTTACATTGAATAGGCACTGTATATATATAGTGCCTTATATAGTCATAAAAAATGATACATACCCACTAAAGGTAATATGACAAATTATGTAGAAGGTTAAAATATTCTTTAAGTTTGCAATTCAATAAGCATTGAAGCTTCCCAATAGAAAACAAGCAATCTGTTAATACCCCTGGTTGTTTCAAACTGACAAGATTTACCCAATTAAAAGTTTTCATAACTAATTCTACAAGTCAGGTTTCAGAATCAAGTACTTTAAATGGTGGCTTCCATAAAAATCCAAATCTGCTTAGTAGTTTCTAGCTTATCCTGTGTAAAGCTTTGATTATGAGCTGATGCTATATTTATTAGAGACTAACTACTCCACAATAATTTTTTTCATTACATCAAAAATTCCATATCCTTTCCATGACCATAACGTATTCAAACATGACAACATTTTGACTTCCCAAAACCCGACCCTGTTTTACGGGAAGACGCCCGAAACGTATTGAAACGTATAAAAAAAAACGCTTTTCAAAACCCGACCCTGTTTTTTCGTTTATAAAAAGTCCTTACTTTGGTGGCTATTTAGAAGAACACGGAATCATCGATCAGTATTTTAACACTATTAGTCCTTTGAATGCATCGCATATTTTCTCTCAAATATTATTTAATAAGAAATTGAATACATGTGACTTTGATAATCTGATAAGAAAATTGGTAATTTTAAAAAGTTCCAATTTTAAGAAAAAAAATCTAATTACATGTGGTGCTGTTTCTTCATCTTTGATTGTCAAAATAAAAAAGTGGCTCCGAAACAGTTATTCATTATTTTAAAAAATACCTATATCTACCTAGTAATAACTTAAAAATGACATTTTTTGCAATGGCATAAAAATTAATGACTGTTAATTAGATTAATTAATTTACGGAATTTTACGTTACAGTCTTCCTGCGATAAACCGAATTTTTCACCCATTGCGTATAAGAGCATTGAAATTCAGGATTTTAACGTACTATTCTTGATATGCATTTTCCACCTTTTTTTACAGAAGAAAGACCGTAATGTTGCAGTTATTTATCGGGTTTCTTACCATGTTGAAAATTCAGAATTTCATTAAAAGGTAGAATACCGGTAATGGACAAAACCGTTTATGCTTTATTCAAACATACACTTATCAACGGGCATTAAAAAAATTTTACGCAGATTTACGTTATGGGTTTTAAAATCGTGAAAAAAGCATATGTTTAAATACGTTTCGGGCGTCCTCCAGTAAAACAGGGTCGGGTTTTGGGATGTCAAAATTTTGTCATGTTTAAATAGATTACGGACGTTCGTCCGGAAAACAGGGTCGGGCGCGGAAAGGATATAATTATATTGGTTTTATCTTGTGTGCAACAAGTGCTGATCCAAATCATCTGGAACATCTGTGCCGTCTGATCAGGATCAATAGTTTTCAATTCATGGTTAGAAATAGCTTAATAATTCCAACAGCAAACAGTGTAAATCCTGATCAACTGGTACTGATATCCTGGCTGATTTTGATCTTCACTGTTCAGTCCCAAGGTATAACAGAAATATTCCATGAATTAAAGGGTTAACAATTTCAGGAAGATATTAGTATTATATAACTTAAAAGCTAAACAGGAAATGTTAGGTTGAAGCTACAAAATAATTCTTGTGTTAATTGTCATGTTTATTTCTTTGCTTTTTATATGCAATTATCAGTGGAACAAGAAACAAGAACATGTCAACACTGTGTAACAAATATCCAACAGTGGGAAGCTATTTTTGATCTATGTTCAGTAGTATGATGATGAAAAGCAAAAAATAAACAACAAGGAAGTGCAGGTGTAATAATGGAAATCCTCACACCCCACCCATCCAGACCCAAAACAAAAAACAAAAACACAGTTGCATTGCTTACATTTTTTATTTTGTTTGATAAAACATGATGAATGTCTTGCTAGCAATAAGACAATGACTCATATATTGCAGAGGAAGAAGAATAATGTGATTATGAAGGACACCAAGAAAGGGCACAGTTTACACTCGAAAGTCCGACCCTACTTCCGATAGCGCTGACTATACACATAGCCATCACGAAGGAGCTGGTTAAAAAGCGGGTAAGAAATTGAATAAAGAGTAATTATTTAATTCTTTTACTTTTAATACTTAGACTAGCAAGAAATAGAGTGCGTCGAGTTATAAAATGAACGTGATACGTTAACTTCGAAAAAATACGATCGATCACCAAAATTTACAAAAAAAATGTCAATCGTGTCACTTCAAACGTCCATTTCAAAGCTTTATTTACAATGTTTGGCCGAAATTCGTTTTACTATGTGAAGTGTATTCATTACCGTATCACTTCATGTAGTTAAATCTTGTCCAAACCCGCTAGTTTTCGAAAAACTCGAATTTTCATTTGCACTGGTAGTGTGACAAGATGGTACGGCTACTAGCCAATTGACAGTCCGGCTACTAGCGTTTTCTTCTAAAAAATGGTACGGCTACTAGTCGTCCCCGAATCATTCAGTGGTCTGAGAAATAAACATTAATGGCGAGTTTATTTAATGAAATTATATGTATACAAGAGACCTTTGATGCGTAGCAATAAGGGTCGCCGCAGAAATCATTGGATTTTTATTATACAAGTTACAATGGGATGCAATGGAAATAAACAATGGCACTGAAGTGTACACTATTAAATGGCTTGACAATCTCACAGCCTTAATTAAAATTGCTTAAAATTCTATTGACTACATCGTTTATTGACGCAAAACCTTTAAAGATGCCGTAACGCAAAAAAAAATGTCTGGCTGGTAAGGCCAGAGAAAATAAATTATAAGATTCTCGTCCGGATTTTGAGTAAAAGGGGCTGGTGGGCACTTTTTAATTTTTATTTTTTATTAACGAAATACCTTATGAAGGTATTTCGGGATGGTCTAAAACCCGTTCTGTACGGAACAGAATAGGTTTCGATTTTTTTACCAATAATTTTTTTGGGGCGGGTGGTTTTTGACAGGGGCGGGCGGGGATGAGAACCATTAGCAGACACTTATTGCAAACCACTCAGAAGCCCAAATCACCATGTACAAAAGCACTTTTTACAATCAATCAACAAAAGTGGCGACTAAGTCGAGCTAACCGCAAGCGGGCTCGACAAAAATATGTTTTAGCCAAAAGCACTTCTTACAATCAACAAAACTCTTGCGTGCGTGCGTGCGTGTATGGGGGAATAGGCTATACGGACCTGGGGAAATGCATTTGGGCTTCTAGAGTAAGTCGAGTTGATTAAGGAGTTATTTTGCATCGTTGCAAATAGTGCGTAAAATAGAAATAATTAGGCACAAATTTTTACCAATTCATTTCAATGTGGAGTAACTATACACGAGTTTTGTGGTCGCTTTCAAGATTTGTTATCATTTCGCCAGAAACCAAATATAAAATATGTACTTTCTATGCAGTATGTTTCAAAATGCGACTGTTCTGCTGAAAGAAAATAGTGAAGCAAGTCTATTTTGTACGTACATGTATATGGGCGGATTTTTTAAATATGATTTACGAAAATAGAGAAGTCGAAAGTATATTTGTAATGGGGATTGCAGCATACTGCTACAGAGATAATAGGTGATGAAAATTATCAAAATATTTCATTTTTAGCCTATATTCAAACTATTTTAGAGATATTTAATAATAATTTATAATATGACGTCTGAACAACAACAAAATTGATGAAAAAGATTATTTAGTCAACCCTAGTAGCCGTACATAAAGACTGCTAGTAGCCGGACCATTTGTTTTGTAGACTTTGCTAGTAGCCGTACCATCTTGTCACACTACTAGTGCAAATGAAAATTTGAGTTTTTCGATAACTAGCGGGTTGGGACAAGATTTAACTACATGACGTGATACAGTAATGAATACACTTCACATAGTCAAACGAATTTCGGCCAAACAATGTAAATAAAGCTTTGAAATGGACGTTTGAAGTGACACGATTGACAATTTTTTGGTAAATTTTGGTGATCGATCGTATTTTTTCGAAGTTAACGTTGTATCACGTTCATTTTATAACTCGACGTACTCTATTTCTTGCTAGTCTAAGTATTTAAAGTAAAAGAATTAAATAATTATTCTTTATTCAATTTCTTACCCACTTTTTAACCAGCTCCTTTGTGATGGCTATGTGTATAGTCAGCGCTATCGGAAGTAGGGTCGGACTTTCGAGTGTACACTGTGAAGGGGCACTCAATGTTTATCATATCTAATAACTACCAAAGTCATTGTAATGAGATCTGGCCTACACCTTTATTTCATGGAAATTATGTTTTTGCAATTGGTGCATAACATCAAATCACTAATATTATTATTTTATTACAGATTTCCCTTTACTCCATATATACACCTTTATTGCATGGGACGATAGTGTAGATCCAGATCATCTGGCACATCTGTGCAATCTTGATCAGGATCAATACTGTTTGCTTTTAGATTCTTTACATTATTTCTGCAACCAGTGTGGATCCAGATCAGATGGCAAAGATGTGCCGGCTGATCAGGATCTACACTGGTCGCACATGCTTTAAAACATGTATGTATGGCATTAAGGGATATAGACAGATGATCATCATGACCTATATATCAGAGAAACATGGCCTCCAAATAGTAAGAAAGGATAACACTGCATATGTCGGCAGCTTATACACAGTATAATGATCTAGATCATACAACCACTTACCTTGTGTCTGGATTAAATAAATAGAACATATATTTCCTAGAAAACAGTCCACCGCTGTCTCCATCAGCTAATGTTAATCCGTCCAGCGGCAACATAAACCTTTTCTCTTTCTCCTATCACATCGTCAAAATAGGAAACAACAACGTGTAATAACATAGGATTATGCTGAAAATGTGCACATATTGGAGTGCACTGTAGGATATTTCTAAATGTGGGCAGGAATGTTTAACAACATCTAGTATTATACTGGGACATAACTCTGTTCAAAAGAACATTGACTCTTTTCTCCATTGTTACTCAGTTAATCACGTCATATGTGAACAGTGTGAATCCAGATTAGCCTGCCAATCAATGCTGTCCAATATAAGGATGTATATTAGTCAGAAATAATATAATACAACAATCTCAAAGTTAGCAGTGTAGATCCTGATCAGATGGCACGAATTTACAGGCCGATCTGGATCTACATTGGTTTCCCAAGGAATAACCATGTAATAAAAGTGTTACAATTAAAATATGCCTCAGTCCTCAAATACTAGATGTTGTTTATTTGCGCAGCACAACATACACCTACTGGACAACACAAAACTACTGGACAACACAAAACTACAGTACAACAATCAACATGGCAATATAGGCTCTAATGGACAACACCAAAACAGAACTTTACTTCCTAATCTCCTAAAGTTTCTGAATGGACTGGCCTTTAGTTCAAGTAGTTCACAAGGGTACAATACTGATCCACTAGTGGAGTAGATCCTGATCAGATTGTTTGATATGGGTATACACTGGTCACTAGTGCAAGTCTTCCAGTGTTCAGGGTGGTAAGGAATGAATTGTACTTCGAAAGTGGCCATAATGCTGTAATGACCGGGGACATACCATGAAGATAAAATGAAATGGTAGTGCATCCAACATCTCAAACTTTGTTCAATTTTCAGCCTATGTATGGCAGTTCTATAAACATCATGTATTCTTAAGCTATGATCAAAGCCAGTAACAAAAAAAACTAAAAAATTGAAGCAAGTTAAAATATAAATTTACCGGAATTTTTATTATTTAAAATTTCGGTTATCACAGAATGTTAAGTTGTGATGACCTAACATTTCAGTAATAATGAACTGTTAAGTGTGAGAGTTTGGATGTACTTTACAAGCTATGATGAATGTGTAGGGGGTCGGGGGAGAGTTGCTGGGGGAGACAAACCCAGAAAGGCCCACCTGGCATCAGGGTTGAAAATGGCAAACATCTTTTTCTGTTTGATAAATCCAGAATCCTGCAAGTCTTTGAGAGTTAAATTATCCAAGGGAAGCATGTACTTCTTGTCCTTTTCCTGACAGAGAAAAAAATGCACACACGTGTTAGTATGGAGAGGTGTTAGTATGAACCCCATAGATACAGGTTATACCCCATGTGAGACCAGAGACCATCCAGATCAGGCTGCACAGATGAGAAGTCTGATCAGGATCTACACTGTTAGCTTCTTGGTCAGTGCCCAAGGTTAAAAAACTGAGCATGGAACCAGTCTCAAATCTCAAGCATCTGATTGGCTGAAATGGCGACCTGTCGCCATTTCAGCCAATCAGATGCTTGAGATTTGAGACTGGTTTCCAAACTCAGCTTTATAACCTTCAACCCAGTATTCACCTAACAAATGTTAAGCTTACAGTGTAAATCTTAATCAGACTCCATTTTATTGCATGCTGATCTGGATCTACACTGGTTGCACATGGGATATAAGCCATATTCAAGGAGTAAACAGTTCAGAGTTATGTTAAATATGTTAAGTGTTGAGGATAGCATGTAGATATTGGTGTTCTGGGTTAGACAAGGGTTATCTTGCACTGAAATTAGTAATGGACCCACCAGTCTTGTGTATTCAGTGTTTACAGAAGTTTTGAATGTGTTTGATGAATTCCTAATCTGTAAAATTCTTAACCATTTACCCAATAAATAGTGCAAAACATTTGTAACTCTATATGAATAAAGATTGCAGTGAAGATCCAGATCAGCCGATACATCCACATAGTCTGATCAGGATCTACACTGTTTGCTTATTGGCCAGAAATAATCTGATGAAACTAAAAATGAACAGAGTGAATAATGATCATGCATGAATGTGCAGATCGATATGGATCCACACTGATCACAGAGCAGGGCCCAAGATCATAAAACTAAGTTTTGAGATCAGTCTCAAATCTCAAGGATCTGATTGGCTGAAATGGCGACTGGTCGCCATTTCAGCCAATCAGATGCTTGAGATTTGAGACTGATCTCCAGATTTAGTTTTATGATCTTGGGCACTGATCCGTACCGGTAATCCATAACAATCTGCACATGCATGCATTCGTATCCATGGAGAAAAGAGAAATACGGATCAAGGTCATGTTCGGTTGGGACCTATGTTTATCAGGAGACTGGGGAGGATAGGTTCTGTCTGAATTTGTAAAAGATTAAACATTTGTTAATTCATGTGCATCAAGAACAATTGTGCTAGAAATTACATATATGGTGATTATCTTATATAATTGTTAGTAGCAAAACTCCTGTGAAAAGCTCTGAAAACAAATATCTGGCCATTACTGAAGCAAAGCAATCTAGGGTACATATCTGCATGCTCCCCTATACAATGGTTAGCATGCCCTGAAACTTCTGGTAAAAGGTAACCCACATGCAAAACTCAATAACTTAACTCCACAACCAACCAATAACATTCTTTGAACATCATCACATGATCATTGCTATGGCAACCACGTTCTATGTCACATGACATGTATTTCATTTTTAACGGTTCTTTCCAAAGAAGTTTGATTTATCCATTAAAAAATAGAACATGATCCTTTTTATGTGATATGCAATTAAATTACAAAATGAATTTAGAGTTCTGGAAAAGAATACAGTCATGTGACATAGCCTATTTGTCATGTGATCACCATTCCTTGATCATGTGACTGTGAACAAGATGGTGGTTACCTATTTTCAGAGTTGATGATAGCAAAGATGGGATTTCTATTAAAGAATCCCGACTCTATGTCCTTTATTACTAAGCTGTCCAGGGGTAACAGGTACTTCCTATCCTTTTCCTGTAATAACCAGGTATAAACTCACAAAATAACACATCACATAGTCGAAGAGTCCATAATAATTAGCAAAATGTTGACACTACATGATGTGTGAGTCATCCCTGGCCCACCTGGAATGATTGAGTAACTGATTTCCAATCAAACTCCCTTATGTGTCTTTTGCTTTCCTCACCCCAGAATTATCACTATCTGGATAATAATGCATCCATAAATATTTCATCATGGTAAACAAGTTTAAGGATTATCGAAGATTTTATTTATTGTAACAGAGTAAGATAATGTATAATCATAACGAAATATCAGAAACTCTGCTTAGAACATTAGGTATCTTCAATAAATTTCATTTGCACAGCCATAATATATACAAATATTTTCTCATGTAATAAAAAGTATGAAGCACAAAATATTGTGTTGGAACACATGCTGAAAGTTTAGCGGTGAAATAAAGAAACTGATCTGAAGGTAAAGGGACCAAGATCATAAAACTGAGACTGGAGACCAGTCTCAAACCTCAAGAATCTATTTGGCTGAAATGGTCACCAGTCACCATTTCAGCCAATCAGATGCTTATAAGATTTGGGATGGGTCTCCTGATTTAGTTTTATGATCCCTTCCTAAGTTCGTGTACATTCAGATCTTGGACATGAATCCAGCATGAATAAAGCGAGCACACCCAGTAGTTTACTACCTTAGTTGCCTTCTATGCAACCAGTCAAAGAGAAATATTGTTGTTTAATTTAATGCGCACGATGCCTGAGCATGATTCAGACTAGGGATAATTATGTCCTAACCAGCTATATATACCTGTCATCCCTGCACTGAAATACAATGAGTGCCGCAGTTCCAAATCTCTGTTTGTTCCGAATATTCACCAATATATAATTATATGCTAAATAGCGAAGAGTGCAATCACAATGAATGAAGCATACATTTCAGACTCTGATATTGATGATCAGATATTGAATTTCTTGTGTAATTTTTCATTCTTGCATTAGCCTCATCAACCACGCATACTTTTTGAAACATATCAAGATCTGGAAGCAACTTGCTAACTGTATTTTCAGCTCAGAATGACTCAAAGCTATCAGATACTTATCTTATTAAGTATTTTAATATCATGCAATGTGTATCAGTACAATTTGAACAAGCACTTGTACTGAATTAAGCCAAATAGTACTGATTTAAGTCATACAGTACTGTGCTTCATGTCATTCAGTACTGCTTATGCCATACAGTACTGTTGTATGTGATACAAAGTATTAAATTATGACATACAGTTTTGTTTTATGACATACAGTTCTTTTCTAGCATATGAGCCACTCTATAAGAAAATGTGTTGACACTCATATTTATAAATGGAGTCAACTAGATGGGTGTTCAGTTGAACACTTGTGTCGCCCTCTGGTGCTATGTCGGAATAAAAATGGAAGTACAAAAAGTGGCATAACTCCATCAAAGAATTTGGCATCATCATGAGCATGTTGTCATAAGCAATATAATTTGAATGTTAAGAAATGACAAAGTTATAGCCAACGTTAAGTATTCGTGTAAAAATCCAAGTACAAAAAGGGGCATAACTCCATCAAATGTGACCTTGACCTTGAGAATTTGGCATCATCTCGAGCGTGTTGTCATAAGCAATATAATTTGAAAGTTTGATAAAGAAATATTAAGAAATGGCAAAGTTAAAGCCAACGTTAAGTTTTCCTGATGGACGGACAAAGCGGTCCCTATGTATCGCCATTTCTTCTAAAGGGCGACACAAAAAATGAGCTGATAATTTAAATTTAACACACTGCGAGGCAATAGAATAAAACTTCCATTGGAAATAACACAAAAAATGCACGAAATCAAAATGGGGGGACATTTTCTGAACTTAAGGAAAAATCAGCAAAGAAAAAATCTCCCAACACAATTTCTCTAGAAGTCGCACATAAGGTTTACCTAATGTAATGAACATGCAGGCTATCTGAACCACTGTATGTGTTCTTATATTAAATGCATATTTTTATGTTTGATTTTTTCGCAGTTTTACACCAAGTACAGAAGCTGCCAATACTTCACAAGATTGTAACTTACCATCATAAATATAACTGTTAGTTATGTATAAAACTCATGTAAAATACCGTATGTACAGTATATCTCAGAAAAAGAACATTGTTAGTTTAAGTAAATACAGAAATATGTTGAGTCAAAATAGATGAATTAAAACACTTATGATTTCAGAGAGCCTGCTAGAAGACAAGTAAGTGCCAAGTGGATAAGGAAGATTGTCCCAACACCCTACAGACACGGCACAGCAAGTAACAGTCTAATGTTACATACCAGGCACAATAAAACATTGGACAATATTCTCACTTGGAGATCAGTCTCCAAGGTTATAAGACTGTGACTAAAAACTGGTCTCAGATCTAAGCAATTTGGGTCAAAGATAATAAAACTGAGACTGGATAATGATCACTGGCATATGATTGGTTGAAATTGAATTTAGATTCCAAACTGACCAATCACATCCCAGGGTTTTGGGACTGGTCTCAAATCTCAGTTTTATGATCTCTGGCACAGATTGGTTGAAAAACCTAGACTAATGTGACCAATGGAAAGACCAGTATAAATTCTCAGTTTTATAACATTGAGTTCTGTTGCTTTTCCATTAATTTTATGAAAATGGTTTTTAAAGAATGAGAATCTAATTATGCAGCAAAAGTAGAGCTACATCATCAGGGCTCTGCCTAGGCTAAAAATTTAGGGAGAAGTGAGTCGCGACGACTCGCATGCCGCTTTAAAGTATACAAGCATGTTGATTTAAACAGATCTGATATTCAAGTTAGTCATTTGCAGCAGCAGCAAATAAAACTTATACACATTTAAAATAGCGTGGAGCAAGTTTATTTTATAAAATTTTAATGCTGATATAAACTGAATAGAATCGTGTCATGATAAACTATTTTGTATAAACAAATTATATACTTGTTCAAAAATCTCTAGCTGATGCTGTTCAGTACTATTCTTAATCAACGTCTGTATTCCTGAATTCTTTAATTATTTGCGTAGATTTAATATATCTATAGGTTATCAAAATAAGACTTTAATGCCTGATGTTGCAGGTGATTAGCCTAACAAGTTAGAGTTAATCTAGTTCAACACTAATCATCATAAACCACCTTATACATAAGCCGGTAATACATTTAAAAGAAAATATTTTGGAGGATATTTTAAATAAAAAATTAAAATATTGCCTAAGAACAATTGCTGCGTTGATGTTTTAACAAAATTTTCTCGTCAGGACTTTTATTAACTATGTCCTTGTATAAAATGGCAAAATGTAGTTTCTTTTTATTACCTCCCTTTATTTTATTGCGCTTATTTTTTGATGATTTTTGCAAGATTTTCAATTATTTATTAATGTAACTTTAATCAGTTAGCTGATAGCCTGAAACAGTTTAAGTTGAAATCAACTTTTTACAGCTTTTCAGTTGTTTGCTTCTTTGTTAATTGAAAGACAAAGGACGACCTGTCAGACAACCGCTTACACAAAAGAATGACTAGTTTTAACTGGTAATCCTTGTACAAACAATCAATTATGAGACAAGAGGGAATCATGCTGATTGGGGTTAATTGGTAATTTGAACACTGACAGACTTGACAGTTTTAATGATGCTGCCATTGGACAAAAGTTAGTTCAGCATATCGGAGATCGGCGAATCACTGTGCACGCTGGTATTTTTATTGGTCTAGAAGGCGGGCATTTCGTAAATCGGGTGGAGCGTAGTGAACAGATCGAATGTCATCGAACAAAATATTATTTTTATGATTTTTGTTAGGGCGAAGTTTGGAAAGTAAAGGCGATGATGTCGCCCGAATTGCCCAGTAAGCAGAGCCCTGATCATGATCCAAAGAAGGGGGAAAAACAGGCAAAACTGTTTGTGGGAGATTGGCACAACAAGTCCCTTGATCATACAACTTTATTCATACTCAACTCTAGTTTTGTCCACAAAATTTGCAACCAGAAAATCAACAACTTTGACAAATTTGCTAAACAAATTAATATAGCTTCAATGATAACACTTTTTAGATTAAAATATTTGCAGTTAAAATATTAAAATATAAAAAGCCATATTCAAAGTTTCCTCTTTTACAGCACTGAGCAGTGAGCATGAACAAAGTTCTATAACCTAGGGTCATATCACAGGGATCGGGGGTCACACAGGGAGTGTTAGTAGTTCTGAATGGAAGACAAAAACTACATGCCCCTGTTATTATATCTTTTTATCACATAAACATTAAGGGCTCTTCATGATTTTCTGTTTACATTATTTCATTTAGAAAATTTAACAGAAATGCAAGAGAAAATCTAAAATAACATGACTATTTGCATAAAGTTTTTTTCCCTGGCTATCAATACATTGAGACTGGAGAGAAGGGGAATGAGAATGGGTTGGGGTGCATAAACTGCTATATATTGAAAGCAGAGAGCACAATTACTACATGTTTATATTTAATAAGGGATAACACTTGGGCCCATACAGCATTCTGATATTTTAAGTGGCTGAAGAATAACTCGGGATAACTGCCCATGTTGACATTCCCGCTTCAACAAATTCCAATAAGATCTTTGCTCAAGATCATAAAACAAAATCTGGAGATCAGTCTCAAATCTCAAGGATCTGATTGGCTGAAAGGGCAACCAGTCGCCATTTCAGCCAATCAGATCCTTGAGATTTGAGACTGATCTCAAAGCTTAGTTTTATGATCTTTGACCCTGATACCATCTTACAAGCAGGTAGGAAATTTAAATCAAAAATGCTTGAAGCATGTAACAGAGTATATGACATTGTATTCTGTGGACATAAAAGTTGACATGCTACTGTTTTTTTTTTCAGAATCAAATATTAATTATTAAAGTGATTAAACAGAAAACTTGTTGAATTTCTATCGTACAGTGAAAATGTCTTCAACATTAAACACACATTTCCATTGAAAATTGCATCTCATTTATTAAAATCTGGAAACAGTAGCATGTTATTGTTAATGTTAACAAAGATGATGGATAAGCATAGCTTTTAGGTGAACATAAATGACTGAATAATACATAATCAGATTTTATATTGAGGCTACATTCACAAATCTGTTTTTTCTTCTTTGCTTAATGCCAGAATAGACAAAAATGAGCCATCATTTTACTACATTTCCTCACTGTTATTTTGCAGAATCTTACATAACCCTGCTCAATTTTATTGATTTCATTTTCACCATTGTGTTTACAAATGTAAAACCAAATAAGATTTTGATATTTCTTAGTATATCCTGTGCCCAAATTTTGAAAGAGGAAATGGAACAGATGAGTGTGTGCTAAAATATTCTAGCTTAACCAAATTTCTTCCAATTAAGTATGTTATTGACACTGTAACAAACCTTACAAAACATTCTTAAATATAATCAATTTGATCTGCTTTCAATCCAATACTGAAAATTCATTACCCCTTTACTTCAAATACATAGGTTTTATTGTGCATGTGGCCCATTTAGATTCAGATCAGCTCACATTATTTGCTGTCCCATCAGGATCTACAGTCAAATCTGTATTAAGCAGTCACCCAAGGGAGTGACAAAATTTGCTGCTTAATACAGGTGGCTGTTTAAGACACATAAATATGAGAACAAAATGTCAGTTTAGGAAATATTCAAACTGGCTGTTTAAGACAGGTGGTTGCTAAGTCAGGTTTAACTGAACATTACTCACTCTTAGATTCATAAAATACTTTTAAACAAGAAGTTATGAGAGCAGTTTTAGATCAAACAGTATGGTGTGCCGGCTTCTCTGGATCTAAGTGGTTGCACATGTGATAAAACCTGTATATATGGAGAAAAGGGTTAAATGACCTCAGTCTTGATTGAGATTTGAACCTACAATCTCCAGGGCCCAAGATCATAAAACTGAGATTGGAGACCAGTCTCAAATCTCCAGTGAAACTCTATATGCCTCCCACTTTGTGGGGGCATAAAAATAAATATTGGTGAAGAAAGGTCAGACAAGATTTAAACCCTGATAACCATAAAAAACAAACCACAACTCTAAACATTATCATATTTCTTTGAGTGAACGTAGCACATAATTACTTCTCAATGCAGGGATTTTCACTTACCCTGGAGTGTATTCAATTAAAAATCATGAGTAGGGTTCCTTTTTTAGTCCAAAAAATGTTTTTGATTTAAGAAATTTTGCACCTTCCATATGCTGACCCAAACTCATGATAAGAAATTTCAATCCCTATATTGAACATGGCAATATACAATTTTCAAGACGTGTGTGTTAAATTATTATTATTATGTTACACATGATTGTAATGACAAGTACAGATGAACTTGATAACATGTACAACCTTATATGGTATTTTTCATCTCTCTAACTTACTTGTACGCTGATAAATTATTCATATCAAAGTTTCAATGGAATCTAGACTGAAGGTTATAAAGCTGAGATTAGAAATCAGTCTCAAATCTCAAGCATCTGATTGGCTGAAATGGCGACTGGTCGCCATTTCAGCCAATCAGCTGCTTGAGATTTTAGACTGATTTCCAAACTCAGTTTTATAACCTTCAACCCTGAGCTTCAAGACATAGTTTATTATATTGCAAAGAAAAGAAAAAAGCACGAAACTGAGAACTTACCTCTTCATCTTTGAACCAGGCGAGACTTTCAGCGGTGAGAACAAACCAGAATTCTTTCGAGCCACCTTTCATAAAACTAATGTTATGTAAAGTTAACCAGCCTTTACGTATAACCTGAAGTAGAAACAGCAATCAGACATGTAACAAGGAATCAGAAATAAAACTCGATTGAACAAGTCTTCAGAAATCAGAACATGTAAAGTCAATAGTGTAGACAGAAATCAGAACATGTAAAGTCAATAGTGTAGACAGAAATCAGAACATGTAAAGTCAATAGTGTAGACAGAAATCAGAACATGTAAAGTCAATAGTGTAGACAGAAATCAGAACATGTAAAGTCAATAGTGTAGACAGAAATCAGAACATGTAAAGTCAATAGTGTAGACAGAAATCAGAACATGTAAAGTCAATAGTGTAGACAGAAATCAGAACATGTAAAGTCAATAGTGTAGACAGAAATCAGAACATGTAAAGTCAATAGTGTAGATTGAATTCAAGGATACTTCTGTTGTCCGACGTAATCTGTGTATGTTGAACATGTCTTAATTGAGTTGTGTCACCAACAATCTGGACTAAGCATTTTACAGTATTTAACAAGTTCTTGTCCATACAGTACTGAAACTTTCTGGCACTTTCAGTTACTGTGATATCTTTTAATTATGCTGGAACACAAGCAGTTGACTTTATAACAGACAGGGTTGAATAAACATAGTTCAATACATTCTCAAGTACTCAGTTTTCCTTAGTGTTTTATTTCAAACAATTACACCAGTGTGAATTTTGTTCACCATGATTCTGTGATATAGTGTTTAGTTCTATTAAAAATTGAACTTTCTGTAACGAGATAGATGTCGTCTGCTGCAAAGTAAATGGATCAACTGTGTAAGCATGTGGACAAAGAAGTTGAAGATATTCTATTGATTTTGAACATTCAATTTACCGAAAAATACAGCAACAGATAACCTTTTCCAAACTTTTTGTTTTTGAGCCATGTAATCCAATGTTGGGGGACATGTTACCCATCATAAAATTATGAATTATATATCATAGTAACAGTAACTAAATAGCCTAAAAGGCCAAAATAAAGGAAACTAAATCATAACTCATAGAACAAGAAAGCAAACAATGCAAAACCAGGTTTTCTTCTGAAATTTTAACCCTTTCCTGTATAGACACACCTTTATTGCTAGGGCGAACAGTTTAGATCCAGATCAGACAGATGTGCCGGCTGATCTGGATCTACACTGGTCGCACATGCGTAAAAATGCGTATCTATACAGGAGAGGGTTAAGTAATAAGGGGCTTGCATGGTTACTGAGAAAAAGTGAACTTCAACGATAGACCTAATGAAATGTTGATGCCCACCAGCCCACAACATTCCCAATTCTACTTACCAGGGTTTTCCAAAGAAAACCTGGTTAATAAAATGACAAATTGATAAAAACTTGGCAATTTTTTATGCTAACACCTTACATGCCAAATTGGGCCATTTGTTACACTATTTAGTGCTCCTACTCTTAAAGGGATGCTACCTTCATAAGGCTCCAACTGCATCTGCAAAATTTTGTTTAGTAACATACAAAGTGAAAATTATTAATTAAAGTCACTTCTTTTTACAAAATCATGTCACTACAAAATCTTTTTTATACTAGATGGGTGTTCAGTTGAACACTTGTGTCGCTCTCTTGTACTATGTCAGAATAAAAAATCCATGAAGAAAAGGGACGATACTTCATCAAATGTGAGCTTGACCTTAAGATTTAAGCATCATCATGAACGTGTTTCATAAGCAATATAATTTGAAACTTTGATGAAGAAATATTTAGAAATGGCAAAGTTATAGCCAAAGTTTTAAGAAAGTATGGACTGACAGACAGACAGAGTGATTTCGATATATGACCTTTTATTCGAAAGAGCATTACAAAAATTATCCATTTACTTTGCAGCAGGCTTTAGCATGTATGTTATGAAATAAATTCTGTTCTGTTCTAATGAGCAAAAACTTTCCTAGAGTAACAAATAACAAAAAAACAACTACAATTCCTATTTTAGAGTAACTTATTTTATAACTAGTTAAAACAGTTCCTTGTACCTTCATATCATGATGTTATACAAGGTATAGTTTACTTACTTGATTACCAACTTTTCTTTTTGTTGTATTATCAGACTTCTGCTGTGCACTGAAAGGAAAGTCAGTAGTGGCATGAGTAACATAAAAAAATCTTAACTTGCATAATATTATGTAAATAGTAGAAATCAAGGTGAGCGGAATCCAATCTGATCTGGATCTACACTGTTGGCTGCTTTCTTAGAAATAGAATAATGAATCTAAAAGCAAACATTTCTGATCCTGATATGATGGCACTTATGTAAAGATCCAGGCCGACTGATCCTGATCCACACTGAATGTGAAACGCCTTTTTTCCATGGAGTAGAGAGTAAATCAACACTGGATATCCAACACTGACATGTTGTTTGTTTACACCTTTCATACCTGTAGGGTGGCTGATAACTGTATTTTTATTTCTTTTTTTAATATTTCAGTTAAAATTAAACTATGTACCAACCAATAAAACTATAAACTACATTTTATACAATTTACAATTTTTAAAACTATTTCAGTTATATTATTTCAGTTATATTTAATAACTATTTCAGTTATATTCAATAACTATTTCAGTTATATTCAATAACTATTTCAGTTATAACTGTTTCAGTTATATTCAATAACTATTTCAGTTATATTCAATAACTATTTCAGTTATATTCAATAACTATTTCAGTTATATTCAAACCACCTTAACATCTATGCAGAACAGATCTGAATCCACACAACTCGCATCTTGGTAAGAAATTATCAAATGAATCTGAAAGTAAAAATTGTAGATCCTGCTCTGTCTGCACAAAAGTGCTGGCTGATCTGGATCTACCCTGGTTGCATATATATGGAATAGGAGCTTAATGTGGTAAACACTTAGTCCTAGTTGTGTATGTCTGATGTACTTACTTAGCGAAGCCTATGAAGTCTTCATGGTTGGTGTTCATATAGGACAGTTGTATATCAACTAACAACATCACTTGTTCTTTACACCTTGCTTCTCGTTCTCGAACACATGTGTTGACTATTCTCTCCGTTTCCTCACGAAGACGTGGATAACGATTCATCTATAATATCAAATAATAATGCTTGTAAAATCTTGTTTACGTTTCTATTAATTTTTGTGGTTTCCATGTTTACAAGGGTTTCACTTAAATATAAAATTCATGGGTCAAAATGATACACCAATGTCAATTCTGAGGTTCAAAGAAATGTTACATTATGTATTACATTGAGTCATGGGTTGAATTTCTTATTTGATGGCTTTCAAAGTTCCTTTTTCATCTATTTATACATAGATTGTTAAAAGTAAGAAGACAATTCCTATCAATGTTTTGTCAAAAGTATTTAAGTGTTTCTTAACGATGGCTTCAAATACCATGCAGGTGTAAACAGACCCATTCTGATACCATGGATATTTTTAATTGCCTAACTTATCTCTCGACGCAGTTTAGAGTTTAGTGTTGTGGATTTTTAATGGTTAATGATTATTAATGGTCAATGTATACTGAAAGGATAAAGAAACGCAGGGTAACATTTGTTCCGATATATTAAGAACGCGTTCTCCAAATAAAGTGAAACTTTGTGTATTGAGTTATTAGGTCATGATACACCTTAACATGTGTCGAAAGTGAATAAAACTTGTCTCCACTGCCTCAGTGTAAACCGTCGTGGAGCATGAGCTTTCGAACCTGCCTATCCAATTGTTACCCTGCGTTTCTTTATCCTTTCAGTATATATCAAGGATTAAGTCTTGTTGGATCTTTCTGTCACCAATTAGAGGGAAACTGCCTACCTTTTCTGTATTTTTATGGATGACATTTGTTAATTCTGAGATAACCATGTCGACACACTTTAACGACGGAGGTCGTAGTTTCTCTATTTGTTTCTTAACAATGGCTTCAAACGCCATGTCAGGTGTAAACAGACCCGTTCTGATACCATGGATATTTTTAATTGCGTAACTTATCTCTCGACGCAGTTCTTTTTCATCAAATTCCATCTGAAAAGCGTTAAAAGAAACTTGTTAATAGTATACCACAAAGACTACAGTTGCAGTGGTTTAACTCTGCCAATGGAATATGGCTGATAACCCATGGACAAAAAGAGTAAATCCAGATCATCCAGCACATCTGCGATGTCTGATCAGGATTTACACTTTTTACTTTTGGGTTGGTTCTAACCAACAAGAGAACAGTGTAGCTCTGAATAAAACAGCACAAACTTATATTCTGGACTATTTCAAACTGGTAATTACATTTCAAAAGCATCAGAATAAGAGTTTGTCTGGTAAAACTTATGGTCAGATATTTCGATAGAGAAATATGAACAGTTGTCTATGTGAATATTTGAATACATGTTCGGATAACCCAGGCGAATATTCAAATAGCAGTTTCAGTATTGGTTTCAATCCCTAATTTTATATTCAAAATAGATATGAGCCATTACTGTTCTTTTACTGGTAGTTTGGGCTTCACCTCCAGCAAGTCAACTGCAAATAATAAATACGAAGTTTTTAGCGGGCAAACATTTTAGATCCCGATCAGACGGTACGGATGGCGGCTGATCGGGATCTAAACTGTTCCCTGTTTGATCCGTTAGGTTATTTCCGACCAAAATGCGACCAGTGCAAATTCTGATTAAACGGCACGGACGTGCCGGGTGATCAGGATGTACACTGGTCGCACATGTGTAAAAATGCGTTTATGGAGGCAAGGGTTAAAAGATAATGAATTTGCCAAATTAGTATATTTAATATTAAGTGTATTTTGAAACAGTAACGCAGTGAATGTCAAATAAACAATTCTAAGTGATTTTTTACAGTTGTGTACTCCACTGACCATGTTTTTATCTGTAAATCTTTTAAAAGCAGCTGATATAATAATAGTATGTCATGCCATTTCTGACCTTATTTTATCAATACAAGCATACTGAATGGATGAAATCCAACATAAAGCCCCATACCCTTTACAAGCAGCTGACACAACCAATCATTCACAACGTATCATTCATTGATTTACTAAATAGTTAATTGTTAATGGCATAGTTAGCCTATATATTGAACCCAAATTCAAATTCAGGTTTTTCCATATTTTTCTGTTGTGTTTTTTTCCATACCTATGTGTCTTTTTTCATGCCGTTGCTCTTTTTATTAATGTCATTACTATATAAACTTAAGAATTTATAATTTTGGGACGGGCTGTCTCTAATGCTGATATAACTTGTAGCCCAACCCATTTGCTATTTTATTTTATTTATTTGATTGTACATTTACATGTGTAATGTATATAAAATAGAGTAATAAAATATGTTTAAACTAAACTAACTGAACCAGTGACTCTAGTGTTGAAAATGATGTGGCTGGTCAAAGGTAATGGGTATCTACAATTATTCCTGGTTTAATAAGATAACAGTTTAACAAAAGAGGTGATAAATTATGTACCTTAACTAATTCAAATGGGAATCTCTCGTAGAAGATACGGTTAATTTTGGCTCCTCCAGAGAGTTCCTTCATGCTGATCTGAGCCCCGGACCCCTCAATGTTCTTCTCAAAGTCCAGTCCAAACTGTTGTACCATCCTGCAAACATTATCAAGGATTTGTTAAATTAAATGTTTTTTATCTACTTAACCCTTTCCCGTACAGAAACACCTTTATTGCTAGGGCGAACAGTTTAGATCCAGATCAGCTGGCACATCCATGCCGTCTGATCAGGATCTAAACTGTTCGCTTTCTGATTCATTAGGTTATTTCTGACCAAAATGCGACCAGTGCAGATCCGGATCAGATGGCACAGATGTGCCGGCTGATCTGGATCTACACTGGTCGCACATGCGTAAAAATGCGTATCTATACAGAAGGTTAACCCTTTTCTCCATATATTCACCTTTCTGGCGTAGTGTAGATCCAGAACAGCCAGAACATCTAGACGTTTAAGTTCTAATTAAGAAGCACATCCAGATTTCTGAGAATATTTGGCAATAAGAAGATACAAAAATCCTGTAACCATGTTTTTGAATTTCATACTGTTGTGATGTTTTTAAACCAAGATTAAAATCTTTTATCCCAGGTATTATAACAACTTTTTCAGCATTCTGAAGATAATTTGTGGAAAATGTGTCAACTACAGATTCTAACAAACAGAATGTCAACTTAGTGCAACAAGTTGCCTGCTGGCAACAGGTTGAGCCCTCTTTCACATGACCTTTGACCCCTGTGACCTTTACCTTGGAGATATATGTTTCCCAGCAACACTCCAACTCAACGAGGTTAACATACATGCCAAATATCAACAAGATTGCTCAAAAGTTATGGGAGTTTAAAGCTTTCATATGACCATTGACTCTTCTAAGTGTGAGCTTAAACTTTGAGATAGGAGCCTGGGGTTTGTTTGAGACAACTCATTGAGCTTAACATTCATGCCAAATATAATGATTGCTCAATGCATGTTAAAGTTATGGGCTGGACAAGCTTTTACATGACCTCTGACCACTAAGTCTGACCATGACCTCTGAGATGGGAACCTGGGGTTTGCACACAACATGCTATCTCATTGAGGTAAACTTTCACGCCAAATTTTAACAAGATTGCTCAATGTTTTGGGCCAGTAAAATAAGGTCGGACACACTAACAGAAAGACACACTTATGGTTGCATGCTAGCACTAACGCACATAAACTGCACTAACTAGACCTCTAACCTCGAACCTTCTTCTCAGCTCAGCTCACAAATATAACAATCAAGTTACATACTGCATCATGGCTTTAGTCTTCCTGGCCGGATCATCCGGGCGGAAATTTTTGAACTCCTCAACATCTTTCTCAAGGGAGATAAGCTGTGTCTGTAGACGGTTCCGTAGAGCCGGCAGTGTGTCTCTTATATGATTGGTTAGCTGTTGATTCAATATTCTCTGAAAAATAAAACATAACCCACTTAACCCTAAGATACACTTTTATTGTGTGGGCAAACAGTGTAGATCCAGATCAGCAGCACATCTGTGCTGTCTATTTAGGATCTAAACTGGTAGCATTTAGATTCAATGGGTTATTTCTGACAAGATGTGACCAGTGTAGATCAGATCAAAAACAAATGTGGCAGCTGATCTGATTCTACACTGAAAGTGCACGCAAAAAATGTGTATATATAAAGGTTTAAATCATCCCATGCTGGGATTGCAATAGCATTTGAAAACCAGGGATTGTTGGACCACAATTGAGAGTTTTTAACGAGTTAGTCAACTTTTTTTTTATTTATAACACTGTTTATACATAGATACAATATAAATATAATGTTGGCACACATCAACAATTTCCGCGATCATCATGTACTTTTGTAGGTATCGTTGTCAGATAATGATGGTATTGCAGTTTTCATGAGTTGTAAATCCAATTATTATCTACATCGACCCATATAATATTACCTGTAGATAAGGTGTGCCCATTCTGTCAGCCATGTGTCTGTATGACGGATGACTGAGGAAGTATTTGCGCTCGGCAGCAAGAGCTGCCCGGATGTCTTTCTTACCATCTATATCTTTCTGACTTCTGTTCACAACTCCAATGTAACCTGCAAATGTCACATTTATAAATTAAATATAACCCGACTTTATTGGAGCAACATTTTGATGAATGTTACAACAAAAGCTGCTACACTGCAGATATGTACTACAGTAGAGCTCATACACTAGTCAAAAGTTCTAAGTGCACACTTAATAAATGTTGATTTTCCGAACTATTTGATAGAATCTTTCAAAATATTATAATTATAATGAAGGAGTATCAATATCCTATTAACCCACACAAACAAACTGGAATCTGCTTAGCGCAATTAAAAAATAAGAACATGTTCAGCTCACTGGTACACTGATTGCAATTCTCAAGTAAATAATCATTGCATCCACTATAAGTTGTGATCATTTTTTCATCTTTTTATCATCAAAACTCGATGTAAGTCTCAAGGAAATGTTGTGGTTTGTCATTTTATTGCACTTAAATAACTTCCTGTAGCTTCTTAATGGTCCGATGGGGACGATGAGCCAACACGCTCTTCTCTATTTTATTCATAACGTTATAACGTGGATGTCGAGGAGAAAATTCTATTTTCCTCACATTGGTTTTCGCCAAAAGTTTTTTAGTGGTCTAGCAATTTGGGACCATGCAATACTCTATGATAGATGTTTATCAGCCTTTTCAAAAGAAAAAAATATTTATTTCGATAAAATATACCAGTAATTCGGACAGTATTTGTCCGAATAAACATGATTTTCGATTAATAGGGTTTTGAAGTTTAGTTGATTACTTTTAATTTAAGTTTTAGAGTTTTGATAATTGGGCACTTATCAAACAAATTCAATTCTCAAATTTTCGTTTTTACGTTGTTTTTTTCATAAAAATTTAATGACGTAAGAGAGTAACGTCAACGTTCAACGTAAGCAACTTTATCAATCTAGAAAATAATTTCATTTGAATTTTTTCTTATTATGATAAAATATGCAAAAAATGAGGCATTTATTTTTTTATTTACGTATAACATCAGGATGTTTTATAACAAATTAAAAGTAGTGCCAGTCAAGAGCATTTTGCTGGCACTTTCATGGCTTTCAGCCGTCAAACGTTCCATAGTTATAAAACTTTGGGGTGTGTTTTTAGATTGCCCGGCGTTGGTAAACGTGTGGAAAACAAAATCGGATGTAAAAAGTTCAATTTCGATTGCCGAATGGGGATTATGCATAAATAGCGTATGCCGACGTAGATGACGTACTACGTAAAACAAATGCACAGTTTTCAAATAATTTTTTTTGTTTGATCATATTTAACATAATGTCAAACTTTTTTTTGAATTATGATAATTTTACTTTGAGATATTCAACATTGAAAAGTGTGCACTTAGAACTTTTGACGATTGTATATATTTCAGTACCACCCTAACCTTCATACCATCAAACCATGATGACGTTATCAGATCCACAATAAACAACTAGCAAATGAACTTGTTACATTCATCCTACATGTGACATTGATCGCAAACAAAGTTCCACAATAAACGACCAGCAAATGAACTTGTTACGTTAATCAGACATGTTAAATTGATCGAAACAAAGTTCCTGACTCCTCTTTTATGAAAAAAAAAGGTTCCACAGACTACCTTCGAAATACCCACAAACTTTTTTAAGATACATTTTCTTTCGACAAAACAAATTATTGTCCAATCTTTATTATTTTATCAGATGTTGTTTTCAAAGGTTTCTGACTGGTGTTTTAGACTGGTATATTTGCATTTATGAGGGTTAGATACAACTTTCGATAGCTTGAGAGAAAAAAATCCTGAAATTTTAGATATGATGTTTGAGTTTTTCACCGATAATTTAATAGAGCTCTTCAACTCAAGAGGAGAAAACTGAGTGTACCTCTTCTGAGGGGAAGCAGACGGTTCTCCAGAATCTCGCGAGCATCGGTACCCTCGTCCATCAAGTCCAGCTTGGTGATCACACCAATAGTTCGCAAACCTGGCAAATTAAACAGCAACTTGTCACAATATTTCCTGTTAGCATGCCTGACAAAAATTCAGATCAACTGGTGCCACATTTTTATCATAATCAAATGAATACAAACTGAATTTCACTGGTATATTGTAAATATTTCCAATATAAACTTTTATTATGCATCATGTTAAATAAAATTGCTTCACCAAATGATTTTTCTTTTAATTTTGTCAAATGTTGTTATGTTACTATATTAAACTTAATTTCCAAGGAGGTAACCCCGAGGGTTCTCTTTTTCATTAATTGTTTGTGGCGTCTTATTTGAGTTTGACATACTTATAAAAACATGCTCTCTTTTCCTCTTCTTTTTCCCTGCATGGGAAGGCTGTGTTTTGTGCATGTGGGGATTCCTGATATACATATTTCACTTTGTATTATTCTATTTGATTCGTGGTGGTTTAAAATTTATTCACACCCACCAAAAGAATATGCAACATTAAATACGAACCCCTGCATTCGCTATGCAAAGGACATTGGTTATACAGACCACTTTGTGATCAGAACAAAGTTTTCTAAAACCAATAAGTTAAGTTTTAGATTAAAAATTGGTAAACAGGCAGTTTTACTCTAACATGTCTTCTTTGCATGTAGACATAAAATATGATAGTTTACCTCCAGGGTCCACTTCTTTGGCTATCTTCAGAGCGTCAGAGTTGGCGAGATCCGAGTTAGCCGGACTGACAGCCAGGATGAGACAGTTATCCTTGGTGATAAACTCCATCAGCATGCCTCGGATCTGAGCCTCGATGTCAGCCGGCTGGTCTCCCACCGGTACCTTGGTCATACCAGGCAAGTCTATCAACGTCAGGTTCAATACTGTAAGGAAAGAGCCAACCATTATCTCCAGTGTTCCCAAATTACTGATATTCCCAATGCCAAAACCTATACTTCCTCCAAAAATAGATCTTTGAATTCCTAATTTTTTAGTAGAGGAAAAAATAATGAACTAATGTATTTGTCAAGGAAACAGATAAAGACAAATACTTTCTCTAAACATAAGATGCTCATATTTTGGGATGGCAACAAGTATCAAAACTGGTACACGAGTACTCAGATAATCTTCTTATGAAGTACTTCAATGCTCTAAAGATTATAACCTAAGTGAAAGAGATCAAATACATTATGAATTTCAATTTGTGTTCTATCATATTTATGTAACACATTTCTCCATATAAATAAAGATTAATTAAAAAGAAACTTATGTTTGATTTTTTTCTTGTTTTCTTACTTTTATAATATATATTTCATACAAAGCAATAAAACTATCCAAGTTACAGCACATGTCTGAGAGAAGAAAGGAGCATGTATATGAAAGTCTCATAAATCAGTAATGTTTTATGATGGTAAATCAGTAAGAGAATACATTTTAAACATACCATGTGGGGAGTGGACCCTCAAATTGATCGGAATGTTGGATATGCCTTTGTTGCTTCCTGTCACACGGTCCGTCTCCGCCTCAATCTCTTTACGCACCAAATCGAAGTCCACATACTTCTTCCCTTTCTGGTGTAAGAACTCGGCATGCTCTGTCAACAAATGTAAGTTGTAACATGTTCTCATCAAAATATCTCATGAAAATGATTTGCAACATCTTGCATTAAAACACAAACCTGAAATTAGCCCTCTATTCCATAAACACACCTTTAATCAAAATAGCAACCACTGCAGATACAGATTAGAGTGCCAATCTGTGCACTTTAATCTGCATCTAAATAAATTGTCACTATGAGGCCCGAAATATAATGAACAAAAATGAAAACTTTTAAATTTCAATATTTTGTTTAGTAAAGATATATTTTATGTTTCATTTAAGTTGTGGTATTTACACATATCTGGACATTTGATAAAACGGGAATATGTTGTTATCTTTTCACAGAGTCAATGTTATCCTCCCTTTCCTGGTCTGAAGGTTATAAAACTGAGATGGGAAACCAGTCTCAAATCTCAAGCATCTGATTGGCTGAAATGGCGACCAGTCGCCATTTCAGCTAATCAGATGCTTGAGATTTTAGACTGGTTTCTATGCTCAGTTTTATAACCTTAGGCACTGAATAATGATGAGAATGATAATGTCAAAAAATAAAGTCTCAAAAAGATTATCTGACTGTCAAATTTAGAAGTTTATGGCATTTAAAGAAGGATAAACACAATCTTTACAACCGAATGATGCAAACAAATAAGATAACGTTACATAAATATTCCTTTTAGCAAATCATCTCCCTTTAAATTAAAATCAGAACAAAACCTTAATGTTCCACAACCACATGTATTTCTGTGTTTCTATTTTTTAAACCTATAAATCCTGAACTGACAACTTTTAAGATAAACATATTGGTGAATAAATTCCTCCAGAAATTTGTATTCACTGATAAAGTGACATCATTTGTGTAATTTAATGAGTTTTCCATGTTATTTTTGTCTAGTTTTCATTTTGGCTCAGTATAATCTAATTAGTATAAAGTTGAACAGTGGTGATCTAGATCAGACTGCAAGGATGTGCACAAAGATTGGGAATTACACTGGTTGTACATGGGAAATAGGCTATATCCATACAGTAAAGGGGCAAGACATCGTTGCTCATCCCTTACAAATGGTACCTTCAATATGCAGGTTACAAATGGTTAGACACATATTTTGTCACAGTGAGCTTGAGTTACATGAAAGCAGATGTCAATTATGTATTATGTTGATATTTGGAATTGTTGACTCACCTGTGTTTGAATTAATGAGCTGTAAAACCAGCGGTCTTCTTGTGACGATTCCACTTCCTCTGGGCAGAAAATCCCTGAAATATAACACGATGTATAAGCTATCGAATCACTGAATGACTTCTTTCATGCCCATAGAAATGGACTATCTTAACCTTTTATTGCCAGAAAAAAGGTCTTATTATGTGTTACCAGTGTTGATCCACATCATTGGGAATATTCCTGCCATCTGATCTGGATCTACACTGGTTGCTTCTAGGTCTGAAATAACCTAATGAACAATAAGGCAGACATTGTAGATCCTAATCAGCCAGCATGGATGCATCATTATGAACTGGAATGTCAGGTGTAGTGGAACCCTGACAGTTCATTTTTAGATTCATTATGTTATTTCTGACAAAACAGCAAACAATGTTTATCCAGATTAGGGTTGAAGGTTATAAAGCTGAGATTGGAAACCAGTCTCAAATCTCAAGCATCTGATTGGCTGAAATGGTGACCAGTCGCCATTTCAGCCAATCAGATGCTTGAGACTTGAAACTGGTTTCAATGCTCAGTTTTATAACCTTGGGCACAGGCTACATGGCTTCACCTATATAGATTCCACACGTGAGAAAAGCCACATCTTTGGAATAAAGGTATAAAATGCCACTGCAACATGATCTGAAGAAAGTGTGTGGCAAGCAATTAGTATAAAAGTAAAAGATCAGTTTAAATCTATTTTGTTTAAAATTTCCTAATATATCTGTTACTATTGCTAGGGAATCCTTTTTAGTATACATGTACCTGTATTTGTATTTTAATTCAATTACATTAAACTAGCTTTTACAGAGGAATGTTTTCCATTACAATTAGGTATTTGTCATTACTTTGAAAAGAGATGAATAGTTTCATGCAAACTGAAATCCGAAAAATTTCCAATTTAAATCAAACATATTTAATATCCTTATTTAGTAACATTTAAGTTGCTATGCATGTATTTGCAATGCAGAAAACATTTTACCATTTTCAAATTACAAATTTATTTTAAATGTACTCATTATGCAGACATGTGTACTGTATCAAGCTAACATGTCAGCTTCAATGCATGTTATCAACAAATACTGCACTGATCTAGAAGTCTGATAAGTTATCATGTACAAGTACTAGTATACCCATTAAGTGACATTAATCCTTTACCCTATATTATATTTTATAAGCATGTTAATGCATGTTCAAACCAGTGTAGATCTAGTCAATCAGTCGGCACATTTGTACCATCTGATCAGAGTCTGCACTATTCGCTTTCTGAAATTTAACCTCTTGAAACACTTTCAAATGTCATTTCACTGAAATCAGCTTTTTTTAGAACTCAGTGGTTCATAAATACATGTAGTAGTCCTGGACCATAAATTTAAAGCTGAAAATAACTGCTTTTACTGTGAATTGATTTAAAAATACAACCAGCAAGCAACCCAATCTATATGTTAATTAATTAACAACGGGGTATTATATGAACTTGGACTGGCTTATTAAATCTGGATTGTATATATTTTTTATTTGTAACTAACCACCAAGTGGGCATGCATGCATGGTCCACCTAGTAGGCATGCATGCATGGTCCACCTGGTGGACCATGCATGCATGGTCCACTTGGTGGGCCATGCATGCATGGTCCACCTGGTGGGCCATGCACGCATGCCCACTTGGTGGACCATGCATGCATGCCTACTTGGTTGACCATGCATGCATGCCAACTTGGTGGTTAGTTACAAATAAAAAATATATACAATCCAGATTTAATAAGCCAGTCCAAGTTCATATAATACACTGTTTAACCAAACTGAAGATCTAAATTTACCCCAAGAAAACTAAACAAAGACAATCTTCCAGTAAAATCATAGAATCGGACAATGATACATTGTATCTACAGAGCAACTTTGAAAATATATTAATCATGTCACAAGATTATAAAACTGATAATGAAAACCAGTCTCAAATCTCAAGCATCTGATTGGCTGAAATGGCGACTGGTCACCATTTCAGCCAATCAGATGCTTGAGATTTGAGACTGGTTTTCAATCTCAGTTTATAACCTTCAGCACACGTCTCTGCATTGACCAAACTTAAAAACGCTCCAGGGTTACAGCCCAATACCAAACATATATATTGATCTGTATTGTATAAACTTCTCTACAAACTCTACCAAACAAGACAGTGAATCTTCAATGGAAATGCCAATATTGATTCTAATGCTGCCATTTCCTCAAAGAAACAACTAGACTCAGACTACCATCAGTTGTTTTTGTTTACCAAATATCAGGGTCCAAAATCATAAAACTAAGTTTGGAGATCAGTCTCAAATCTCAAGTATCTGATTGGCTGAAATGGGGACTGGTCGCCATTTCAGCCAATCAGATGCTTGAGATTTGAGACTGATCTCCAAACTTAGTTTTATGTTCTTGGGCCCAGGCTAAAACAATTTATCTTTAGTGTAACTGACACCAACACTTCTAATTCATTCTACCTCCATATGAATTTTTATCTGCTATTTAATTAAAGCCCCAGCCCTAAACTTAAGTATGAATATACTATTGAAAAATCATATTTGTCGATATAGACTCCAATATATAAACTCTCTAACAGAACACAAAAGGTCCTAATGAATTCTTTCTTACAGACAGGGTTTTCAATGATATTGTTAAATTATGGTTAACAAACTTTTAAGAAGCTAAATATAATGGAGCTATATTTAGCACCGACGAAGAGACCACTTCATGCGCGATCTCGATTTTTGTGACGTTTCGGAAATCCTATTTTTGCTTTTAGTCGCGCAGACCAAATTTATTTTAGTAAATTAAAATTTTATTAGCCCGAACTAATGCTGCAAATTTGTGCCTATAGTTCCAAATACATGTAATATTCATACAAGAGCGGGTTAAACTGAAGTAATGACACTTTAAGATCTGATATTTCTTTACATTCTTTTTGTTTCTATTACTTTTACTATGTGCAACCAATGTAGATCCAATCCTGCCTAGGTAGAATCTACGCACTGGGCATAAATAACCTAATTAATTTAAAACTGAGTAGTATGTCAATAACAGTTACATATTTTAAATGTTTTAAAACTGTCAACTTTTTTCATTTAAAATAATCCTAAGGGAAATTGTCAATGAATAAAGTTTGTTCACTTGTTTATTACCATGTTTTGGCCTATAGCCTTTATCAAAATAATATTTATAAATGAAAACCTATCACATTTCTTTCTTTTTTCACAACCACAATTCAAGAGGTAAATCAAATATTTGATTTTAGCTACATGTACCATTCCAGTATGTATAATAATGTTAAATAATTAAAATAATAAATGTGGGAAATGGTTAACTGTTGTAAATTTTATATAATTTAAAATTTGAAAGTTGTTTCCAACGTCAGAATAAATATATTTGGTAATTTCAGTAGACAAACTAATAACAGCCGTTTCAAATAGTTATTGTTAGTTCCAGTTTCAGCAAAAACTGGGGAGATTATTTTCTGACTTTATTTACATTTATCGACATTGGAAATTTAATAATGTTTCCCAGAAGCTATTTAAAACTAGTAACTGGGTTAAACTCTTATTCATTCTGCAAATTAAGCCAATTATTTTGCTTTTATTCCAGAACACATATATATGGATATTGGTTAAGGAGTTAAAATTTAAAAATAATAAACAAATGTATCAAAGTAGCAATACAGACAAGAAACTCGCAAGGGTGAAATGGATCCCATGTCATTTCTCATAAACAAAAATAAAGCCCTATAGACTATTAAAAAGAAGTGGCCAGGGAAATTAAAGCACAATTTGTGCACACAATGAAACTTCAATTTGAAAAACAGGATTCTCTTTGTTTAAAAATTTTCATTTTGATCTTTACACTAAGTGAAAAACTACTTTAAATGATGTTTTTGTAAATAAATCCAACAGATGCACTTTTAAGATTTTATGATGATGGCTAGAAGTTAAGGGCTGAATGAAGTTGTTATGTTGTTGTTGTTTTTTAATTTTTGGAAATGTTTGTTCAAAGGTTCCATTTGACCTTTGAAACAGGGGCTTTACCATTGAAATTCCAAGAAATGCCCATTTTGACCCTTGAGTATTTTAACCAATGGGTCAAATTTCTTTATAATATAAAAGTTCTTTATAATATATAAGGAACAATTGTTTTGATCTGCAAAATATGGCACTGATATATCATTATGACCCTTTAATTTCAAGTGAAACTCCTGATTTGTCTAAATATTCATATTCCATTTGTTGCTGTTGTTTTTCATGTCTCACATACCAGACTGACAAAAATATAAAATATCCATCTATGCCAGCTGATCTGGATTTACACTGGTCGCAGACGTGTAAAAATGCCTATATATGGAGGAAAGGGTTAAATTCAAATTTTAGAAATATAAGTGAACAATATGTATCAGAACATTGGTACAGAAAAACAATTTCAAGAGAAACAATTTTTTTTACAAAGGGTTATTTTCATGTACATGTCATATATGTTAATACAAAATTAAACCAACTGTCGCAATTTATGAATTTTGAGGAAGAATGAGCAGCCTCAACCAGGACACAAACCTCCGGCTTACCATGCTGATGCTCTACTTATTGAGCTACAGAGGCTGCCTGATGCTTATTCTACAACATTCCTCCCCACGTACACAAGATATTTCCAATTTACTTGGCAAATGTCCACAAAGGACAGCTCAGGTTAGGGCCAAAAACCCCAGCAAGTGCTTTGCCCGAATGAACTTCAAGGTTAATTCTCCATGTTATCTACACCAATTTGGCAGTTTTGATCAAGAAATGAGTACTTGACTGGATCTTCGACTTACCATGTTGGCACTACTGATCAAGCTACCAAGCCAAGGCCACCTCATTTTAATTCTACTACACAATAAATAACAATTAAAACAATTATGCTTAATAATAATATTAATGTATACAAATACCGTATTCCAGAGGTGTAGAATTCCACTCGACCGCTCGCCATGGCGAGTAAATGATCCGTTGGGTCGAGCAAAGCGGCTGAAACACTCGACCGACCGGGCAAGTAAATTTTTCAGCAAAGCACATGTGTTTTCTTTGAAAAATGAAATATGTTCACTTTGTTTTACAAAATACAATTTGATTTCCGGAATTTCGGTCGATTTCCAGTGTATTCGGAACGTTTCTGATGTAAAGGTAACAGCAGCGATTTATTTTTATCCTCATTGGGTTTCCCAAATCAGAACGAGGCTGCAAGTGCACGTATTTTCCCGCTGTATGTCAAAAATTATGTAGAAACAAATGAAGATAATGTGATGATGAAAAGCGAGAGCGAGCAAGAAAGTAAGAAAGAGATAGAACGAAAAGAAAAACGAAAATTGCAACAGAAAGAGTATTTTATTTAAAATGTAAGGGCGAGTGTACTTTCTGTAAGGGCGAGTGCACTTACTCATTCACTCGACCTGCAGGGCGAGTGGGTCAAAGAAAATTTCTACACCTCTGTATTCCCCTATGTATAACACGCACATTTTTACCTCCCGAAATGCATGTGGATCGTGGGTGTTCGTTATACATATGATAAAATTTTTCAGTATTTTTCTTCACCTAAATTTCGCCGTGTGCACTAAAGTGCAATGATCAGCAAGAACGTCAGAATTCAAGTACGAAACAAGCCATCCACATATGAGGATTCTACACAGAATTACCGTAAAACTTATTGTAGTTATTTAAAGAAACAAACTATTAAAGTTTAGGAAAGATCTAACATAAAAGACATGATGTCATCAATTTTTGTTTGCTAAACTTACTCCGAAATCGGCCGCCATTTGTTGTTAAAATTTATACTGTAAGCGGAAGTACATTACAAAACAATCACAAATGCTGCTATCATCTCATTTAATAGAGTCTGTCAATGTGAAAAATGAAATTTTACAAAATAATTGGTTTCATTATTTGCAATTTATTATGTGCGTAATTACATGTTACAGAAACATCTTTCAATCTGGACTTGTTTAGAAATATTGATAGTTACTAACAATTAACCTTGAGTTTCTAAGGACCTTTTCATAATATTTTTCACGTCTCTCACCTTGTTTGAAGCACATGCAAACACGCCTATTGCTCAAAGAATAAATGAAGCTTATTTCTGACAGGTGTGACAATATATTAGTTGATTGGTATGCAATTGTTGGAGTAGGTGGTGACATGTTTGCGTTTATTATAATGATTATTTTACTGTCTTAATTGTTTATTAAAGATTTTCTGTACTTTGTAATATTTTACTTCAGCACCAAATTCAATACTTCAAATCGGCGCCGATTTTACTTATTCGCGCCAATTTTTTTATGTCGGCACAGATTGGTTTTACTATCTTATTTGTTTACTAACGACTTTCTTTACTTTGTAAAATATTTTACATCAGCACCAAATTTAATACTTCAAATCGGCGCCAAATTTTCTTATGTTGGCGCCGATTTTGTTTTACTATCTTATTTGTTTATTAATGATTTTCTTTACTTCTTAATAATTTATTTTAACACAAATACTTCAGATCAGCGCCAAATTTTCTTATGTTTGGGACAATTTATGATGCGCATTACACATCTGAAATAGGCTTTTCAGCCGATTTTGTACCAAAATTATGGGAGCGCGTTATACATCCATGCGCATTATGCACAACAGAATACGGTAACAGGGACCGACAAATTCCTAAATTTTCTTGTTGCCCACTGGGCAAGTAGAATTTTTATCTGGTTGCCCGGAAAATCGCGCGAAATTGTCAATTGTAAAAAAACAGTTTGTTAAGCAATATATAACACATTATAAATTAATGCAAATTTATTCTGATTATAAACACTGGTAACTCCAAGCTCACACTACTTTTCAAGACACAGATCAAAAGAGTATGTATGTACTGTAGCATTTCATTGAATTTGAGAGTTCTTAATACAGTAACATGGATTGTCATCTTAAACTTCAACTCTGAAGTCTTCATCATCTTGGTCTTCATCAGCCTCAGAAGCCACTGGTGCTGGACTTGATACTTCATTCAAACAGTCCTCTGAAAATAACATTATAAACTCAGTGAGGAAAAGAATTTTGAGTTTGTGTTTTCCAATTTTACGAAATTTAAGATAGGAAAATTAATATTTTTTTTACTTTTGTTATGTACATAAATGGCAATATCCGTCTGAAATGCAAATAATTTGAAAAAATAAGTTGGTTTTTGTTACAAGAACCATATGCCAAGAACACACAACTACCATGTTTCAGTTCTTGTGATTTTCATTGACTGTATGACATGATATGATTAGTATATATATGATTTTTTATTCTGCAATAGTGGGCTACAAATCTGTAAAAATGTTTTCTTTTTTTCATCTCTTTTGTTCATATCATATTTAATTAGTTATATTTTAGCTCATACGAATTAATTTGCGGAGATTTTGTATTTTAATCAATTTAATAATCAAACTTATTATCTCCCTTTTTACTTTAGACAACATGTATCACAAAATTAATACCTTCGTATCACAAAACGATCCATATTTAAATATAATCTTGATTAATTACTTAACACTGTAAAGCATATTCATCAATAAATTAAAGCATTATTTTAAAATTCAACTGAGAAATTTTCCCTAGAATGAATGGATTATCAGTACTGTAAGATATATAGTTTGGAATCACTTGATTTAAATAACACTGTGAACTACTTGATTCAATCATTTGCAACCAACTTACCTAATCACTTCTCGTCAAAAATGAATTAAGCGCCGACAAACGACTAAATATACACCTTTTTAATTGTCACAATTTTGACAGTTTTGACCGATTGTGTAATCACGCTGCCGCATAATCTTGCGAAAATCAAAATATCTCGCGATAAAGATGGTACCGATTGTTGTGAAATATAGGCGGGTAGACTAGAGTAGTGAAAATTAATCAAGGATTAACATTGATTGGACGATTTTTATACAGGTAGGCGGTGCTGAATAATATGGTTGGTCGATAATCTGATGATTAGCAAAAGTCGTATATTGCTGTGAGATTTTTGTTTATTAGACAACTTGTTTTAATTACCACCCCGGGCAACCAATTACAGATTTTATGGTTGCCCGGCGGACAAGCTTGTTAAAATTTTACCGGGCAAAGGATTTGTCGGTCCCTGCGGTAAGCAGTAAAATCAATTTGACACAGATTACTACACACTGAACCACTGAACATAAAACTCTTATATGGATATGTCAAAGCTTTCTTAACTATGATATAGATAGGGGCCAATAGACAGATATGAAGAGAAATCATCCTGTGAGAAAAATACTGCAGGTGAAACTAGCAGGGGATGGGTAACATCATTTGGGGGAAATTAACAGTTATTTAAAATTTAATCGCTTATGTGTTACTTTGGTTAATCATTTATTATTTTAAAGAAGCAATGCACTGTGGTTATGTATGGGCGAGTAATGGGGGTATCATTTAGTATTTAGGATTAGCGTAAAAAAGTGCATGCTTGTTCTACATATCAATTAGTGACAATGATATCTCACCAAATCCGACTCAGAAACATTACATCAAATCTTCTAATCATTTGTGAATTTGCTCTCTTTAACATATACTGGGATCCTACCTATTTACCGGACAATCAATTTACCGGACAAAATTTATATCAGTCGAATACACACTCAATTTTTGATTGAATTCGGGGAAAATTTTGTAAGAATCGTGTAGTCACTTGTTGCTTCCATGAAAATAACAACAATGTCGCAGTCGGTTAATATTCATGTATAAAATGATATTTTTACTACATGCCCTTACGTTTACAACGAGAGTTCATGATTACGTCACACGGGGGATTTATCGTAACTGCGCATGCGCCAATCTAGAGGCGCCCAAAGGGTGTTTGAAGATGTCTCGTCAAATTACAAAACGAGTACATAGAATGTTTTTGTGCAAGTATATAGGAAATAATAAGCAGCAGACGGACAGATTATCATGAATTGATGACGTAATCATTCAACGTTTTATCTTATTATATATAACTAAATTTTCACCCATTTAGGACCTCACTATAGCTTGCGTACTTCTAATTATTTATAAAATCAGTGAGGGGTTTTCCATATGAAAATGATAAGGCTTAATCGGAAAAGGCCGCTTAGTGAATGTTTATGGAAAATTATCAAAATTTAAAATGAAAACTTACAAAATATACATTGAAACTTCTTGTCCAGTAAATTGAGCTTCCGTTACAATTTTATCTGCTGATATACTGCCTTCCTTTGGAGCCTCTTTTCATAAAATAAAACAGTGCTTTCAGTATCAAATAATCACGCTTATGTAAAAGAAGACCCGACCATTGACTCCGTGAAAGTTTTTTATGACTATGATGCAAAATACAAAAGTTAGAAAGAAAAAATGTCAATTTTTGTCCGGTAATATGAATGATCCCAGTATTTATTTAAGATGGTTTTTATTTGGCCAATTATGTAATCGATATTAACAGTAAACAAAAGTAAACACCTACCTCCCCACAAAATTTTCCAACACTGAACTTTTGCCAGCACTTTGGCTTCCTACAACGGCAATCTGTGGTAGATCAAGGGAAATAGGGACACCTAGGGAAGCAAAGGCATCTTGCAGCTTATTCACAATCGGAATAAGCTGCTCCATGCCGATATTTCCAGACATTTTTGCGTATTTTTATTGGGGTTAGCTATCGAATTTTTTCATGGCCGAAACACTTCCGTAATATGTCGCTTCAGTCATCAAAAATAAAGCTTTACTTAACTGTTCTCACTCACTATTATCTATTAAAAAAGCCTAGATAATATTTTTACTTTTCCTGGTTACGAAATTAAATGAGTAGTATAAAATGTGTGATTAATTCAAACATAAAAATGTTGTAAGCGAGTTGAGGAATCATCATATGCAAATTAGGTCACGGCTTATTTTAACACCCCGTGTAAATATGTACGCCAACATTCGCAAAGGTTCGGGTTGAGAGGATTCACGGAGGGATGATATTGGCATTCCTGAGACCGTGAGTTCGTAACTTAAAGAGCATTGTGGTGGAAATATGTGAAATATCCCACAACACAGTGCAGTGTGTATATTGGTGCATGTTTTTTAAGAACCAGGGTGTGTCTTCAGAAAGAGCTAGGTTATTCATACCCTCCATGTCGGAGGCAGTGACTTTTATTTATTTCTTTAAATGAATTAGATGAAGAAAGTGTACATGTAACATTGGCGTAGGCAAAGGGAGCCTAGGATATCCATAGAAATATATACATGTACGTGAACAATGCGCGCCAAAATAGGGCAAACTAATTCATGATAGATATTGTAGATTTTTTGAAAGGCCGGGTTTACACCTGGTTTATATATACAGCCCAGGGCTTGACAAACCCACAAGCGCGACGCCCAAGACTTGATGCAAATTGAATCAGTCAAGTCATTTTTTTTCTGATTTTCCTTGTTCTTTTCCTGGTTTAGTTTTCTGAAATAGACATTAGGCCTTAAACTTAATAAAATGGTCTTAAGTTATGATAAAGTTTAAAGCTGTATCAGCTTGCTAACGCGCAAAACAACAAATTCTGATGAAATGGGAGAGAATAATCAAAATTAATGTTTCCGTAGAGAGAACGTAGCGCAAAACCCCCTTTCGCTGTCGCAGAGTGTGTCAAATCTTTGCATAGCCGGAGCAGTCTTAATAGTCAGGGCAGTAGGCAGTTAGGCTACCTGTTAACTAGCTGTTTGGGGGAAGTTGTTTGTTATGCTTTTTCAAAGTGACAACCATGTGAATGTTAAAATAAACTGACAATGCTGACCAAAAAACATCATCAGCAGTTATTCATTTTTTTCAATTACAATTTAAATAAGAAACCGAATATTTCCAGTTTTTACGTGAATCAATATGAAGATCTTCACCGTTTGACGGTGCAGTGATCGTACTCGGTAGTAATCCTGGAATGTTAAAGAAAGGAGAAAATAACAACACAGCGATATTCTCAGGTAAAACGTTTTACTTCTCTTTCATGTATTTTTACTTAGTCTCTATATGTTGACAACAAATTAGTTTGTAGGTTGGATTAACATTATTGATAACACGTGTTTTCGCCATTTAAGAAAATCACTGTACAAGAGTGATACGCGTTAAAGCGATCTATACCGTTAAATATTTTGCTCAGCCTGAACTTCGGTCAAGTGTTCACTTTTCGTGCTCAAGAACCATGACCCACACATTGGTCAAGACCACAGTAATGCTTTCAAGACCTAAGTAATGCTTAAGGATAACTTCGCAGCATACCATTTGACATTTCATCTAAAACACATCTAAAAGTTCCTGAGAACCTACCATACCCTACCTGAAAAAAACAATGTCACACTATTTTTTGTCACTTTACATGTCATACGACATTACAACGTAATTGAACATTTCTGCTGGCAACACGACGCTTTAGCCGGGGAATTTTGATGTAATGTTTTATGTTTACTTGTTCTAGTTTTTCACTCAAATTATCTCACGACCTTTCAGATATCCGACGGCATGTACAGACTGACAACATATTTTTATTCCTGCCAAATATCATCGGTAAGACACTCTTTATTGTGTAGGGACGATATAGTCTTTAATAACTTACTTAAAATAAACTGTCGACTTTCTGATTTTATATTGGCTTTTCCGGAAAAAGGCCATGCATAAGATGTAAGCATCGTCAAATAGCGGAGAACATCGTGCTCTCCAGACAAAACAACCCATATAAATAAATTAAATCCGCCGACTTTTATTTGTTGATCGTGAAAACAAGCAACACAGCTTCATGTTTGTGTTTCAGACTACATCCGGGTGGTGTTGTTGGCAGTATTTGTGTATTACGCCGCGTTAGGGAACTATGTTGCGGCCGCTGTTGGTTACACGCTGAGCGTAGCACTGGATGAAGTAGACGGAAACCTTGCGAGATACCTCGGGCAAAGTATGTATTTCTGTATTTGTTAGTGATTGAGGTTCTAGCGTTTGTTAGAGATTGAGAGGATGTGGCGGTGGCGCTAGCGGTACCGTGCTCTGATTTGTTTAGCTCAGTACTCTGTTACAGTATTGCAAAGAGTCTTTACTCGCAGTATCTGTCTTAACCCGCCATTATCTGACAAAAAGGATATTGCTACGGCAACATCAAACATGTTAATACAACACATTCACCGCAATCTGACTCAATAAGTATTTGAGCTTAGTTATTTTTACTCACGATGGTTTACAATCGATAGGGGACTAAGGTACAGCTAGCATTACACAGTGACTTGTTATATTTGCCATTCCTTTGTTTTCAGCCACACTGACAGGCATGGTCCTGGATATCCTGATTGACGAAGCTACTGTGATATGTATTTGTTTACACCTTGGCACGATATACCCGAACTACATAATTGTCTTTCAACTCTACATCATCCTCGATACTGCCGCACAGTGGACAAACTATCAGTAGTAAGTCCTTCTTGTAAGTTGCAAGGTGCGACTTGAATATAATAATAATAATAATAATAATAATAATTATTAATAATAATAATAATAATAATAATAATAATAACAATAATCTCTTTAAACGTGGTACCAGTCATTGTAATAGTAATAATCATCATCTCTTTATACGTGGTACCTGTCATAACAACAACAATAATAATCATCATCATCATCTCTTTATAGGTGGTTCCAGGCTATACCCAGCCACTTACTTTTTCTACAATTTAGGAATGATAATTCTGATTTCAGCATTTGTAATTACTACAAATTTCGATTTCAATTAGATTTTGACCCAGCGAGCAACCTCCGTAAACACCTTTTTCACAAGAACCGACTACGTTTTGTGTCCAGCGGCGACTGTTAGAAATGCAATCAAAAGACGCTGTATTTTGCTTACTATTAAGTTTTGCTGTCAATCAAATTTTTGTCGCTGGTTGTTCATTCCCTTTGTGGATGTTGAAACAATAACAAAAGGTGTTCTTAAAGAAAGCAACCTGAAGGCGTGATTAACAATGACAACGTTATGTCAATGATACTTTCCCGCGCTCCTTCCCCACGAAAATATCAGTCGCGGCGCATTGTGTTTACTGTTTTGGTTACAAGCCAAAATCTAACTAAATTTGTAGTAGTTCCTTAAAGAAATGAACAATATTATTGTAACGTTTTATGCTAATGCTCTAATTGCTCTTACACATTTGTGAGGTTTTATTATTTAAATTATTTGCGGAACATTGTATTTTATTTCCTGTATTCTTTTTTCGAATGTAGGTCCTTATATATAATTTTTCTGTATAAACATGTATTACGTTAATGGTTTTCACCTGATAACTTAACACTGCCCCAACTTCCTCGACCTTTTTTTAAAGATGTTCCAATGCTGTGTTTTGTTGTTTGTGTTGTGAATAAACCATCAAAATATTTTTTCGGCTCACCAAATAACCTACTTTTTTATAAGTAGTTCAGGCTTATATTTCATTATTTATGTATGTGTAGTTCAATAAATTACTAACTTCGACTGAACACAGCCCCACCTCCATCACATACTTTCTGAAATGAAGGTCAAAGTAATATTTAAGTCAGTATGATTAATGTTCATCATAGAATTTACTTCGGCGACTTCATTATGTATCTCAACTTGTGTGACCCATTCAAATATAGGTCACGCTTATTATTCATCATTATAGGTAGCATTTACCAAGGTCATTTACTTTGATTGAAAGATGCCATGTTATTAAAAACTGCTGGCATTTCTCAGATAATTTGTCAAGAAAGTCGAGGGTGTTGTCCCCGACAGCTTTTGTTATGCTATGTGTGTGAGATAAAGCAGGTTACCACAAAACACTGTACAGTCGAAAATTTTCTTAAATTGAACAGCACCTTTCGATTTTTCCAAAGTTGTTAACCGTGGTAACCGTTGTCGGTCACAAGTAGCTGCAAATGTGGTGAATGCTTACAAGATGTGTTTATCTTACAGCGCCGCCATGTTTAAAAACAACGATTACACGAGGAAAGATGATCCTCTTTTGAACGTTTATTTCAATAAAAAGGTATGTGTCATCCCGCACAAGTAGAAGCATATTAAATATTATTATGACATTGCGTCTGAAATCTATTCAGACCATGTTAACACTTCGATAGCGTCCGTGTGCAGACTCAAATATACCAATTTCAGACTCTCGGCAATGGAAAAAATCTAAAAATAGAATTTTCCCAAACCGAACAACACTTGCTTGTGCGGCGCAAAGAAAATAGTTCTTATCTGTTACTTGTAGTTTGGACTGTCCGAATTTTATCAAGCCTAGTTATTCAATTTCGTGAAGATCCACAGCTGCTATCTGTGTTTAAACATAAATTGTCAATATAGTTCCTTATTTCGTTCCTAGTGTTACTTCAGAAACTGGCTCCGTTTCGTCGTTCCCCACGTGACTCCACATGATTGTATTTTCAGGTGTTTACCAACCTGTGGGTCTACGGTAACCACGTGTTCTTGCTCATGTTATACCTCTGCCACTTTACTCTCGGACCCTGGGGTAAGAAATCGGTACATGTGCATAATGCATGTCCATGATTCATTAGTTCCTGCGCGTGTGTTTCAACCAACAGAACTATGTGCCTTTGTTGAATCCGCCCATGTGTTTGCGGCAATCATGTACATATTGAATCAGCATGTGTGTGTATGAAAACCTCCTGTTACGATAACCGTGTGTTTTTGTTGTCATTTCTGTGCAACTTGCAAATAATCAACATTATTAATAATACTGAAATCACTATTTTATGAGCACATGACTAAATGGAAACCACTCTGTGTAAGTTCTAGTAAGTTTATATTTGTTGTACCTTTCACTACATTCAGCTGAAATACTAAAGTAATTTCGATACAGTAGCAATACGTTGACCTTCAACTATATATATGTTTTTCAGTGCCCCTGATATTTGCGGATGTCGGTCTGTGGAAGCTGCTAGCTTACCTGTCGGCACCGTGGTCAGTGTCCCGACTGGTCATCATGCTGTATCTCCTGCTGACCTCGCTGACCGACATCGCCCGTCAGGAAGGACAACATCGCCAACACAGGAACCAGCTTAACACAGAACATCTGCTGGAAATAGCAAATCAACAAAAAACAAAAAATGGACGTGTTCCCGTGGCAATTAAAAGGTCGCTGGACCATTGACAGTCTTAAATGAAACGCTAACAACTTTACAAACCGATTTTCTCTGCTGACAACACGCTCGGTGGCGCGGGCTGCTGGCATCATACCAAACTGAAACACAAAAGAATGCATGATGTTATGTTGCACCTCCAGTTGATTGCTTTCACTGATGGAAAAATATACATCTAGATGTCTTCATTTGACACTTTTGCAAACGTGTGTTAGATAATAGGAAGCAGTGGCAAAGATGGTTTCGAAATCTGCTTCCATATAGACATCTATCGGCAGACTTTTATTATGATAAGCTCAGACACCATCTTGGAGACTTTGTTTCAGAAAATCCACATAGATCGTTTATTACTATGATCATTATTAGTGATTTACACTTGCTCATTTTTATTCTTACCTCGTTTATTCAATTTTATTAAAGAGTCATGCCAATTTGATTTTAAACGTTGGAATGGGATATGAAACTAAGCAAATGTCATATTTCTATTTCATTTGAACATCAGAAACATTAATTTCGATTATAAAGATCGAATATTAAAGGTACGAAAATCTATACTAGTACATGCACATTGTAAGCGGTGACGGATTGCCTTCAAAAAAGAATGTTCTAGATCGACTGAGCGAAGCGCAACTCCTCAGCCAACGCTATACGTAAACCGTTAAATGTTGATATATACCAAAGGGGCTTCAAACACTGTATGTGTGCGGCTTAAATGTATTGAATGCGTTTGGCAAAAATTTGCTTCCAAAGATTTAAAAATAAAAGATACATTTATGACTTTGATTTGTGCAAAGTTGTTTTATTGAACTGCGTTTCCCTTCATATAGAGATTTTGATCTAAACTTGAATTCAAATGAATTTTATTGATTCATGTGAAAATCTGTGACGTTATGTGGAATTGTTGTTTAATATTTCCATTTTAGACAGCTTGCCATGTTTTAAAAATGGAAATTTCAAACAACAAATCCACGAAAGTTCACATAATTTCACATTAATCAATAAAATCCATTCAGTTTCCAAGTTAGATCGAGGATATCATGGTTACAACAATATCTGAACTCGGAACTGTTTCTCACCGAGTTCTGGCTGATTAAGGGCTTTCCGTCGTCAATGTTGCCCATAAAATGTATTATTACCAAAATCTATCTTAACGGCAAAATGCAGTTCAATGAAACTTTATTCATGCATCTTTTCAATATACGTTAAGAAATGTTTGAACAGAAAATGTAAATATCTAGACTTAAAAAACTACTAAAATTCTATTTAGATCCAATCACAAAAACTTAGTGACGCAAAACACCGACTAACTGCCAACTTGAGTAATATAGTACTGATATAACGATTTAGGATATTTATTGAAAAAAAGGTCTTTTTGTGGTGAAAATACATGTCCATTAATATTCAATGTGTTCACGATGACCTTACTGAGACCAGAGCACAAGGTGTCAAATTTTCCCTCAAAGGTACAGAAGCAGAAAATTATCGTAAAGGTTAAAAAAGGCTACGAAGTTGGAAATTAATGAGCCTTTCTATTGGCTTAATATCCAAACACTCGTGTAATATACTCATTTAAACTTTTAAAATCTGTACATGTCCCACAGTTATAACAGGGCCACCTTGTCAGTCACAGAGCGAGACTGATAATCCGAGTCGCCCTATATCTTATAATTTGATAGAGTTGTTTCCCTTCCATTGTAATAACTCATTCGAAAAACTGTCTGTCTTCTCCGACTGAGACTTTTAACAATATGCTTCTGGTTCTGTTATCCCCCACCGCGTGGATATAGGAATGGTATTCTTCCGTCCGTCCATCCGTCTATGTGTGCGTGCGTGCAGATTTCGTGTCCGGTCCTTAACTTATCGACCACTTGACGGAATTTCGTGAATCTTTAGTCAAATGTTCACCCTAGACCACTTGACGGAATTTCGTGAATCTTTAGTCAAATGTTCACCCCATCGAGGCGATGTGCAGAACCCATGTTCCAACCTGGCCTACTCAATGTCAAGATCACCAGTGTGTTTAAAGATAAATTATATACCATGTATTTCGTGTCCGGTCCATATCTTATGAACCGATGGATGGAAATTCGTGAAATTTTGATCAAAATTTTCAGCCCATCAAGACGATGTACAGGACTCTTTTCTACCTGGCCGACTCAAGATCAAACCTAAAAATTAAAACAGGATAATTTTGAAGAAATTAAACAAATTTTATCTAAGGGTAGCGTTTGAACCGTCATCCACATACAAAGCGACTTTACTTTTCATTGTGTTTATTTTACTTTACATTACATTTGTAAAACATTGCTTTATTGATTACAAATCAGGTGCATAAACATAAGTAAAACTATTAACTGGCATACAGCAAAATATCTGTACTAAAATATTCTTGGAGCTTAGCAAACTAAAAAGTACACTGAGTCTCGCTTTCAGTAGGTTTTCTTTCGCTAAGGACCCAGTCTGTTTTTTGCCGGCGAATTCCAACTTATGACAACTTGAATATAGTAAAACAGAAATAACACGATAATAACTCTTTTCGAATTCTGGTTTTGAGCGACCCTGTATTATCGGGGCTCAAAAACACGAACATGGCAAGGGCGCACCCTAGGCCGAAGACCATAATGCCACAGCAAAAAGGGGCCAGTATTGTTTAAGATACTTTCAGTTTACAGTACATTGAACTTTTGGTCTGAATTAGTCTGGCGAGGTGGATTTACACATATGCGAAAATCAAATTCACGTACACCAACAACTCGAGGCGGCCCCCGGACATCACTTACATTTTAATTGTGGCAGATTTGGGTTTGGAACAGTAGCCTCGACCAGGATTCGAACCTCGGACCTCCGGCTTACCGTTCCGTCGCTCTACCAATTGAGCTACCGAGGCTTCTGGTACGAAATCTACTACATTTCCAACTCACTTGGAAATGTGCACGTTTCTGCCCAAGTTCGAGGCGAATACCCCAGCCAAACATGCTTTTCCCGAAAGAGCTCCAAGGGCAATCGCCCTACTCGCAGCGCCAATGTGGCAGATTTGGGTTGGAAAGAGTAGCCTCGACCAGGATTCGAACCACGGACCTCCGGCTTTCCGTGCCGTCGCTCTACCAATTGAGCTACCGAGGCCGCTGGTACGAAATCTACTACAATTCCTCCCAATGTATACGAGACATTTCCAACTTACTTGGAAATGTGCACGTTTCTGCCCAAGTTCGAGGCGAATACCCCAGCCAAACATGCTTCGCCCGAAAGAGCTCCAAGGGTAATCGCCCTGCTCGCAGCGCCAATGTGGCAGATTTGGGTTGGAAAGAGTAGCCTCGACCAGGATTCGAACCTCGGACCTCCGGCTTACTGTTCCATCGCTCTACCAATTGAGCTACCGAGGCCGCTGGTACGAAATCTACTACAAATAAAACTTAACTCTTTGATTATCGATGGCAATGCAATTTGTAGCTGTTAAGTATGACAAAAAATCATTGGTTGCATGACGCAGCGGAAAACCGTCTAGCAAACTACGTTTTTAGCGGCCATGTATTACCAAAGCTAAGACTTGCGCTACGACCAGCGTGTTTGTTTGAGCCCTGGTAATAAAGGGGATACACGAGCTCGCTACTTTAAACAGTTTTATTTCCACCAAGGTTCAAATGCTCTAAACACTGGCCAATCAGTTCTGTTTGTGTTGCTCACACAACCCGTGAAATGCCGTGATACAACGGGGCATGGCGGTGCATGGATCATAACAGTGAATAGGCGCCTAATACAAAGATATCTTATTTAAGTCAAGTAAATATGTGTCATGATTGTTTATCAACATATTTTGAAATACAAGATACAGCTTTACATGAGTTGCGAAAGGGAAGTAATTGATCATGCAAAACCCAATCTAATCACATGACGATGTCGATATATTCTTAATACTTTTTACGGATATAACTGCGCAACATAAAATCTAGCAACAATATTTGATTTTTCTCTTACAACGGAACTGAGGCTTGTATTAAGGTAAGAAATGTTCTTTACTTTGGTTTCGCTCCGTTAACAACATTGACCAAAACGACTTATTACGTTTTTACTTCGCGTCATGTAGGTATAACTGGGTATGGGTTAAGTAGATGGTCACGTGACAGTCCTTTTTCAAATACAATTATTTTTCTTGTAGCATATTCGGGCGCGTTTTATTTTAAGTTAAAGTTTAATTTCCAGTAATTGTTACTTATAAATGTAACATAAAGATGCTAAATTTGTAAATATTTTTACTGATTAATCAAATTCAAGCAATATTGAAATGTTATTGTCCTAGTCATTGTTAACTCGAGGCGAGTTACCTGTAGAAATTAAATTTTTATTATCTAATATATTGCTTTATTTCATATAAGAAAATATTATGGAGAGAGCGTTAAAATCAAGAGGCCATTCCCCATTACGTATGTATTCAGATATTCCTTTACACGTGCTTTTGGTAGCTTAACTCCTTTTCGCACCTCATTCACGAGAATGTCTATTCTGGCATGTTGTGCTGGCATGTCCGTGCTGGCATGTTGTGCTGGCTTGTCTGTGCTGGCATGTTTGTACTGTCATGTTTATGCTGGCATGTTGTGCTGTCATGTTTGTGCTGGCATGTTGTGCTGTCATGTTTGTGCTGGCATGTTTGTACTGTCATGTTTGTGCTGGCATGTCCGTGCTGGCATGTTGTGCTTGCATGTCTGTGCTGGCATGTTGTGCTGTCATGTCTGTGCTGGCATGTTTCTACTGTCATGTTTGTGCTGGCATGTTGTGCTGTCATGTTTGTGCTGGCATGTTTGTACTGGCATATCTGCCATGGCAGGTCACTCGTAGCATTGCACTAACTTGAACTGGGTTAATTTCCAACCTTAACCCTGAATGTCAGTACCAGTCATTGCTTTAGTTTATTGTCGCTAAAGTTCTGTATTGGATTGCACAGTTTCGTCTTTTTCCCTCGTGATCACTATCTGCACGTGTACAGTCTCGCCTTCTTCCCTTATGATCACTCTATGCACGTCTCGCACTTTCTGAGAAGCTGTCCGCTTTCTACTCTAGGTCTGTTAACCTGACAGCATGGAAATGCACCGGGCTAACTCCATGCTGGATCGTAACCGGCTCTGTGAGTATATGCATATATCGTGCTCAAGCTACGGCGTGGTAAAGTTAGCAGATTAGCAGAACAGCAGAATTGAAATATTTTGTCGAATATTCGAGCGTACTGTCGTTTCCGACTGGTTCTTATACAGAAAGCTTGCCAAGTGCATAAAACTGCCAAAAGGAACTTACTAAAACACTTATTGATGAGATTTTTTCATTCTGCTGTTTTCCCTTTCAAACTTTACCGAGTTACTTCATACAAAGCCCAGAGGACAGAATAAACAAGTCCTAACAGTACAATGCAACTGATTCATTGAAACTGAGCCCAGTCTTCAAACCTACCGGTTAGAGGCTCGGGTATTGGGACTTGTCTCCAATCTCAGTTTATGATCTCTAGAACGTTTATCTCGGCGCAAGATTATAAAACTGAGATTGAGACCAGTGTCAAATCTCAAACACCTTATTGGCTGAAAATAAGAATTGTTTCTAGTTCAGCTCATCAGATGCTTGAGATATAAACCTTGTCTCCAATCTTCCAGATTTCACTTCCATTAAACTAGTTGCTGACCATGCACATTCTGCCTTTCCTAATTACCGGTGTCCTATGCATAACTGAAAATTTATTTTTTATGCTTTTGTATCATATAAAACGTAATTATTTATGAAATATTATATGTATTCGATTTCTCGGTTAAATGAAATAACCCGAATTGTAAATACTGTCGCCTGCAACATCTGTTTCGAATTAATTCATAACGTACGTTTGTTTGTTAGCAAAACAACTGCTAGTAAAGTTTCGTGTTTTCTAACAAAATCGTTTAAACATAGTTTGTAAGAGTTCAACACTAAAACAAGAAACTTCTTCTTATTTTATATTGCAGACGACTCGGACCAGATTGACACAACCGGAAATACTAGTTGCTGTGGTTACATTCTGATTGGTCTCTCCTTCCTGATCGTCATACTCACGTTTCCGTTCTCATTGCTGTGTAGTTTGAAGGTAAGTTCTAGCTCTTCAAATACAACTCTCAAATATAGACAACCCCGAAGCAATACAAACACCGCGGAAACTCCTAGCTAACCATGCAAGAGACAGACATAATACATACCATCCGTACCCCAAAATAAAGGATAGTTTAAGCATGCCTATATTCTGCCACCCGCAATGATTGACATTCTGTATAGTTTCAAATAAGCACATTACCGTCAAGGAGGGTAAATACTGATACCTACACTAAAGTGAAGTACGAGGAGATTTTTTACAGCACATCACTTAACTCCTGCTCTTGTGATATTTTAAATAGAAGACCGCATTTCAACTGATGCAACGAAGAACATGATTACTTAAAGCGTCAGATGGCTACCACCCTAAAACTTATATTAGCGTCGTTGTCACATTTAATATCAATTTTGTGGTTTTAAACGTCATTAAGGTGGAACGCGACACTTTGCGAATTTTTGAATTTCTTTATTCACAATTTTGAAAAAGTCGACAGAAAAAAGGCAAAACTCGACGTCATTTTTAACGCAAAAACGGCGTTTAACGGTACACAACGTTGTCAAACCTGGTCACATTATGTTAAATCTTATATCACCGGAAAGGTATTTTCAGCGCTAATTCATCTGTGAAAGAATAAATGAAATTGGAAACCCCAATTTTCAGCCAGCCCCGAAAAAGTGATCGGCGAGCGTTGTTGACGTCAGTGCAGAAAACTGGCGTTGATAGCTAACTTTGAAAGTAAATATCTAAACAACTATTTGATTAATCGAAAAACGGATTGCGGATTCATGCTTGAATCATCGTTAATAAATACCATACCAAAGGTCATAAATAAATTCAAAAATTCGCAAAGTGTCGCGTTCCACCTTAAGTTTACTTTTCGTTTTTAGCTCACCTGAGCACTTGTGCTCATGGTGAGCTTTTAGGATCGCCCTGTGTCCGTCGAGCGTCGTGCGTCGTTCGTCGTGCGTCGTGCCTCGTCAATTTTTGCTTTAAACAACATCTCCTCTTAAACCCCTGGGCCAAAGTTGATGAAACTTGCCACGGATGTTCCTTGCATGAAGCTCTTCCAAAGTTGTTCAAAGAAATCAATTCCATGCAGAACTCTGGTTGCCATGGCAACCGAAAGGAAAAACTTTAAAAATCTTCTTGTCTGAAACCACAAGGCCTAGAGCTTAGATATTTGGCATTTAGCACCCTCTAGTTGAACTCTACAAAGATTGTTCAAATTATTTCCCTGGGGTCAAAATTGGCCCCGCCCCAGGGGTCACTTCATTTTACATAGACTTGTATAGGAAAAACTTTAAAAATCTTCTTGTCTGAAACCACAAGGCCTAGAGCTAAGATATTTGGCATTAGCACCCTCTAGTGGAACTCTACAAATATTGTTCAAATTAATTCCCAGGGGTCAAAATTGGCCCCGCCCCAGGGGTCACTTCATTTTATATAGACTTATATAGGAAAAACTTTAAAAATCTTGTTGCCTGAAACCACAAGGCCTAGAGCTTAGATATTTGGCATTTAGCATCCTCTAGTGGAACTCTACAAATATTGTTCAAATTATTTCCCTGGGATCAAAATTGGCCCCGCCCCAGGGGTCACTTCATTTTATATAGACTTATATAGGAAAAACTTTAAAAATCTTCTTGTCTGAAACCACAAGGCCTAGAGCTTAGATATTTGGCATTTGGCACCCTCTAGTGGAACTTTTCAAAGATTGTTCAAATTATTTCCCTGGGGTCAAAATTGGCCCCGCCCCAGGGGTCACTTCATTTTATATAGACTTATATAGGAAAAACTTTAAAAATCTTCTTGTCTGAAACCACAAGGCCTAGAGCTTAGATATTTGGCATTTAGCATCCTCTAGTGGAACTCTACAAATATTGTTCAAATTATTTCCCTGGGGTCAAAATTGGCCCCGCCCCATCGGTCACTTCATTTTACATAGACTTGTATAGGAAAAACTTTAAAAATCTTCTTGTCTGAAACCACAAGGCCTAGAGCTAAGATATTTGGCATTAGCACCCTCTAGTGGAACTCTACAAATATTGTTCAAATTAATTCCCAGGGGTCAAAATTGGCCCCGCCCCAGGGGTCACTTCATTTTATATAGACTTAAATAGGAAAAACTTTAAAAACCTTGTTGTCTGAAACCACAAGGCCTAGAGCTTAGATATTTGGCATTTAGCATCCTCTAGTGGAACTCTACAAAGATTGTTCAAATTATTTCCCTGGGGTCAAAATTGGCCCCGCCCCAGGGGTCACTTCATTTTATATAGACTTATATAGGAAAAACTTTAAAAATCTTCTTGTCTGAAACCACAAGGCCTAGAGCTTAGATATTTGGCGTTTAGCATCCTTTAGTGGAACTCTACAAAGATTATTCAAATTATTTCCCTGGGGTCAAAATTGGCCCCGCCCCAGGGGTCACTTCATTTTACATAGACTTATATAGGAAATCTTTAAAAGGCTTCTTCTCACAAACCACAATGTGTACAGCTTAGATATTTTGTAAGTAGCATTGTCTAATAGATGTCTACTAAATTTGTTCAAATTATGTCCCCTGGGCTAAAATCTGCCACACCCTAGGGTTCTCTTGGTTTACATATAGTTATATAGGAAAAACATGAAAAATCATTTTTCTCCAAAACTAATAGGACTAGATCTTAGATATTTGGTGCTGAGTATTGTGTAGTGACCCTGTATCAACTTTGTTTAAAAGTTGGCCCTTGGGTCAAAATTGTCCCCGCCCCGGGGGCCCTTAATATGTGAAAAAGGCAAACTTTAAAAATCTTTCTACTTGAAACCTCAATGGCTAAAGCTTAGATATTTGGTATGTAGCATTGTCTAGTGGATGTCTACCAAATCTGTTCAAATTATGTCCCCTGGGCCAAAATTGGCCACGCCCCAGGGTTCTCTTAGTTTACATTGATTTATATAGGAAAACATGAAAAATCATTTTTCTCCGAAACTAATAGGACTAGACCTTAGAAATTTGGTGTTGAGTATTGTGAAGAGACCCTTTACCAACATAAATGTTGGCCCTGGGGTCAAAATTGGCCCCATCCTGGGGGCCCTTAATATGTAAAAAAGGAAAACTTTAAAAATCTTCTTACTGGAAACCTCAATGCCTTAAGCTTACATATTTGGTATGTAGCATTGTCTAGTGGATGTCTACCAAGTTTGTTCAAATTATGTCCCCTGAACCGAAATTGGCGACGCCCCAGGGTTCTCTTAGTTTACATTGATTTATATAGGAAAACATGAAAAATCATTTTTCTCGGAAACTAATACGACTAGGCCTTAGATATTTGGTGTTGAGTATTGTGAAGAGACCCTTTACCAACATTGTTTAAATGTTGGCCCTTTTGTCAATATTGGCCCGCCCCGGGGGCCCTTAATATGTAAAAAAAGGCAATTTTTAAAAATCTTCTTACTGGAAACCTCAATGCCTTAAGCTTAGATATTTGGTATGTAGCATTGTCTAGTGGATATCTACCAAGTTTGTTCAAATTATGTCCCCTGGGCCAAAATTGGCCACGCCCCAGGGTTCTCTTAGTTTACATTGATTTATATAGGAAAACATAAATAATCATTTTTCTCTGAAACTAATGCGACTAGACCTTAGATATTTCGTGTTGAGTATTGTGAAGAGACCCTTTACCAGCATTATTTAAATGTAGGCCCTGGTGTAAAGCTGAGAGTACTTGTACTCAGGTGAGCGATATAGGGCCATGATGGCCCTCTTGTTTAATCTCTTTGCGCATCAGATTTTGCTGTATTATAAAACTTACAGTTGTATAGATTTGTTATATGGATGATTGTTTGTGTTTTCAGGTGGTACAAGAGTATGAGAGAGCCGTCATCTTCCGGCTTGGTAGGATCCGATCCTCTCGGGCTCAGGGTCCAGGTACGTTCTCATTAATTAAATACAGACAGATGTGGACGGACGTAGACAGACAAAAAAAGGCAGACCATTTATATTCATCTCCAAAAATCCTACATTTAGAAAATTCTGACAATATCGATAGAACCATTGCTTGTATAATTTCAGCAGTTACTGCGCAATGTACAGGATATTTTTCCACACCACTGGCAAACCTGGTATGCATTCTTGCCGAGTTAGAATAAACGGTTGTATACATTAGCAACCCTGGTCTTTGTCCGTCTAGTTGTTCGATTAAATATGAAATTATTTTTGAGAACATATTCTAACATAAAGAGTTATTGCATCTTTTGTGAAAATAGAATGCTTAATTTGGACATGTGTTACTTTTTTGATACCTTTTGAACAATTTAAATGCCATTACTCACCACAAAGTATTCACACAATTCTTAGAGTCATCATATAGAATCGTTGAACAATATGAACCAACTCTATGAAGAGTTGCAGGTATCGGTTGTTCGCTCGGGTGTCCTACTTCACGTAAATCTATCCTGAGAACCGCATATACTCTACCCGAAAATTCGTCTATTAATCATACCGCCTGTTTTAGACCAGTGTGGTCTGTTCCATGTACATGTCATTGTGTCGTCACCGGTCTCAAAATATCGACCGGTGTAACACAATGTGTACATGTAGCCTATGTACAGATTCTAGCTTCAGGTATAGGTCATAGGCGGATCCAGGGGGGGGCGGACCCGGCGTACGCCCCCCCCCCCCCTAAAATTGCCCAAGCAAAGTTTTTTTCTCTGTAATGAAATATGATATATAGGAAAATATAATATATAAATGTCAAAAAATTTTCGCACGCTACGCGTGCAATAAGTTTCGAGACTATGAGTACACTAATACAATGACATAACGAACAATTCACAACCAATTCATTCTCATTTTTTGTAAGATTTTAACATGATCCAACGGCTGTTTAAAAAATTATATGATATATTTAGATGCTTTACAAAACATCGTGATCTAATCTACAATTAGCCCAACTATTTGTGCGCAACAAGAGCTTTTCTATATATACGATGGTCGCTCTTCGCGCACAACCCAGTTACTATTCAAATCAATGCGGAAAATTTTCCTTCTATTTCTATATGCCGCCGATCGGAAAATGAATCGCAACTTTTCAATCTTTTGCCTGCTTCATAATGCATCTTAAACATATATTTTTTTTTTAATTTACATACCTGAGAAGCCACATTCAAGTAGAATCAATATATGTAATCCTTTATAAGTAACGTTTTCGTTTTTTATGCAAAACTGTTTTAAACCTCAACCCATGTCGATTACACCGCATAAAGTTTATCTGACTCGCGTTTATCGATAATTTTCACCGTGTAAACGGCATATGCTGTGGTAGGTTTAACAAGTTATTTTGTGGTCGTTCATTTTATTGTTACTTTTATCATTATTTATGTTTTATAACGATGTTTGACATACCAGTGTTGAAATTTTCATGTGGATGTGAAAAAAAGAATTTAAATCGGGTCGATTTCCACCACAGTTTTGATCGTAACTGCTTGAGACGTAAAGGACAGACAACGAAAACGTCCGTATGATAATGGGTCTGTGCTTGCAGTCGAATTATTGAGACTAATCTACTATCTACTGAAATTGATTCGACCTTCAAACTTTGCGTTTCAACTTTTTCCTTTGAATTTTCCGTATTTTATTCTATCTTTGGGTTGATTAGAATTGTCAACAACAATTGACGCGCCGAAACGTCAGAAGATGTTGACGAGTTTTTTTTAGCAGAACTGCAGCACGAAAATTTCATCATCAATATCATCATTTTAATTTTACGTCCCCTCCCTAACCCAAAATGCGATTGTGATACCTAAGTTTACGTGTTTGCTATATTTTTCCTCTCGCTTGAATTCAGTTTACATGTTCATAGTAAAATACGTTTCTGTATTTTAAATATTCCCGCTTTCACTTACTTCCATTTATATTTTTCCTTTGAGTAAAGTGAGTCAACAAACATGGATGCATTAAGTGGGAAACACGCAAACATTCAAAATATATATTGTGCAAAAGATCTTTTTTTTTGCCACCGTTTGATTCATACCTTAAGCACACAGTAGATTAGAGCTCTCGTACATTGTATTGTATACCCTGGGAAAGTATATTTGAGGTTCTGGAAATGTGCATATGAATCCCTTAGAAATGACTAAAACACGGGAGCTTCACGGGGCCTCCGCCCCCCTGGACCCCTGGCCAGGGCTTTGCCCTGGACCCACCGGGGCCCTTACGGCCCCCTGGACCCCCAGTCGGACTGTTTATTTTCCGCCCCCCCCCCCCTAACTACAAATCCTGGATCCGCCTATGTAGGTTCCTCAGAGAATAGCAGCATAGTTGGAAATGTAATTCCAAGTCAATCGCCAATCGTAACGCCCTCTGTCCAAGAGACTGTCTTATCATTACGTACGAAATTACATATTTTGTTTCAGGTCTGTTTTTCCTGTTACCATGCGCTGACAATTTCGTAAAGGTTGATCTCCGAACTTTCAACTATAATATTCCTCCGCAAGAGGTAAGATTCGCAATTTTCTTGGCGTTTAACAGATATTATATGAATCCTTTTGAGCCACAGAAGTAAAAAAAGAAAACTCCAACTTATTAAATTTATTTTTTATTTGTTCCGCGTTCAAAAGCCAATGAGTACAGATGATTAGGTGCCATCTTTCCGCCGTTTATGGATTTTGCTGGTTTCCGAAAAAAACAACACTTAAACAGTAGTATTTTCCCTTGGTATTGTCATTGATGAGATTTCAATATAGCATTTCAAATATTACTAGTAAAATTGTTCCAAATTAAAATTTAGAAAATAAAAAAGTAAGTACAATGCATTCGATTTTAGGCTACAATTATGGCGTATGCCCTCCAAGGCACATCTAACTTGCCTACGTTGACTCCGTTCTGTCTGACGGACATTCCAAAGAACTTCAAAACCCTTTGCTTACTGGAAGAAATCATATTTGGACTAAGCATTATTTGCCTTGTGCGTGTTGTTTTTTTATTTTATAGTTGCAATTGTGTTTCCCCAGATATTAACAAAAGACTCGGTCACATGTGTGGTGGACGCTGTTATTTATGCCCGTATCTATGATGCGACGAAGTCTGTGGTGAATATCATGAATGCGCGCGCATCCACTAACCTGCTCGGAGCGACCACTCTGAGGACAGTGGTCGGCACAGTCGGTATGTCAGAACTGCTGTCCGATCGGGACCGGATCGACAAAGTTATGCAAGTAGGTCAATTTTTTAATGCTTACCTAGGTCTTTTATATTAAAAACACGGCTTGAAGAGCGATTTATAAAAAAAATATGCTTATTAAAGAGACCGGAAGTAGTAGAAGGGAGAGGCACCTGGTGTTCAGATCTGCCGCAGTATACAACAACTAACTGTGCCGGTGTGCCTACTGTATGGGCAATACAACATAAACAACCAGAGATCTATGAATCTGTGATAGATTTTATTACAAAATCGTTTAGTTAATTATCAGCAATACTGTGACCTTGGGATTTGTTTTCAATACCGGATGCAGACATTGAATGTGATTATCACAACACATTAAGGAAATTACAACTTAAAACCGCAACAGTCACATTTAAAGGAAACTTTTTAAAAAGATTTTAAAGTAAATAAAACATCGTAAATAAATATGGTTGCTCCGGGAAGGAAAAAAATATAACCGAATTTCAAGAAGATCAAGAACTCAAAAGGATTTAAAATTTTAAATATAACCACCCATATCTTTGTTCAAATTTTTCGCGTTATGGTCAACACAAGTTTTCATTGCAACCGCATTTCACGTTATATATGATTTTCATATACTTATATTTTTTCATTATTGGTTATTTAAACTCATTTTTAAAATAGACTTTTTGAGTAAGGGGATCATTGTAGGTCAGTGGTTTAAGGATGTCTGACTACACGTCCATGGGTTGCATGTTCGACACAGACCCCCGCTCCTTTAAATTAAATTACTGTTTCTCTCTCGGATGATACATGTATTTTAAACCACCGAGGAGCGGTGCTGCATGTATGCATCAAACACCCAAAATAACCAAGGACGAGTATGGAACTGGAGGGTCACTCGATATCTTGCACCTTTCTCCGAAACCTTACCACTGGGGAGTTTGATCATAACGAACTTTCGTACTGGTGTCCAAGGTTATAAAGCTGAGATTGGAAACCAGTCTCAAATCTCAAGCATCTGATGCTTGAGATTTGAGACTGGTTTCCATGCTCAGTTTTATAACCTTGGGTAATGGTTTCTCAAGTTCTTAGTTGACCTAAATCGAAAGACAGTGGTATTTCAAGATATCTTATCAAGGTATAAATCATTAGAAACACAATATTAAACCTAAAGCCGCGATGTAAACGTCCCGTCACTACAAGAACAACATAACAAACCCAGATATCTGTTTCTATTTCAGCATACACTTGACACAGCCACCGATCACTGGGGTGTAAAAGTAGAACGGGTAGAGATGTAAGTTGATAGTTACTGTTAACTGTAATGTCATTTTGTCTCTTGAACGCTCAAGTGTTGTCCACTGTATGTTGATGATTATGTGATATATTCGTTATAAAGCGCATGAAACAACTGACTTTCACTGTACTATCAACGAGACTCCCAAAGTGACAGACATTTTTTAAGGTAATATAAGAATCGTTAACAGTGAAAAACCGAACTGTTAATCCCTATCAGCGTTCTCTGATCATCGTTTTATAAATGTCAAATAGAAGAAGCCGGGTCTATCAAGACCCTGGTAGAAACAATAACACATACGTCAGCATGAAAGCGTTCTAGCAAGCGCATAATTATGACGCCGGCTACATTACCTAACGGGATCTATAGGGACATAGAGGACCCTCGACCGATCCATGATCCTTTCTTAACTACAAAGCTCGCATGCTGCTTAAGATCATAAAACGTTAACGGGTGACCTGTCTCCAATTTAAAATGTCGGATCGTCAGTCTGGAACTTGACCAGTGAAAAGTTGCTGGATCCGCTCTACACATGGGGATTAACGAATATCTTTATCAATAACCCTGTATGACTGGCTAGATTCAAACTGTTTGTTCTGACTTTCAGTAAAGATGTCCGGTTACCCGTGCAGATGCAGAGAGCAATGGCGGCCGAAGCAGAGGCCCAAAGAGAAGCACGTGCCAAGGTATTTATTTCAGGCACATTTCATTAGAACTATAGCTATAGAATTAAATAGTCTTTTATTTTTGGCTATTATTCGGACAGTAAATGTTTTAATGTGAATAACACATTTAAATTAAAAATACACGGTCTACAATCGTTGACGTCCCCACAACCGGATATCCGTAGACTGATTTGACATCAGTAATATCTTTAAAGTTTCGTTCTGTAGCAATATTTGTGCATGCTTTTGTTGCGAAGCAAGCGAATTGTCAACATGCAGTGATCAGATGGTATGCAAAAACGCATCACTAAAATGTAAATGTTTTCTCGTTCTGCTTGTAGATTGTGTCGGCGGAAGGAGAACTAAAGGCATCCAGAAACCTCAAGGAGGCGTCCGACGTATTAACAGAAGCGCCGATATCGCTGCAGTTACGTTACCTCCAGTCATTACAAAGTGTGTCAGAAGAACGCAATCACACAATCGTTTTCCCGTTGCCACGTAGCTTGTTCTCGTTGCCACAGCAACTTACGGGTAGCCTATCGGGTCAAGGTCGACCTAAAGAACAGACAAGCAGCGTTCAGCAACCGGTTCAGGGTAAAAAGGAGGAAGCTTTAATTACGTTCACAGACGCCACACAGTTCTAAACATTCACTAACGTCATACAGAGCTGGACGTTTGATTACTGACGCCACACATTTCTAACGTTCTACATAAACAGCTATTAATGAATCAGTGGATATGTGAATTGTCTGGACATAAGAAACAAATGTTAACTTAGAATCAAGTACTAGTAACTTAAATCATCTTAACCCTTTATTGCATGGACGAACAGTATAGATCCAGATCGTGACGTCGGATTAGAACCTTCAATGTTTGCTTTAGATTTATTAGGTTATTCCTGACCAAGAAGCAGCCAGTGTAGATCCTAATCAGATGGCACGGGTGTCAGTAAAGGGTAAACGATCTTCTTATAACAGCTTGCTCGTCCATTAATTGAAAGTTTACAATCCGACAGTCTGGCCATGTCCTGCTTTATGGTTTTATGCAGAAGTGTAGCTTTCATGATGTTTCAAACTGTCAAAGTATATGTCACGGTATGAATCTAGTCGCTATCTAGGGAGAAGATGTGTAAGCGGCCTGAATAGGTCAGTCGGGAGAGAGCTCGTCCTGTATCCGGGGGGTCCCGGGTTTGAGTCCCCGTTTGTGACCTGTGATATATACTTGGAGGAATGTGTTATATCACCTTGTAATAATTCACAGTACTGCACCTCTGGAAGGCTATTCAAATTCAAATACTAGTACATGCATGTGTTGTTGTTTTTTTCGAATGAAGGTATACTGTGATTACCACTCCCCGATAGAAATTTTGTGATTTATTTAAACATTAAAGAAAGTTTGTACCTCAACACTGATAAGGGGGAACTAAGTATGAATGAGTTAGCGGGTGTTTGTATTTGACAAGAGGTGTGTACTCATTACATATTTTTGTTGAGGACAACGGCCTTTTTTGATCTTATTGCCTCTGATAAGTGGAACGACTGGAAAGTACTGTTGATATAATATTGATTTCAGTTTAGTTTTCAAATGTGTAGAACGTTATCGATAACTAGAAAGTCACGTGAGAGAAAAACACTTTTAAATATGATTTATCAGCAAAAATTAAAAAAAAATATAGCGCATTGTTCCATTGTCTGATGACTATTTTATCGCTGGAAAATAGATTTAATTCGCCCCTACCTGCCATTAAGATAATTCTTGGCGATATAAACAGAATGTTGTCACGTGACTGTCTACTTATCTATTTTCAGATATATAGTCCTTCATCAGTGTCTGCGTGGATTCGTATCAGCGAGTTTCGTATATTCATAGGAACCATGGTGTATAATGCAAAATATAAAATTTTAATTAAAAAGACGAAATAAAAGCTGGTGGGGCATCTGCTGTAGAAAATATACATTACTCACGTTTATGTGATCCTCGTTATGTTATAAAGTGTCATTTGCCAACTTGTTAATATAGACTCATTTAATGTCGATGATAAATTTATATTAAATTTTATTTTATATATTGGTATATTAATAAATATTATATATTTATCAGTTTTGAGCTTTTTAATTGGCATCAGAAAATTAAAACACACGAAGAAAGTTTGAAAATTTGCGGCTTCTGCTTAAACTGTATATTTTATCATAAATAAGAACTGTGCGTGACTAAAAGACCGTGTAAATGCATACCGTTTGCGTCTTTTTTTTGACTAGTGACCATGTAAATGCATACTACGAGATACTTTTCGGGTTATTTTGCGAACTGTTGACAACAGGTGTATACAAATGCATACTGTGTGAAACCTTTACGTTGACTAGAGATCTTGTAAATGTGAGACTTGCATGGGGTAGCGACCGCGTAAAGGGATATTGTGTCACATTTCATACTGACTACCTATAGGGTAAATGCACACGATGTGAGACCTTTCAACTTGGGTAGCGACCGCGTAAATGTAAAATGTGTGAACCTTTCGCACTCTCTTGCTAACGTGAAAATTATACTGTGTGTGACCTTTACCACTGTCTAGCTAACGTGAAACTATGTGTGACCTTTCTCACTACCTGACATAATTTTGTAAGACGCCTCTGATTTACTAGCTAACGTGTCAATGCATACTGTGGGAGACCTTTCACACTGTCTAGCTAACGTGTAAATGCATACTGTGGGAGACCTTTCACACTGTCTAGCTAACGTGTAAATGCATACTGTGTGAGACCTTTCACACGGTCTAGCTAATGTGTAAATGCATACTATGGGAGACCTTTCACACTGTCTAGCTAATGTGTAAATGCATACTGTGTGAGACCTTTCACACTGTCTACCTAACGTGTAAATGCATACTGTGGGAGACCTTTCACACTGTCTAGCTAATGTGTAAATGCATACTATGGGAGACCTTTCACAGCATACTGTGGGAGACCTTTCACACTGTCTAGCTAATGTGTAAATGCATACTGTGTGAGATCTTTCACACTGTCTAGCTAATGTGTTAATGCATACTGTGGGAGACCTTTCACACTGTCTAGCTAATGTGTAAATGCATACTGTGGGAGACCTTTCACACTGTCTAGCTAATGTGTAAATGCATACTGTGTGAGACCTTTCACACTGTCTAGCTAATGTGTAAAGTGGGAGACCTTTCACACTGTCTAGCTAACGTGTAAATGCATACTGTGGGAGACCTTTCACACTGTCTAGCTAACGTGTTAATGCATACTGTGGGAGACCTTTCACACTGTCAAGCACATGTGTAAATGCATACTGTGTGAGACCTTTCACACTGTCTAGCTAATGTGTAAATGCATACTGTTGGAGACCTTTCACACTGTCTAGCTAACGTGTAAATGCATACTGTGGGAGACCTTTCACAGCATTCTGTGTGAGACCTTTCACACTGTCTAGCTAATGTGTAAATGCATACTGTGGGAGACCTTTCACACCGTCTAGCTAATGTGTAAATGCATACTGTGGGAGACCTTTCACACCGTCTAGCTAATGTGTAAATGCATACTGTGGGAGACCTTTCACACTGTCTAGCTAACGTGTAAATGCATACTGTGTGAGACCTTTCACACTGTCTAGCTAATGTGTAAATGCATACTGTGGGAGACCTTCCCACTGTCTAGCTAACGTGTAAATGCATACTGTGTGAGACCTTTCACACTGTCTAGCTAATGTGTAAATGCATACTGGGAGACCTTTCACACTGTCTAGCTAACGTGTAAATGCATACTGTGTGAGACCTTTCACACTGTCTAGCTAATGTGTAAATGCATACTGTGTGAGACCTTTCACACTGTCTAGCTAATGTGTAAATGCATACTGTGGGAGACCTTTCACACTGTCTAGCTAACGTGTAAATGCATACTGTGGGAGACCTTTCACACTGTCTAGCTAACGTGTTAATGCATACTGTGGGAGACCTTTCACACTGTCTAGCTAATGTGTAAATGCATACTGTGTGAGACCTTTCACACTGTCTAGCTAATGTGTAAATGCATACTGTGTGAGACCTTTCACACTGTCTAGCTAACGTGTAAATGCATACTGTGGGAGACCTTTCACAGCATTCTGTGTGAGACCTTTCACACTGTCTAGCTAATGTGTAAATGCATACTGTGGGAGACCTTTCACACTGTCTAGCTAATGTGTAAATGCATACTGTGGGAGACCTTTCACACTGTCTAGCTAACGTGTAAATGCATACTGTGTGAGACCTTTCACACTGTCTAGCTAACGTGTAAATGCATACTGTGTGAGACCTTTCACACTGTCTAGCTAACGTGTAAATGCATACTGTGGGAGACCTTTCACACTGTCTAGCTAACGTGTAAATGCATACTGTGTGAGACCTTTCACACTGTCTAGCTAATGTGTAAATGCATACTGTGGGAGACCTTTCACACTGTCTAGCTAACGTGTAAATGCATACTGTGTGAGACCTTTCACACTGTCTAGCTAATGTGTAAATGCATACTGTGTGAGACCTTTCACACTGTCTAGCTAACGTGTAAATGCATACTGTGGGAGACCTTTCACACTGTCTAGCTAACGTGTAAATGCATACTGTGGGAGACCTTTCACACTAGCTAGCTAACGTATAAATGCATACAGTGGGAGACATTTCACACTGTCTAGCTTACGTGTAAATGCATCAAGTGTGAGACCTTTCACACTGTCTAGCTAATGTGTAAATGCATACTGTGTGAGACCTTTCACACTGTCTAGCTAACGTGTAAATGCATACTGTGGGAGACCTTTCACACTGTCTAGCTAACGTGTTAATGCATACTGTGGGAGACCTTTCACACTGTCAAGCTAATGTGTAAATGCATACTGTGTGAGACCTTTCACACTGTCTAGCTAATGTGTAAATGCATACTGTGGGAGACCTTTCACACTGTCTAGCTAACGTGTAAATGCATACTGTGGGAGACCTTTCACAGCATTCTGTGTGAGACCTTTCACACTGTCTAGCTAATGTGTAAATGCATACTGTGGGAGACCTTTCACACCGTCTAGCTAATGTGTAAATGCATACTGTGGGAGACCTTTCACACTGTCTAGCTAACGTGTAAATGCATACTGTGTGAGACCTTTCACACTGTCTAGCTAATGTGTAAATGCATACTGTGGGAGACCTTCCCACTGTCTAGCTACGTGTAAATGCATACTGTGTGAGACCTTTCACACCGTCTAGCTAATGTGTAAATGCATACTGTGGGAGACCTTTCACACTGTCTAGCTAACGTGTAAATGCATACTGTGTGAGACCTTTCACACTGTCTAGCTAATGTGTAAATGCATACTGTGTGAGACCTTTCACACTGTCTAGCTAATGTGTAAATGCATACTGTGGGAGACCTTTCACACCGTCTAGCTAACGTGTAAATGCATACTGTGGGAGACCTTTCACAGCATTCTGTGTGAGACCTTTCACACTGTCTAGCTAATGTGTAAATGCATACTGTGTGAGACCTTTCACACTGTCTAGCTAACGTGTAAATGCATACTGTGGGAGACCTTTCACACTGTCTAGCTAACGTGTAAATGCATACTGTGTGAGACCTTTCACACTGTCTAGCTAATGTGTAAATGCATACTGTGTGAGACCTTTCACACTGTCTAGCTAACGTGTAAATGCATACTGTGGGAGACCTTTCACACTGTCTAGCTAACGTGTAAATGCATACTGTGTGAGACCTTTCACACTGTCTAGCTAATGTGTAAATGCATACTGTGGGAGACCTTTCACACTGTCTACCTTACGTGTTAATGCATAAAGTGCGAGACCTTTCACACTGTCTAGCTAATGTGTAAATGCATACTGTGTGAGACCTTTCACACTGTCTAGCTAACGTGTAAATGCATACTGATGGAGACCTTTCACACTGTCTAGCTAACGTGTAAATGCATACTGTGGGAGACCTTTCACACTGTCTAGCTAACGTGTTAATGCATACTGTGTTAGACATTTCACACCGTCTAGCTAACGTGTAAATGCACTGTGTGAGACCTTTCACACTGTCAAGCTTACGTGTAAATGCATACTGTGGGAGACCTTTCACACCGTCTAGCTAACGTGTAAATGAATACTGTGGGAGACCTTTCACACTATCTAGCTAACGTGTAAATGCATACTGTATGCGACCTTTCACACTGTCTAGCAAATGTGTAAATGCATACTGTGGGAGACCTTTCACACTGTCTAGCTAACGTGTAAATGCATACTGTGGGAGACCTTTCACAGCATTCTGTGTGAGACCTTTCACACTGTCTAGCTAATGTGTAAATGCATACTGTGTGAGACCTTTCACACTGTCTAGCTAACGTGTAAATGCATACTGTGGGAGACCTTTCACACTGTCTAGCTAACGTGTAAATGCATACAGTGGGAGACCTTTCACACTGTCTAGCTAACGTGTAAATGCATCAAGTGTGAGACCTTTCACACCGTCTAGCTAATGTGTAAATGCATACTGTGTGAGACCTTTCACACTGTCTAGCTAACGTGTAAATGCATACTAATGGAGACTTTTCACACTGTCTAGCTAACGTGTAAATGCATACTGTGGGAGACCTTTCACACTGTCTAGCTAACGTGTTAATGCATACTGTGTGAGACATTTACACCGTCTAGCTAACGTGTAAATGCATACTGTGTGAGACCTTTCACACTGTCAAGCTAACGTGTCAATGCATACTGTGGGAGACCTTTCACACCGTCTAGCTAACCTGTAAATGCATACTGTGGGAGACCTTTCACACTATCTAGCTAACGTGTACATGCATACTGTATGCGACCTTTCACACCGTCAAGCTAATGTGTAAATGCATACTGTGGGAGACCTTTCACACTGTCTAGCTAATGTATAAATGCATACTGTGTGAGACCTTTCACACTGTCTAGCTAACGTGTAAATGCATACTATGGGAGAACTTTCACACTGTCTAGCTAATGTGTAAATGCATACTGTGTGAGACCTTTCACACTGTCTACCTAACGTGTAAATGCATACTGTGGGAGACCTTTCACACTGTCTAGCTAATGTGTAAATGCATACTATGGGAGACCTCTCACAGCATACTGTGGGAGACCTTTCACACTGTCTAGCTAATGTGTAAATGCATACTGTGGGAGATCTTTCACACTGTCTAGCTAATGTGTAAATGCATACTGTGGGAGACCTTTCACACTATCTAGCTAATGTGTAAATGCATTCTGTGTGAGATCTTTCACACTGTCTAGCTAACGTGTAAATGCATACTATGGGAGAACTTTCACACTGTCTAGCTAATGTGTAAATGCATACTGTGTGAGACCTTTCACACTGTCAAGCTAACGTGTTAATGCATACTGTGGGAGACCTTTCACACTGTCTAGCTAATGTGTAAATGCATACTGTGGGAGACCTTTCACACTGTCTAGCTAATGTGTAAATGCATACTGAGTGAGACCTTTCAAACTGTCTAGCTTATGTGTAATGTGGGAGACCTTTCACACTGTCTAGCTTACGTGTAAATGCATACTGTGGGAGACCTTTCACACTGTCTAGCTAACGTGTTAATGCATACTGTGGGAGACCTTTCACACTGTCAAGCTAATGTGTAAATGCATACTGTGTGAGACCTTTCACACTGTCCAGCTAACGTGTAAATGCATACTGTGGGAGACCTTTCACAGCATTCTGTGTGAGACCTTTCACACTGTCTAGCTAATGTGTAAATGCATACTGTGGCAGACCTTTCACACCGTCTAGCTAATGTGTAAATGCATACTGTGGGAGACCTTTCACACTGTCTAGCTAACGTGTAAATGCATACTGTGTGAGACCTTTCACACTGTCTAGCTAATGTGTAAATGCATACTGTGGGAGACCTTCCCACTGTCTAGCTAACGTGTAAATGCATACTGTGTGAGACCTTTCACACCGTCTAGCTAATGTGTAAATGCATACTGTGGGAGACCTTTCACACTGTCTAGCTAACGTGTAAAAGCATACTGTGTGAGACCTTTCACACTGTCTAGCTAACGTGTAAATGCATACTGTGTGAGACCTTTCACACTGTCTAGCTAATGTGTAAATGCATACTGTGGGAGACCTTTCACACTGTCTACCTTATGTGTTAATGCATAAAGTGCGAGACCTTTCACACTGTCTAGCTAATGTGTAAATGCATACTGTGTGAGACCTTTCACATTGTCTAGCTAACGTGTAAATGCATACTGATGGAGACCTTTCACACTGTCTAGCTAACGTGTAAATGCATACTGTTGGAGACCTTTCACACTGTCTAGCTAACGTGTTAATGCATACTGTGTTAGACATTTCACACCGTCTAGCTAACGTGTAAATGCACTGTGTGAGACCTTTCACACTGTCAAGCTTACGTGTAAATGCATACTGTGGGAGACCTTTCACACCGTCTAGCTAACGTGTAAATGAATACTGTGGGAGACCTTTCACACTATCTAGCTAACCTGTAAATGCATACTGTATGAGACCTTTCACACTGTCTAGCTAATGTGTAAATGCATACTGTGGGAGACCTTTCACACTGTCTAGCTAACGTTTAAATGCATACTGTGTGAGACCTTTCACAGCATTCTGTGTGAGACCTTTCACACTGTCTAGCTAATGTGTAAATGCATACTGTGTGAGACCTTTCACACTGTCTAGCTAACGTGTAAATGCATACTGTGGGAGACCTTTCACACTGTCTAGCTTACGTGTAAATGCATACTGTTTGAGACCTTTCACACTGTCTAGCTGACGTGTAAATGCATACAGTGGGAGACATATCACACTGTCTAGCTTACGTGTAAATGCATCAAGTGTGAGACCTTTCACACTGTCTAGCTAATGTGTAAATGCATACTGTGTGAGACCTTTCACACTGTCTAGCTAACGTGTAAATGCATACTAATGGAGACTTTTCACACTGTATAGCTAACGTGTAAATGCATACTGTGGGAGACCTTTCACACTGTCTAGCAAACGTGTTAATGCATACTGTGTGAGACATTTACACCGTCTAGCTAACGTGTAAATGGATACTGTGTGAGACCTTTCACACTGTCAAGCTAACGTGTAAATGCATACTGTATGAGACCTTTCACACCGTCTAGCTAACCTGTAAATGCATACTGTGGAAGTACTTTCACACTATCTAGCCAACGTGTAAATGCATACTGTATGAGACCTTTGACACCGTCTAGCTAATGTGTAAATGCATACTGTGGGAGACCTTTCACACTGTCTAGCTAATGTATAAATGCATACTCTGGGAGACCTTTCACAATGTCTAGCTAATGTGTAAATGCATACTGTGTGAGACCTTACACACTGTCTAGCTAACGTGTAAATGCATACTGTGGGAGACCTTTCACACTATCTAGCTAACGTGTAAATGCATACTGTGTGAGACCTTACACACTGTCTAGCTAACGTGTAAATGCATACTGTGGGAGACCTTTCACACCGTCTAGCTAACCTTTAAATGCATACTGTGGGAGACCTTTCACACCGTCTAGCTAACGTGTAAATGCATACTGTGGGAGACCTTTTACAGCATACTGTGTGAGACCTTTCCCACGGTCTAGCTAATGTGAAAATGCATACTGTGGGAGACCTTTCACACTTTCTAGCTAAGGTGTAAATGCATACTGTGGGAGACCTTTACACGTTACCTAGACAGTGTGAAAGGTCTCCCACAGTATGCATTTACACGTTAGCTAGACAGTGTGAAAGGTCTCACACAGTATGCATTTACACATAAGCTATACAGTGTGAAAGGTCTCCCACAGTATGCATTTACACATTAGCTTGACAGTGTGAAAGGTCTCCCACAGTATGCATTTCCACATTAGCTAGACAGTGTAATAGGTCTCACACAGTATGCATTTACACGTTAGCTTGACACTGTGAAAGGTCTCACACAGTATGCATTTACACGTTAGCTAGACAGTGTGAAAGGTCTCACACAGTATTCATTTACACATTAGCTAGACAGTGTGAAAGGTCTCCCACAGTATGCTGTGAAAGGTCTCACACAGTATGCATTTCCACGTTAGCTAGACAGTGTGAAAGGTCTCACAGAGTATGCATTTACACGTTAGCTAGACAGTGTGAAAGGTCTCCCACAGTATGCATTAACACATTAGCTAGACAGTGTGAAAAGTCTCACACAGTATGCATCAACACGTTAGCTAGACAGTGTGAAAGGTATCACACAGTATGCATTTACACATTAGCTAGACAGTGTGAAAGGTCTCCCATAGTATGCATTTACAAGTTAGCTAGACAGTGTGAAAGGTCTCCCACAGTATGCATTTACACGTTAGCTAGACAGTGTGAAAGGTCTCAGACAGAATGCATTTACACATTAGCTAGACAGTGTGAAAGGTCTCACACAGTATGCATTTACACGTTAGCTTGACAGTGTGAAAGGTCCCACACAGTATGCATTTACACATTAGCTGGACAGTGTGACGTCTCACACAGTATGCATTTACACGTTAGCTTGATAATGTGAAAGATCTCCCACAGTATGCATTTACACGTTAGCTAGACAGTGTGAAAGGTCTCCCACAGTATGCATTTACACATTAGCTAGACAGTGTGAACGGTCTCCCACAGTATGCATTTACACGTTAGCTAGACAGTTTGAAAGGTATCACACAGTATGCATTTACACGTTAGCTAGACAGTGTGGAAGGTATCACGCAGTATTCATTTACACATTAGCTAGACAGTGTGAAAGGTCTCATACAGTAAGCATTTACACATTAGCTACACAGTGTGAAAGATCTCATACACTATGCATTTACACATTAGCTGGACAGCCAGAAAGGTCTCATACAGTATTCATTTTCACATTAGCTAGACAGTGTGAAAGGTCTCACACAGTATGCATTTACACATTAGCTAGACCGTGTGAAAGGTCTCAAACAGTATGCATTTACACGTAAGCTTGACAATGTGAAAGGTCTCACACAGTATGCATTTACACATTAGCTAGACAGTGTGAATGGTCTCACACAGTATGAATTTACACGTTAGCTTGACAGTGTGAAAGGTCTAACACAGTATGCATTTACACATTAGCTAGACAGTGTGAAACGTCTCATACAGTATGCTGTGAACGGTCTCCCACAGTTTGCATTTACACGTTAGCTAGACGGTGTGAAAGGCCTCACACAGTATGCATTTACACGTTACCTAGACAGTGTGAAAGGTCTCCCACAGTATGCAATTACACGTTAGCTAGACAGTGTGAAAGGTCTCACACAGTATGCATTTACACATGAGCTAGACAGTGTGAAAGGTCTCCCACAGTATGCAGTGAAAGGTCTCACACAGTATGCATTTCCACGTTAGCTAGACAGTGTGAAAGGTCTCACACAGTATGCATTTACACGTTAGCTAGACAGTGTGAAAGGTCTCCCACATTATGCATTAACACATTAGCTAGACAGTGTGAAAGGTCTCACACAGTATGCATCAACACGTTACCTAGACAGTGTGAAAGGTATCACACAGTATGCATTTACACATTAGCGAGACAGTGTGAAAGGTCTCATACAGTATGCATTTACACATTAGCTAGACAGTGTGAAAGGTCTCCCATAGTATGCATTAACAAGTTAGCTAGACAGTGTGAAAGGTCTCCCACAGTATGCATATACACGTTAGCTAGACAGTGTGAAAGGTCTCAGACAGTATGCATTTACACATTAGCTAGACAGTGTGAAAGGTCTCACACAGTATGCATTTACACGTTAGCTTGACAGTGTGAAAGGTCTCACCCAGTATGCATTTACACATTAGCTGGACACTGTGACGTCTCACACAGTATGCATTTACACGTTAGCTTGACAGTGTGAAAGGTCTCACACAGTATGCATTTACACATTAGCTAGACAGTGTGAAAGGTCTCATACAGTATGCTGTCAAAGGTCTCCCACAGTTTGCATTTACACGTTAGCTAGACAGTGTGAAAGGCCTCACACAGTATGCATTTACACGTTAGCTAGACAGTGTGAAAGGTCTCCAACAGTATGCATTTACACGATAGCTAGACAGTGTGAAAGGTCTAACACAGTATGCATTTACACGTTAGTTAGACAGTGTGAAAGGTCTCACACAGTATGCATTTACCCGTTAGATTGACAGTGTGAAAGGTCTCCCACAGTATGAATTTACACATTAGCTAGACAGTGTGAAAGGTCTTACACAATATGCATTTACACGTTAGCTTGACAGTGTGAAAGGTCTCACACAGTATGCATTAACACATTAGCTAGACAGTGTGAAAGGTCTCACACAGTGTGCATTTACACGTTAGCTAGACAGTGTGAAAGGTCTCACACAGTATGCATTTACACAATAGCTAGACGGTGTGAAAGGTCTCATACAGTATGCATTTACACGTTAGCTAGACAGTGTGAAAGGTCTCCCACAATATGCATTTACACATTAGCTAGCTAGTGTGAAAGGTCTCCCACAATATGCATTTACACATTAGCTAGCTAGTGTGAAAGGTCTCCCACAGTATGCATTTACACATTCGCTAGACAGTGTGAAAGGTCTCACACAGCATGCATTTACACATTAGCTAGACAATGTGAAAGGTCTCCCACAGTATGCATTAACACGTTAGCTTGACAGTGTGAAAGGTCTCCCACAGTATGCATTTACACGTTAGCTAGACAGTGTGTAAGGTCTCCCACAGTTTGCTGTGAAAGGTCTCCCACAGTATGCATTTACACGTTAGCTTGACAGTGTGAAAGGTCTCACAAAGTATGCATTTTCACGTTAGCTAGACGGTGTGAAAGGTCTCACTCAGTATGCATTTACACGTTAGCTAGAGAGTGTGAAAGGTCTCACACAGTACGCATTAACACGTTAGCTACACAGTGTGAAAGGTCTCCCACAGTATGCATTTACACGTTAGCTAGACAGAGTGAAGGTCTCACACTTTATGCATTAACACGTAAGCTAGACAGTGTGATAGGTCTCACACAGTATGCATTTACACGTTAGCTAGACAGTGTGAAAGGTATCCCACAGTATGCATTAACACGTTAGCTAGACCGTGTGAAGGATCTCACACAGTATGCATTTACACGTTAGCTAGACAGTGTGAAAGGTCTCCCACAGTATGCATTTACACGTTAGCTTGACAGTGTGAAAGGTCTCACACAGTATGCATTTTCACGTTCGCTAGACAGTGTGAAAGGTCTCACACAGTATGCATTTACACATTAGCTAGACGGTGTGAAAGGTCTCCCACAGTATGCATTTACACGTGAGCTAAACGTGTGAAAGGTCTCCCACAGTATGCATTTACACGTTAGCTAGACAGTGTGAAAGGTCTCCCACAGTATGCATTTACACCTTAGCTAGACAGTGTGAAAGGTCTCCCACAGTATGCATTTTCACATTAGCTAGACCGTGGCAAAGGTATCACACAGTATGCAGTGAAAGGTCTCCCACAGTATGCATTTACACGTTAGCTAGACGGTGTGAAAGGTCTCCCACAGTATGCATTTACACGTTAGCTAGACAGTGTGAAAAGTCTCCCACAGTATGCATTTACACATTAGCTAGACAGAGTGAAGGTCTCACACTTTATGCATTAACACGTAAGCTAGACAGTGTGATAGGTCTCACACAGTATGCATTTACACGTTAGCTAGACAGTGTGAAAGGTCTCCCACAGTATGCATTTACACGTTAGCTAGACCGTGTGAAAGGTCTCCCACAGTATGCATTTACACGTTAGCTAGATCGTGTGAAAGATCTCACACAGTATGCATTAACACGTTAGCTAGACAGTGTGAAAGGTCTCCCACAGTATGCATTTACACGTTAGCTTGACAGTGTGAAAGGTCTCACACAGTATGCATTTTCACGTTCGCTAGACAGTGTGAAAGGTTTCCCACAGTATGCATTTACACATTAGCTAGACGGTGTGAAAGGTCTCCCACAGTATGCATTTACACGTTAGCTAGACAGTGTGAAAGGTCTCCCACAGTATGCATTTACACGTTAGCTAGACAGTGTGAAAGGTCTCCCACAGTATGCATGTAGCTAATGTGTAAATGCATACTGTGTGAGACCTTTCACCCTGTCAAGCTAATGTGTAAATTCATACTGTGGAAGACCGTTCACACAGTCTAGCTAATGTGTAAATGCATACTGTGGGAGACCTTTCACACAGTCTAGCTAATGTGTAAATGCATACTGTGGGAGACCTTTCACACTGTCTAGCTAACGTGTAAATGCATACTGTGTGAGACCTTTCACAGCATACTGTATGAGACCTTTCACACTGTCTAGCTAATGTGTAAATGCATACTGTGGGAGACCTTTCACAGCATACTGTATGAGACCTTTCACACTGTCCAGCTAACGTGTAAATTCATACTGTGTGAGACCTTTCACAGCATACTGTATGAGACCTTTCACACTGTCTAGCTAATGTGTAAATGCATACAGTGGGAGACTTTTCACACTGTCTAGCTAACGTGTCAATGCATACTATGGGAGACCTTTCACATTGTCTAGCTAATGTGTAAATGCATACTGTGGGAGACCTTTCACACTGTCTAGCTAACGTGGTAATGCATACTGTGTGAGACCTTTCACACTGTCTAGCTAACGTGTAAATGCATACTGTGCGAGACCTTCACACTGTCTAGCTAACCTGTAAATGCATACTGTGCGAGACCTTTCACACTGTCTAGCTAACGTGTAAATGCATACTGTGGGAGACCTTTTACACTGTCTAGCTAATGTGTAAATGCATACTGTGGGAGACCTTTCACACTGTCTAGCTAATGTGTAAATTCATACTGTGGAAGACCGTTCACACAGTCTAGCTAATGTGTAAATGCATACTGTGGGAGACCTTTCACACAGTCTAGCTAATGTGTAAATGCATACTGTGGGAGACCTTTCACACTGTCTAGCTAACGTGTAAATGCATACTGTGTGAGACCTTTCACAGCATACTGTATGAGACCTTTCACACTGTCTAGCTAATGTGTAAATGCATACTGTGGGAGACCTTTCACAGCATACTGTATGAGACCTTTCACACTGTCCAGCTAACGTGTAAATTCATACTGTGTGAGATCTTTCACAGCATACTGTATGAGACCTTTCACACTGTCTAGCTAATGTGTAAATGCATACAGTGGGAGACTTTTCACACTGTCTAGCTAACGTGTCAATGCATACTATGGGAGACCTTTCACATTGTCTAGCTAATGTGTAAATGCATACTGTGGGAGACCTTTCACACTGTCTAGCTAACGTGGTAATGCATACTGTGTGAGACCTTTCACACTGTCTAGCTAACGTGTAAATGCATACTGTGCGAGACCTTCACACTGTCTAGCTAACCTGTAAATGCATACTGTGCGAGACCTTTCACACTGTCTAGCTAACGTGTAAATGCATACTGTGGGAGACCTTTCACACTGTCTAGCTAATGTGTAAATGCATACTGTGGGAGACCTTTCACACTGTCTAGCTAATGTGTAAATGCATACTGTGATAGACCATTCACACTGTCTAGCTAATGTGTAAATGCATACTGTGGGAGACCTGTCACACTGTCTAGCTAACGTGTAAATGCATACTGTGAGAGACCTTTCACACTGTCTAGCTAATGTGTAAATGCATACTGTGTGAGACCTTTTACACTGTCTAGCTAACGTGTAAATTCCTACTGTGAGAGACCTTTCACACAGTCAAGCTGTGTAAATGCATACTGTGTGAGACCTTTCACACTGGCAAGCGGCCGCGTAAATGCATTCTGTGTGAGACGTTTTTCATAACGTGTGAAGTCTATTACACTCCTTCTTTGATTAATAAAATCTCCAGCCAGACAGCTTGAGACTTAATCACCTTATAGCTGTTGAGAATGATTTCCATGTGATCCATTTCCATGTGATCTGAGGTACAGGCACGTTCCCAGTAGCTTATGCATATTTGTCACCAGCTCGCCCCCAACCCATCATCTACTACCTCTCGCCCTGAAATGTGTTACGTGCATGTGTCCGCAGAAAGTGCCTCTGGCCCATACAGATGCCCACTGAAAGTGCATGTGACCAATAAAGTTGCAGGCAGACATTGCCCTTTTGAAACACAGTTACCCGTGAAAGTGTTTCTGTCCCACATAGGTACCCTAAGAAACATTATCTGACCCAAAACAGGAGTCATGCTCGTTTTTTCTATATAGATGCCCGAAGACAGAGCCGATGTGCCACTCAGGTGCCCGTAGGTAGTGCTTTGTCCGGCACTTAGGTGTCGACCGAAAGTCTCTGTCCCACACACGGGTCGAACTAAGGCAACCGGGTTATACACAGGAGCCCATTGATCTTCCTTTAGTAAAAGGCAGTAAAATTGCAAAAATGGATATTTAATTCGTATTCTTACTCAAATTCTAAAATTTATCTGTAAGTTAAATTTGCTTGGAACTTTGATTTTACATCAACAACAACAACAACAACAACAACAACTACTACTACTACTGCTACAACAACATATTAATCATGTTTAAATAAACTTTTATTCATAACACTAAGCGTTGTCGAGATATTCTATAATAAAAATGTGGGATTCAGTTTATACTCAAACTGCTTTTTTGGTAATAATGTAAATCAAAATGTATACATGTACAACAACTTTCTAACAGTGGTCTAGGGGTAGAGATTCGGACCCCAGATCCGGAAACTGCGGGTTCGAATCCCACCAGGAATGAGATTCGCCTGCAGTTTCCCCAACCCACATTCGGCGAGAGTATTGGTTGGAAACCCAGGATGCAGTCATTGAGCGTGATTAATTAATATAAGCTGTAAGAACTTGTTTCATATTCGATGTAAAATAAATAAGTTTAAACTAAACAAAACTTTCTATATTGCATTTTAAACGAAAAACAACTTGTACATTTTAACGTCTCTGTAAGACCATCCAAATTTAAGACCACCTTGATAATAAGACCACTATTTCAATGTCCGTTTACGTGTTTGCACTGTTCACTATCCCAGATTTACGACCATCCAACTATTAAGACAACTTCTGAAGTGGTCAGAATAGAGTGGTGTCACTGTAACTTATTCATTTAACCTAATTCTTTAGAGTCAACCATTAAGAAATCATATTGAGCTGTGATTTATGTTTCGTGAAGCTAGTTATGTTCAAATACCGCAACTTCAAATGAGAATAAAATATATGATCATTGAACACATTTTTGAAGTTTTCTTGTTAAGTATATATCAATTTGCATAAATAACCTTTCTGTCTGCAGGTATGTCGAATCTAAATAATATCAGACTAAGTTTCTTTCCAAAATATATAAATCTCTATAGCTCGTACTTCACTAGTGGTTCTTTGTACATATTTCACAACAGTGAGCTTTTCCCTGACAACAAGGTCACGAGAAGTAAATAAAGCAATCATATGACCGTTGTCACTCAGGTGTGACGTATACATAAGATAATATCGATTATATAGGGTATTTTTACATTTTGAAACCTCCACTATTTCGAAATATTTGCTTAATCGGATAGCGAATAAATACTGAAAAGGTTTGTGGAATATTGTAAATATAATCTATTTATTGCAGTAAGTGGGTTAGTCTGTTAATCTGCAAGGAATTAGTTGAGTCGAGCAGACAGACAGTTTAGTTACCTGGATATATTTTTCACTGGGTGTGGTATGTATCTTTATTTAACTACGTAGGTCATCTGCGATTATAGCTTATAAACATAAATTTAACAAATATCACCGAGAGATGAACATTGTTGGTGACAACATTGTTCGTGACGACTGGGTCACAGATATAACCTCATTGCAGACCCGACTACCACCCTGTAGTTCAAGTCCCGGATAGTCCCATACCTATGATACACGTTAAGTGTATTTCCCGCAAAGGCTTGCACTGCGAAACGCTGCATCTTAACATTTAATAGGGTAATGACACATTTACTAGTCCCAAATTATAAAATGCGAATATGATTTTTTTTAATTCTTTCAATTATGAATACTGTATTGTAACATTATCTGCGCAAATCATGATCAGAACGTTGCTGGATATTTATGTTTTATTTTATTTTTATGAAAAAAGACACACCTCACAGCGTTTGTCCGGACAACAGGGGTTGACACCTGGATGTTCAGGTCCCTTTAAAAGCAAAACTATCATATTTAGATGTAATATTGTTAACTCATTTTATTTAATGCTCTAACGTTTATAGTAATTCCTGAACATTTATCTAATGCGATTATCAATGGCGATATCTTACCAGTTATCTAATGCCTTGATAGCTTACCTATATATTATATAATTTCGGTTGAAAAAAAGTAGGTACCTTCGTAAGTTGTGATTGTTTCATCTCTTTATTTTAAACCTTATTCGAGGTCAAGTTTATAATTAAAAGTTTTGAGTTGTTTAGTTAGAAACTTACCTTTTAGGCTGGAAAAGCAAAGCTACAGGAAGCTTAAAACGGAAATAAGATCAATTCGCTGAATATTGTAAAACTGAGATTTGAAACCAGTCTCAAATATTGGGGCCAAAACATACACGTGAGGTTACATTGTAGTCTAGACATAAAGATATGGTATAAGTATGATCAATTTTAACAGAAACCAAAATCCGTTATATATTTAAACACAAAAATTGAACAGCGGTTCAGTCGTCAACCGATTGGTTTTCATCTCCAATCAGTCACAGAAAGGGCTAATTCAGGGGGTAGCATACTTGCATGATTACATTAGAGATAAGGAGCAAATGATGCCGATTGCAAAAAACACGGGCTGAAGGTTATAAAGCTGAGATTGGAAACCAGTCTCAAATCTCAAGCATCTGATTGGCTGTAATGGCGACCAGTCGCCATTTCAGCCAATCAGATGCTTGAGATTTGAGAATGGTTTCCATGCTCAGTTTTATAACCTTGGGCAACGAAATACAAGTCATGGGTATTTTTTTCCTAAGAAAAGCATGCATTCAAAATCCAGTTTTGTTTGCATGATATAGGGGAGTCGACACTATAAAATTCATGGGTTAATGCATAAATTTGTTAAGAGCGGTTGCTGCTACCTCGAGGCGCCGAATTTCGTCCCTGGTTGCCAGGCATCGTATTGATTATCCAGGGAAATAATTGCTATGTAGTTTGTCTATATAATGTATGAACATTTTCTTAATACCAAGGATATTTCCATGGTCACGAAAAAAGCTGTACGGTCGGTATGCATTGGTAAATCGTGTCGTAGGCTCGATTACTGGGTTTTGATTATTACGAGTATATTAAAATAAATAAATATACATAATACGTTTAAGCATACAACATTACATAATACGTTTAAGCATACACCATTCATTTAAAGCAATACACGTCAACTCTCGGATAGAAAGTATTTACATACATAATGTTTCCAAGAAGATGTTATTACTAATGCAAGTTCTGCCCCGCCTCCTAGAACTGGAAATATGGCTTTACTACACGCAATTGTTTTGATGGAGGAAGATCCGAAACTCTTTCATACATGTGATTATTTTAGCACGAGCAAGCACAGGGTAGAACGACGACCTTTCGCAGGGTAGCTAGTCAGCTTCCTTAGATGAAAGATTCCTTCTCCGGGATTACTCGAACACACAGTCGCGAGAAGCCTATTGTTGTTAACCAACGATCTAACTACTCTGTGACTGTGTTGATTTTTTTAAATCAGCGCACCTGCTTGTCTTATTAGTATTATGACGTCATAATTGACGTCATCGAAAGACGTTATTATCTGTTTTGTTTTATGTTTCAGTTTTTAGTCAGCAAAAATAGAGGTCCATCCGGAAAAGATAGAGATGGCCCATAACGGATCATCGTACCCGATGGGTAAGACTTGTTTCTATTAGCCCATTAGCTTACCTATATAGGCCTACCATCATAGAGACCTTAATGAAATAACCTCCGATTTTCTCTTTTCCTCAGTCACTTTTTTTTGGGGGGCGGGGGGTGTTAAATTTAAGGTGTCGCTAAATGTTTTCTGTTAAAAGTCCTCATATGATTCGATTGCATTTTTCTTGATTGAGGCAAATAATAATGAAGCTACCGTTTTCATTTGATGAAAATAAACATGAATAAAACGTTTATTCTTTATTAAGACACATACCGAGCATTTAAATCTGCTGTTGATTTGAATTATGCTCGGTATGTGTCTTAATAAAGAAATAGGAGAGAGACTACTACACTACTACAATAATGTTGCAAATCAAATCTTCATATTGATATATTAATAAAAAACTTACTTGAATTAAGATAGAGATGCATTACTGTTCACGAAAGTAAAAGAATATGTCAGAGACCTTTGATTGCTGTCAATGAAATTGTCATAGGTTTTACAGTTAAATCTATCCTATTTTGTTGTTTTACTATTTGAAATCAGAGTAAACTAATCCATGTTGTTGTTAACTAACGAAACTTCTTACTTAGTTTCCTGAATGCAGGGGTGTAGTCAGTCTTATTTCCATAGTAAAACTTCTACTGCATGTTTCATTCTTAGCCCGCCTATCAAAGAACGCCTGCCCATTTAGGTCGCGTTTCTGATCTTGTGTTATTTTGTCAATATTTTATTTGTAATTTATATTATATTTATTTTTATTTAGGAGAACCACGTATGTATAACTTAATTTGTTTTTCGTTATTTATACTCGTGACCTATTCTTTATAACATAATTGTGTGTGCTTGTTTTAGATACGCTTTTTGTAATCCTATTTAGGCTATTTAAAGGAGCATACGTAACATCTGTTTAAAGGTGGTTAATCAGAATTCTGTTTTAAAACTCCAGGAACAGCCAAACTTTGAATAGATCCTTGTTTGTTTGTTTGTTTGTTTGTTGTTGTTTTTTTTTCAAATTTATGTTTGTGATCGATTTTCTACAATATTTCTGCGTAAACCTCTGAAAGCGACCAACAACACCAGGCATGTAAGATATTCTCGTCAAAGGTTGTGAGAGTGTGCCAATGAACATCATTTGTTATAAATTTAATGGTGTATACCTTAGGAAAGTGTGTTTTGTGCCAATTAAAACAGATTACTTGGTTGCGCATCCTAGATAGAAACGATCACTAAAGATATCTTTATTTTCTTATAAAAAATGAAAAAACAACGTGAATATTTATACACAATTCATAGGTTTGAAGACTTTGAAAACTATTTTTGCCAAATGTGTGATGATGAAACAGAGTGATTAACCACCTTTAACGCATCTTATTGGCCAACAATTCACAAATTGTTAGCTTTTCTAGAGCTAAATAGCAATATTCAAATCACACTTGCACTTGTTCATTATAAATATAGCAAAATATGCCACTTGTAATAAAATCTATTACTAATGTAGTAAAGTACGCCTAAGATCAAGGTCAAAGTACTCTAAATGAACGATGACTGAAGAACGATGTCACGTACAGTCACCCAACTTGGTTTATAAATTGCTTATGGTCAGTAGATCCGTGTTTATATGTCGAAGGTCAAGGTCACAGTGACATTCAAGTAAAAATTGGTTTGCGACCAATCAATATAGATCGGCGTGACTTACAGTCACTTTTTAAATTGATTGCCGATCGTAAGTAGATGACCCCTATCGACTTTGGGGTCAGAAGGTCAAGGTCACAATGACCTTCAATTGAAACTTGGTTTGCGATGAATAACTGATAAAAGACATTGTGATATATAGTCACACTTTGTTTATAGAATACTTTTATACAGTAGATGAAGCTGATTGATTTTAAGGTCAAAAGTGACCTTCAGTTGATTGTTTTCGTTAAATTATCGATGGTTGTCGTTGATTATCGTTGATTGTTTACGTTAAACACTTTACGTTCCCAATCATGAGCTGAATAGTTGCTAGATTTGCCATCATATAGCAGAAATATGAAGATCTTGGTCATTAATTCATGGGAGATACTCTGTTACACGAGGAGTTGTATGTAGTCGATTTTAGTATCTGTTTCTCGGCGGCTTTCTGTACTTTTTTGGACGCGCAAGGCACAAAATGTAACAAGGTACTAACAAAACCGTTACAATTGGCACTGAATCGTCGACAAAACTGTTACAATTTCGTTTAAACGACAACTATCATTGAATGCATGTTAACAGCAGAAAAATACTCATTTGCACCAAGATACTAGTTTAAAATATTCAAAAAATATTTCTGTCAAGAAACAAAAACAAAACAACAGTCTTTTCTTTGTCGGCATTAAAAATACGATCTAAAGTCGACGACAGAGTATCGCCCCTGTGAGTTTTCCCTGATTGACACAGACGAATAATTTGTTTCTTGCTTGGCTTTTGTTATCGTTCAGATTCGTCCAATAGTTGTGTGGAGAAATAAGATTGCTGTTCTTAATTTTTAATTTTATCATGATAAGTATTTTCCGAAACACATTTCGAAAAAAAGTGACATGGTTAGAAATTATACGCTTTCAATATAAATAGGTTTGATTGAAATATTAACTAATTTGAAAGAATTTAAGAAGTTCATTTATTTAAAAAGAAAAATAATTACTTTACAGTGTTCTTGGTTTTTATGCATTATCTAACACCACGTCCTATTTAAACCTCTGTGTAATTATTTTAACCAACTTGCTCGGTGTGTGTAACATCAGCCTGTTTAACCTTGCTGGTACCTCGCACCAACTTGCTCGGTGTGTGTAACCTCATTCTGGTTAACCTTGCTGGTACCTCGCACCAACTTGCTCGGTGTGTGTAACCTCAGCCTGTTTAACCTTGCTGGTACCTCGCACCAACTTGCTCGGTTTGTTTAATCTCATTCTGATTAACCTTGCTGGTACCTATCACCAACTTGCTTGGTGTGTGTAACCTCATTCTGGTTAAACTTGCTGGTACCTCGCGTAATAAATTTCAATGTTGTCTTAACATTCTGTTCTGATCATAAACCTAAATCTGGAGACCAGCCATTAAATCTCCAACATTTGATTGGTTGAAGCTTAGCTCAGTGTCCAAACTGACCGTTCACAAGCAATAGATTTGAGACTGGTCTCCAATATCTAACAGCTTATTATATATTGGCAGTATATAAGAAATATGAAAAAATGAAAATATTGTTATGGCCATAACATATTCTGTTATACATAAATAAACCCTGTCCCAATCGTCTCGGCGAAAAACTGCGACTACGGCAAGCACATTTAATAAACGTATGCATTTTTTCTTTAGGCAAGGACGATAGGGGACAGCCGGACGGTGATATCGGTTGCTGTGGTTACGTGTTGATGTTTTTCTCGATCATTATCCTGATCCTCTTCTTTCCCTTCTCTCTCATCTGCTCACTCAAGGTAAATAGTGTTGAATTTACGGTCGTCACATAACCCTTAAACCCTTGTTTATTAGATACTTCAATATTTAGGACCCTTTATTCAAGTGCAGTTACTGGAAAGACATTGTAACGTTGTTTAAAACTGAAAAAAAACAAACTAAAATCAGTTCGCAAGTAACTTTAAGTTTTTGTCAAATTAACAGTAAGCCTGATGTCACATGGTTGCCATTTTGAGGTGACAAGTGACGTCATCAATATATGTGAGGTTGACACAATGATTGTGTATATCTGTAACATTTCTTATATAGATTGGAAATTTCACATAAAACTTTTAAAATCACACAGGTTAACAATTGCGAAAGTAATAATTTAAATAGAGAGTGTATTAAATTTAAATTGTGCATAATTTTGGTACAGCAAACGATGACGTCAATTGTCATCATTCGAAACGACTGCGCTCTTTGTCATTTCATTGGTAACAGATTATGATATGTCAGGTTATGCCCATTGCCGGGTTCCTTTAATATGTTTTCAGATAATTTGTCAAATTTTAAATCATTTAAATCATGATAGTTTTTTTTTTTTAATTAATTTGATTCCCCAATATATTACGCGTAGTTCAGATTGTGCTAGAAATAATCAGTTTATGTGCTTGTCTCCTTTCTCCTTTAGATTGTACAAGAGTACGAGAGGGCTGTCATATTCCGGCTGGGTCGTGTTGTATCAGGGGGAGCGAAGGGACCAGGTAGGTTACCTTGAATATGGAGTGACTTTAAACCTGGTATCCTAATAGTTAAAGCCGGACCGTGGCTAATTTGTTACAATATCGATAATTAACGTAAATTACCTGATCACCCAACATGTGACGATGTTCACGCGTTATGTCGGCTGATGATTTTGAGCGCCAGTTTTATGTCATAGCATTCTTAATGTTTAGACGTTTTTGCTTAGTTGCATCAATGAATTTTAACGTTAAGTGTATGTTTTTTTATGTTAACTCAAGCTTTTATCTTCCCAAGCCTATACCAAATTATAAAACAAACACCGAAGTCGAAAAGTACAAGTCATAGAAGTTTAAAGTATCTCTTTTATTCGCAAATAGCCGAGATACTTGGTCAATTTGGATTTCTTTATTAGTTTTCAAAACTGATTGCCAAAAAGTTTAAACCATCAAATGTTTGTTACCTGAATATTTATTTTTATTCGCGTGTTGTTAAATACGCTAATTTACGTATTTCTCTAAAAGAAATGCTGCAGCAGACGATCATATTATATTTGAAAGAACATTAGAAACAGATGGTGATCGCTGGGCTGGAGGTTATAAAACTGAGTTTGGAAACCAGTCTCAAATCTCATGCATCTGATTGGGTGAAATGGCGACCAGTGCTCAGTTTTATAACCTTGGGCAATGGAACAGTGAAACCACTTTCAGGTTATCCGTTAAGATCAGTGTTAGATAAGAAAGATCCAACTTTTACTGAATACATATATATAAAACATAAATAGAATGAAATCTTAACAAGTTTACTGCATGTCATCCCGCATGCAAGTCTGACCTGAACGTTTGAAAAGTGAAATCATCAAATAAGTTTTATTTAAGTACACAGATAATGAAAGTAAATTCCACAACAGAAGCTTGGATGTAGACACTTCGAAGAGACACCACCAGTTCTATTTAAAGCTAGGAAACGGTTCACATCACTGGGTCCCGTTGTTTCAAACTTGATCCGTCAATTAAACTAACCTATGCTAGTTCAGAATAAAGAAATTCTTTACAACTTTAATCATATCTCTTTTACTTTATGCAATTGTACACTATAATAAGTTTTAATGGCATAAAAAGTATTCAAAATATTTCATTCAACTCTCTGTAGATTTTTTAAAAATTTAAACCTCGTTAGTTTAACCCGCGGTTTATAATTCGAACACCTGGTCGCTGTTGTCTAAATCTTCGTTCACCAACCGTTAATATGGTTAATTTTTACTTGCCCAGGACTGTTCTTCCTGTTCCCATGTGTGGACACCTTCAAGAGCGTGGACCTGAGGACGTTTTCTTACGACATCCCTCCTCAAGAGGTAATTATAATGTACACTTACTTTCGATATAAATCTACCCGACTGTTGACGCTTGTTTCCGGGAAATGTTTCCCTTTTCCGGTGTACGTATTTTTTTTTTAGTTGAAGTCATAACTAGCAAGGCAACAAAGTGAATAGGCGAAAGAAACTTGTTGAGAGATTGACTGAAATGTAGTACTGGGCTGAAGATGATAAAACTGTGATTTGAAACCAGTCTCAAATGTTAAGCATCTGATTGGCTGAAATGGCGATCAGTTGCCATTTCTGTCAATCATATGTTTAGACTGGTTTCCATTCTCAGTTTTTAACATCTGGAGGTCACATATTTGAATCCTAGCTGGGGTGATATATTTCTATGATTTCCCACAGTCCACACAAACAGTGTGAGTAGTGTTTTCACACTGATAATGTAGATGTAAAACGTAACTATACGCACGTCCCATAATATACATAATTATATTTATTACGTGTATATGATTATTGATCGATTATTTGGGACCTTGAAATAGAAAAAGTACAAAACATCGTATGTTCCTGACCGGATAATCAAAACGTTTTAAGATGTCAAATTGAGTCTGTTAAGGAACTTGTGTAGACCAAAGCTGACATATTCGAGGTCTACATATAGACAGTGATCTCTCAGATTCGCCCTTGTTTTAATTACACTCTTAAAGAAGATGTTATTGTCCTTTAACAAACATGTCGCAGGGTTAAGTTAAAGAAACAACGATATTTTAGCATTAATGTTGAACTTAGCAGAATTAGCACAACTTCTGTATACATTTTTCCTCATCGTAAATATACTTTACATAGATTTGCTTTTCAAACCGATTAAAAGGTTACTCTATAAATTTAATCCTGTGAAGCAGGTTATGGTATACCTGTACATTGTACAACGTTGTTTTCAAAGAAAACTAGTGAACTAGTTCTTCAACTCGGCGATTTCGGCACGTAGATTATATTGCGTGGTAAAAGCTCAAGGTTGGCATCTGAAGTATAAAGTTAATTGTAAATTATGATAGGATGCAACGTCTGGAAAACAGGAAATTTTCTTCTAAATACCGGAAGATTTTAATTTTTTACAGTCGCAGTACAATCTATGATAGCCTACTAAGGTCTCACTTAGTTTTGTGAGGATAAATTTTCGCGCAAACGCCTTGAATCACATGCTTGCGAAAGCAGAAATACCCACATGTGTATTATTATAATGAGATATGCTATTACTTGTTTATATTTTGTTGAGGTTTGATTTCGCACACTTTACTTAACGCGCAATACTTGAGTATTACTTTCGCGAAATATAATGATACCACAGTACATAAAATAGGCTGATAATAATAAACGGTCCGATTTTGTAAGATTTAGCAACTAGTATTAAATTAACTAGACTTTTATATATGTATCTATACTTTAAAATTATGTTGTTGTTTTTTACTAGAACTTTAAGCTGTTGTTTTACGAAGTAAGTTTGTGACCACAAATTTATCGGATCATGTCGTAACAGCAGACCCTGCGTTTAAAACACAAATTATCCTGAATAAATATAATCATGACCAGTCAGGAATTATTAGCAAGATCATAAAACTAAGATTGGAGACCAGTCTCAAATCTCTATCATATGATTGGCTGAAATGACGACTAGTCGCCATTTCAGCCAATCATATGCTTGAGATTTGAGACTGTTCAACATATTTAGTTTAATCTTGGGCACAGGTCTGAACAAAAAATAACTGGGAGACTAATTCAACTGATCTTAACAAACTGCAATGATTGATGATTTACAAATGTGGCTGTCCCACAAGCAAACAATCGCCTTGTCATAAATTGACTGCTTATCGAACATAGCTGTTAACACTATTGAACGAACAGTTCAGCAAAGTTGTTGCTATGTTGTTAAGTCCAATTTATGCCCTTTCAATTTCTAAAAATAAGAAATATTTTAACTTCTAAAATGAACAAACAAATGTACTTAAAAATGAACAAACAAATGTACTTATTTATGTTTCCTTTAACTATGCATCTGCTGTTGAAACAGCCATTAACATGTTTAAATTGTTGTCTATGCTCGTTTTAAACAAATTGAACTCCATTAAAGCAATCTTTGTTTGATCGAACAAAAGTCTGATCAGTACTTGTACATGTTACTATTTATGTCATAAATCATTTCAGTTGTATACAATGTTGCATATATTGCGGATAAATTTGGGTGAATAGTCCTTTTTATTCTTAAAAAAGGTCTTAAAAGGCTTTATGTTCAGTATTTCATTTTAAGTAAGCTAAAATGTCATGAAATATATAATACCGTGATTGTAGTAACAAATTGCTTGAAAGAAACAGGCACAATAACATATCTTGATTTTTTTTAATTTACCCAGTTCATTTGAAGAAATAATTATGATCAAGTTTCATGTTAAAAGTTTATTCGGCATAAACAGTACAAGTTCATGCGTATTTCAATGTCTAATTATACATTGACCAATCGACAAACAATGGGTAGTATAGGTACATTTAATAATTGTTATTCGATATACAATGTAGTTGTTTTAGTTATTGAAAACGTGCATATGTTTTTAAACAGAATAGTTCAATTAATGTTAAATATCAGACCTAGTTGCCGGATAATAATTAAATTCTTTTCCTCTATTCAATGAAGTTAGTAATGTATTTTGGAGCGAGAGAGTGCAAAGATTTGTATTTGATAATTGCACATGATATTTGCACTTCTTTTATAAGTCTCTTGTATGGTCTATATAAGAACTTAACAAAATTCTCTTTTGTGATCGGTAGTGAACAGGTCATAGCAGGCGATATAAAAATACCCTCGTTATAGACGTGGGTTTCTTTACCCATTCAGTACGTCAATACCATTAAACTATTCAAACACTAAAATATTTCACTGATAATATTTCACTGAATTATTTATTCAGATATTTCAAAATTCAAATCGTCATTGATTTTATATCGTCATTGAAATTCACCTGTAAGTTAGGCTATGACGTAGAATTTCAACATACCATTGCCATTATTTACTGAAATTTAACACTCGTGTCTTAAAACCGCAATACTTAAATATATATCTTGAGAGGTATCATTGAGGAAAAAATAGGAGATCGTGGTAGTCAGATTGTTCTAATATGTCACCAGTCATAAAGATGGTACCCATCTTTCGAAATGTTTGCACAATCATATACATGTACTAATTGATTTAAATTTCATCGACAGATTTTGTCACGTGACTCGGTAACAGTAGCAGTAGATGCGGTGATTTACGCTCGCATATTTGACGCCACCATGTCTATTATCAACGTCGAAAATGCGCATGCGTCGACAAAACTTCTAGCGGCGACAACATTACGAAACGTTTTGGGTACGAAACAGCTGTCGGAGATTCTGAGCGACAGAGAGACGATCGCACATCAGATGCAGGTCAGGAGTCTAACGTCTGGTGTAATATACGCGCATGTGTACTGCAGACCATAGCAGGCCTGGAGCATGCATGACTGCGTGTTATTGTAACGTTTCTACTCGGCAGACTTCCGAATAATATGTTCCTGATATTGACAATATTGAATAAGGCGAAAATATATAAAATATATGATATGATACCTTTTTTGGAACGGCAAGATATATGTGATTACAAAAAACGACAGTATATCTTTAGAAAAATTACTAAAAGATCGATACTAATGTGTTTTTGTGCAAAGCACGAAGTCTGCCAAAGTCGAAGTTCTAACACTTTCTTTTTTTGTAGACCCGCAGTGTGTGTGTGTGTGATAACACTGGTTAGTTAGTAACACTAACTTCATTAGCACTTTCCTCATTATGCTGATCGACAATCTTCTTTGTCCATTAGGTCCTAACCAAGGACTCAGTGACCTTTGCTGTTGATGCGGTCATCTATGCCCGTATTTTCGACGCTCAGAGGTCAATCATTAGCGTGGAAAATGCGCATAGTTCAACCAAACTGCTCGCAGCTACAACATTAAGAAATATTATGGGGACGAAAAGTCTGTCAGAAGTTTTGAGCGACCGGGAACAAATCGCTCACCAGATGCAGGTAGTTCTAAATCTGTCCAACATGTTACCCTCCAAAAGAAGTTAAAGTATTACGTCATATATCTCTGATTCAACGTCATACAACTCAGATTCGGAACCAGTCGCAGATTATTGGCCGGAACTGTCCGAACTGAGCAGTCCCAAATTTGCCAGTCACATTTTGGAGTCTTGTTTTTATAATCAGGACTGAAGGTTATAAAACTGAGATTAGAAACCAGTCCCAAATCTCAAGCATCTGATTGGCTGAAATGGCGACTGGTCGCCATTTCAGCCAATCAGATGCTTGAGATTTGAAATTCAAAGCTCCTTCCACTGGGTTCGCTTCGTGCTTGTCATAATAATACATCTGTTTGATATCAAGTCAGCACTATCCGCCAGCAAGATTAATCTGTTTTATGGCAAATTTAGATTTCTGGACTTGGGAGCATAAGGCAAAAAATATTGTTCTATATCTTGTAGTTTTACCAAGTAGTACAGCTTCGAACAATAGTGTAGTTCGGGAGTGAAGTGGAAATAGCTACACTATGACGTATTTACTTGACCAAACCAGCATTTCATGTTACATGTTTTACCTCGAAATCATCATTCATTACTCCTTCATGCAAAATGCATAATCAATATAATTAAATGAATAAAATAAGTCACTCGCTTACTCTGTTCATATAGTAGCGATTGCTTTTTGATATTTTCTAATGCATAATCAATATAATTAATCGAATAAAATAAGTCACTCACTTACTCTGTTTATATAGTAACGATTGCTTTTTGATATTTTCTTTGCCAATTGTAACATAGTCATTGATGTAGTATTGATTCAAAAGAAGAAATTTTAATGGTGCAATAATAAGATTTTATGTTTGATATAATTCTGTACTACCTAATATTCGATTGAATAGAGAAGTGTTCTTTATCAATCACCGCTCGCTTAGTAGTTTCTACAATTGAGTTATTTATAAACTTTTATAAACCTGCAAAATATTTTTTTTCACTTTGCACGTTCCCTGCCTTGCAGATTCCTCAGCCTTTATATGAAACTGTAAAAAGACTTGGGGGCCCAAGATCATAAAACTAAGTTTGGAGACCAGTTTCAGATCTCAAGCGCTTGATTGGCTGCTTCAATGCTTGACGATACTGGTGTGAAAGCCTATCAGATGCTTAAGATTTGAGACTGATCTCCAGTTTTAGTTTTTTGTCTGGGTCTCTGTTGCAGGCATTTCTTTGTTCAGCGTAGACACACTACCTACTTTGAAATGCTGTTAACATTTGTATGGCTTCTCACAAACAAACTCGGCCTGCTGGTTTGTTGTTCAGACTGGCCAAACCTGTAGATAACCATTTGTTATGACATGAGTTTTCATCTTGAGTGTTTTATATTGACCTTGCCATTTGTATGGTTACAGTCCGTGCTGGACGATGCAACTGACCCATGGGGAGTGAAGGTTGAGAGAGTCGAAGTGTAAGTACCAATTTTATTTTTGATGACCATCTTTTAAATCAAAGTTTTCCCACCACAAACTGGAATGTATACCTCCAGCTTATTTCTCGGTAAAGGCCTTACCCAAGTTTCTCGCCGGGACTAAGGTAGTCACGAGCGGTAACTTGTACTGACCGGGATAGTATATTAGCTTATTCGCCTGAGTATTCCGACTCCGGGATGGTTTGAACCCGCATGATTGAGTTTTAAGGGAATGAGATTCTGTTTTCGACTGTGCCGGCACATCCTAGGAATCGGGAACCTTTCATTATATTTGCTGTCTGTATGAATTTTAGACAAATTGATCGTCCATAGTATTTGGAGTCGATCACTGTGCATATAAACAAAAGCTGTATTATTGTTATATTGTTTTGGTCTGCTACTTGTATAAGAAAGTTGAATGTTGTTTGATGCATTAATTTACTTTACATAAATAAAATGACTACACTAGTATTATTATTGTTACCAGAGTTTTAGATGAATATTTACTGTCTCCCCCGAGCCATCAGGATTTGTGGATACATTATTGTAGACAAAATTCTTGCAATGCCAAACCAAAAACATAACTAGTATGCACCATACATACAAAACTTTGTAAATATTTGGACTATTGTAGGAAAGATGTGCGACTCCCGGTACAGATGCAGAGAGCCATGGCTGCCGAAGCTGAGAGCGCACGCGAAGCTCGTGCTAAGGTATAAACACATTTGCCTTGTATATGCATAATGTATATTTTGTCAATAAAATATGAGGTTGTAGAACGGGCGTAAGGCGGGCTCAAAGATTTCACTTGTACAGGTTTGACAACAGTGACATAAATACTACTGTCGGATATTATTATGATATTGGCAATATGAAAACTAGCTGGCTAATGTTGAATGTGGTAAAATATTGATTGAATTAAATGTCAGCAACATTGATTGCTGCTCGGGGTGGAGAGATAAATGCCGATTGTAATTATAGAAGATAATCGATGCTTCTCGAATCAATAAACATTGTATACCTTTGCGTTGCTGACTATTTCCGACGATATTGTACTTATTGTCTTCGTATTATAGCTTGAACTTTCAATAATTGGTACTGAACACAAACGTCATGTAATCTAAAAGTTTAAATATACGTGAAAGCGATGATTTCAGCATATGAATTCATTTTTGCCGAAGTGTTGATACTTTAGGGTCGCTGTATTTCGTATGGGTTTCATGTCCATACTTTGGGCGCTCGGGCAAACGCGTGATTTTAAATAAGGCGAAACTTGCCACGCAAGATTTTTTTGAGCGATGCTTGAGCGATGCCTAGAACTATCGGACTGGGCGACCAATTTTTGTCCGGATTTAGAAGGCTCAGTTTGTATTACAGTCGCCGAGACTCTTCCGCTAGTTAGGCGGAAGGAGAAGTAAAGATTGCTAAGCTTCCTCACAGAAAATTCACCACTTAAACTTGTAATAAAATTAACTTGTACTTTCAGGTTATCGCCGCAGAGGGAGAAATGAAGGCTTCACGCTCGCTTAAGGAAGCCGCCGACGTGATGAGCGAGTCGCCGGCTGCACTCCAGCTGCGCTACCTGCAAACCCTGAACTCTATCGCCGCCGAGAAGAACTCCACCATTATTTTCCCGCTGCCGATGGACATGATCGGCGGGCTTCTGAAGCGATAGGTCTCACTTGCATGACGTCATGGGAACACGTGACCTCTTCACCCAAGCGCATTATTTGAAAAATAATTTCTCTGGGAAAGACCTATGGCATATATTATTTCACATTGAAATAGCGATATTTAGTTAAACAACATATGTCATGTTATGTAACTATTATGTTTTAGCACGAGTTTTAGAAGCACCCAAGAGAATCAGTTGAAATATCTTACTGTCTTAGTTGAAATACAAAGGACGTTCGTTATCAACGATAAATACAACAAAAACAACAAGAAAAACAAGAAAAACAACAACAAACGAGTGCGTCGGCGGCAATCAGGACAAAAAACTTATTGGATTTACAGAATATTGTCATAGTTTTATATTGTGCTGCGATATATTTTCATATTTATCATGAACGATGGTTCTCGGAATCGTGGTTTTATACTTTCCTTTTAACGAGACTTTAAAAAAAACAACATTTTTCATGTTCAAATTTTACATCTTTATCAATGCAATCATTGTGAAGTCACATAAACCACTTAAGATCTTATTAAAATACCTGAAATAGAATCACGTGGCCAGACTGCAGTCCTTGTTAATAGGAAGCATAATAGAGATCAATTAGTAAGATTTAGTAAGATAATTAGCTTGATGATTTGTATTATCCTGATTTATACTTCAATTAAGATCAACTGTATTCTTATATATTATGCACAACGTCTAAGTTAACATATGGTTCTCATCTTTTTCGTAATTATTAGATTTCAAGTTAAAAAGTGTATAGTCAACATTCTGCTGTAGAATTTAAAAAGAACCAATGAAGAACTACTTTTCATAATTGAACATAGTATTTTAAACCATGTTGGACAATGTTTAACGTTTTTATGCAATTGTAAACCACATTGAACAATTTGTTTAAACGTTTGTTAGCATGCTGGGTTGTATACGCCTTCAAGCAAATTAACTTTGAAGGCAAATTAAGGTCTAGAGTAACGCAAAGTAGGCGGATGAATTTGTGCCTAAGAAAAGATGGATATCTTAGTTGGTTCCTTGGTACATCAGTTAACTGTCTGCCAGATGAATAGAATGTTTATCCACCTCCACCTTTAAGAGTTCCGGCAGATTTTTAATAATATTTTCTTTTATTTTCTTAAATATTACCATATTTTATCAGCATTTTGTAAATGGGCACTATATTGATATTGTTAACCTGGCTATGTGATGTTGTTGTGAGGAAGTGATATAAGTGCTATCTAAGTGTATTCTCGCTAGAACTCTCATGTTCGCGTGATGTCAGAAATCCAGTTCTAATAACAGGGATCTTGCTCATGTACTTTGAATCAGTTTTGAATTATGAAATTAAAGTTTATCCAAACAGAGGAGAAATATTTAGCTCTAACCAATATGACATAAGATTATAAATCTACAGTGCAATCATACAATGGCCACATGATAATTATGGCGATTAAAAACAAACAAGAAAACAAAACTTAAATGTACAGTGAACAAAACCATGTTCATTGTACATAAATGTCTCAGAGTAAAACCCGGTTACTGTGGTGACATTCTGAGTTCTTTTAATCTGTATTGTATGTACGTGAATCTTATTCAGTTTATTTATATAAATTATTGTTCTTTATATTTGTATTGTTTTATCAATAAAACTCTTAAAATTGATAAATGCCTTGTTCTAAAGTAACGTTTCTAAACGAAAGTTACAACGTACAGGTCGTTTATCTATAAACAGTTTGACATTTTCTGAAAGTCACGTTGCCTTTTTAGATTAATTTTTATAAGGAAATGATGGCCATATATACTTAAAGAAATTAGGTAAGCTACTTCTTTAAACACAAATTGTGTTTCGTGATTAAAGAAATTGCGTTTTTAATTTCTTTTACTTTACTATTTGTACTTGAAGAAATAAAGAAACACAACTTCTTTTAACATGGAAGGTATTTCTTGTTAAAAGGAGTTGCATTTTTAATTTCTTTAAGTATATATAATTCAGCCCGATAGAATTTGTTTGGCGGCCACTGTGCTGAATTTAACTTGCTACTGTTATGTTTTAGTCAGCCAGCAGCACGTGAAATGCAGTCCGAGGGTACTTGGCTGATGTATACATAACAGTAACAGGTGAAATTCAGAAATGACAGGCCCCAACCAAATCTGGTACGACAAAGGCCAACCAAAAGTCTGCCTGGTTGAAAAATGATAGTAGCACGTGATATTCTGGCAGATAGTCGCCAAACAAAGCCTGCCTGGTTGATTAAACAATACAGTGGCAAGTGAAATTCAGGCACGATAGGCGCCAACGAAATTCCACCTGGTTGATTCCTACAGAACAGTAGCACATACATTCATATCGGACTAGTGTCCAAAAGAAACGATACCTAACTGTCTAAGTCTTACCTGGCTGATAGGTTGACACAAACCATACTACATGGTTGACGAATATATGACAACTGCAAGAAAATGCTATGTTTATAGATACTATATTACTATTGACAAAAACAAAAAGTAAAGATATCCGCAAACTATCAACAAATGGTGTGTGTCATTAAATTATTGGCCATTGGGGCCATCATTGTTTCGCCCTTTCGACCATTTTGGCGAGACCAAGAAAACGCGAACAAAAACACGTTGCGAGAATGCTAAACCACGATGCGAGATCGCGAAACAGCGATGCGAGATCGCGAAAGTACGATGCATGGGGTCGATATTGATATTGCGTCCACGCATCGTACTCTCGCGACATCGATTCGTTGTTTTGCAATCTTGCATGGTGTTTTCGCATCTACGTGGTCTCGCTCAAGTGGTCAGAAGAGCGAAACAACGATGGCCCCAAACGGAACGCTTGAACAGGATGCTGAACACTGACGCGTTTTTCATACCGCCGTATCTAGACGGCACTAAGTTATATTTATGATAATGTGAAAGTCACGTCACTAAACCACGTTGTAATTCTAAAGAAAAGTTTGTCGGTTTATCATTAACGCATAAAATGGATTAATGCTCGTCAGATAAAATGTTATTGCCTGCGAACAAGTACCCGACTTTGTCCGCCGGCAGAAAAGAAAGGAGCATGTTTTCTTGGCCAGGTATATGTTATTAAGGATTGAATCAATATTTGATGGTTTTCATTTGGGTATGGATAAGTTGGGTTGTTTGAAGTGTATTAACCCCAGCACCCAGTGGTAAACCAATAAATTGTGAGCGGCTTTTAATTTAGCCACGCCTCTTAAAGTAATACGTCATACTGCGTACAATCTACCATCCAAAATTATGGTTCTTTCAGTAATAAGACTTTATCGTTGAGCATTAAGTTGAATGGCAAATATTGCAACATGGGATACAAGGTATAAAACGCTGAAATGATGAGTCTTTTGCTGTTAGTTTCTTAAACTGCATTTGTATTTGTCAACTTTAATCGTCGATGGGCATGCAGTAAGATATTTTTAAACCAGATAAAACCCACATGAAATCATCGGACAAGAGGCGTTTATCCACGTACGTCGCACGAGGCATGGAAATTGTGTTTTCTAAGTCAGTTGTATTTTTTCTTCTCAGCCAATTGTTAAGCTTCTTGTATATGGAACCTTTATAAATTTCGCGTAGGATAAAGTCAACCTGACGTCATTTTATACGGGTCACAGGTTACAGAAAATAGCAATCTGGCCGAGTCAGAACCAAGGGCCCTTCGCTGTACAAGTATTTTTGCAACTTGGCTTTACAAATTGCTTAAACCCCTGTCACACTAGGGTCGCGTTCTTACGCCGATCCCACGGCATTCAAGAACGCCGAGGTAAGCTCAGTACGGTCGAAAGCATCGCCGCGGAAACGCAGTGGCGTCGCCAGTAGACGCATTGGGATCGCATAGAACGCCTATCCAGGGCTCTCTCTTTGAGTATGCCCAAAACAAACGCCGTCTCTTGGCTTTCTGATAAGAGCGCAGTGGGGTCGCCGTACGGTCGCCGTAGCAGCACAGTAAGGCCTCCTACAACGCCACACGAGCTCTGCGGGCGCGCATAGTGGTCGCAGTGCGACCGCTGTGGTAATCGGTGGTGCTTGCACGGAGATTGCACGGCGTTGTCTGAGATGTCACTGCGACTGTACCGCGTTTAATGGCGCGTCTACGGCGCTTCTACGGATGAACCTATGTTCAATTTACTATTGAATTCGGGGAATATTTTATGAGAGGATATTTCGTGAGATGTTTCTTGTAACATTACAAGGAAGATGGGTTATTTGCCCAGAAAACTCATTTACAAAACTCGCCTTTTAACCCAGAGATTCTATTTTCGTGCAACGGTCTGGCTGCATAGTTTTCTCACTATATGACATGATGGCGGTTTCATGAATTCTGCTGGCTATAGGAATGTAGATCGGCACTGAAATCCACCCACCCCCTCTCACGTATTCTCTCCTAGGGCTATTGAGACCCTGTTTGGATTTCAGCTGTGATAATATGTCATCAAATTATCAGCTTGTGTCAGTGAGGAATCGGCATATCTGTAAGTGGCTCAGTTTATGATGTTCTATTTTGACTTCACTGAAGTTTATTATGCCGAAGGGTCATTTACCTCTATTGCTTATTTGTATTCTTTCTCTTGATCTATCATCCTTTTCATACATAATTTCTCTATGTACTAACATGTAAACATCACTAGTAAGTAGTAACTGTAGTGGCGGACCTCTTGTTCGAATACCACGCAAGATTAACCTGGGCTAGCCTGGTACCCGGCTAGTTTGTTCTATTTTATTTTTTTCTAAAGAATTTTAAATGTTTTATTATTTCATTCAATTCTTGTTATGACTTCTATTGCTGAAAGCTAAGGGGAGGTAAAAAAACAGAAAAAGAAATGAAGTGCCTATGAGAGTTAAATTTCTTGGTGTAATTTTTGGATGGTTGTTAGCAAACACTGACGTTCAGTGCGGGATAATTGTCAACAAGCATCGACGTACAATGCGAAATGTTTGCCAGCTAACAGTGACAGTCGGTGGTGGGGTATTTGTCAGCAAAGCTGGCGATCAGTGCGGGGTAATTGTCAGCAAACATTGACTTTCTGTGTGGGTTATTGTCCGCAAACACTGACGTTCGGTGCGGGGTAATTGTCAGCAAACATTGACGTTCTGTGTGGGTTATTGTCCGCAAACACAAACGTTCGGTGTGTGATAATTGTCTGCATCACTGATGTTCAGACTGATGTTAGAATACAGCGTTTCAGATCTTGTCAGTACGAAACCTGGTCAAAACACAGAATTAACCTGTCACATCTCTATAAATAAGTCCCGGTAGAGCTTTGTCAGGAGATTTCGTGACGCCATGCCTTGGCAGGATACTGCTAAGCGGAAACTGTCAGTATCTGACAAAGTATCCACACGAGTTATCCAATAAAAATATTCCAATTAACAGGTAAATGTGTTATTGTTTATTATATAATCATATAAAAAGCTATACCAAATGTAAATGTTTCTGAAACATATTATAAATACAGTACATTAAAATAAATGTACACGTTTACAAAAACGATATAAATACATATATATGTACAAAAGTTTTAAAAGAGGTATACACAGTTTTAAGAGGTATAAACATGGTTCTAATATGATACAATCAATACAATCTTGCAATTAAGTCTGACAATATCAAACCCATAAACAATTTTACTACAAATTTTATTCCAGTGTTCGCACTGCTGGCAAAACGACAACGTAAATTCAGCAGTCTTTTATGGTTGTTTTGACTTACTTTCGAATTCCGACTGGAATACAAACTGACAATGTACAAGATTACAAAAACAATATAAATACATATAGATACACATAATAGCTCGGAAAGAATTATAATCTTATTTAATATTAGTATCAGTATTTATCATAACAATAAGCGATTTTGATAGCAGGAGTTGGACTTAATGATATAAAAGAAACATTACTTCATAAAATAAAACGATGTTAATTTTTCGTAATCGTATATCGTGAAAATATTATGTTATATATTTTTCATTATTTTTATTACTTGTCATTTTATGCCTTTCTTATTTAAAAAGTAATTTATAAAAGTAAAATGTTTCTTATACTGAGAAAAATATTTTCTATAAAAATGAATGAAGTAGAAAAACTAGTTCAAATACACGGAACGAGCGAAAACATAAAAAACACACAATTATATGTAAAACTGCTGCAGTATTGCACACGTAAATTGAAATGACAAGAATAAAGCACGACTGTCTGTAATGTTCAATGACCCCCAAGCAAGGGCCTTAACTAGGCTGCGTAGTGATCGGTGCCATTCTAAACGATTGCAGGAATTCAAGCGGCAGAGGGAAGATGATTGTCGAATTTTTCTCAGCGGAGATTGTATTGAGCGTCTGGAGGTAGCGGAGCTGCATGGTGGCGGGAGATTCTGCCATGATGTCGGCTGCTTCTTTAAGAGCACGTGCCGCTTTCTGTTCGCCTTCAGCTGCAATGACCTGAAATCGTACAACATTAGTGTAAGCATTTATGAAATAATGTGTTTATGTTATATCATAAGGCTTAAAGATCGTTTGTCCTATTGTCACAGTTCACGCCACACAGTGACAGAATTTCCTATCGATCCCGGATCATAAGTATCTATGTTTAAGTTAGAATATAGTTTCGAGAGAATTATAGATGTATGGATGGGATGAAAAGGAGATTCTTTCCTTGTGAAACTGGGAATCGAATGCGAAAAAATTAAATCTTTATAGTTTTGTTTTGTATTTGGTTTTTACTTTACCAACTTTAAAGAAAATGCAACTTCAAAGAACTACGCAAATCAAAAATAAAGCAAGGTAAGATGCGTTTACCAATAACGAGATTGAACCTGATGTTGTTATGTATGAATTGGCAGTGGTATGGTTATAAAACTATACATGGGTTATTACAGAATCTTTATAAAAGGTAGAACATTTATTGTAATCTGAAATGATCATTGTGTGATGTGTTTGTATATTAACCTTGGCTCGAGCTTCCCTCGTGGCCTCGGCCTCTGCTGCCATTGCTCTCTGCATGCTTTCTGGCAGGCGAACATCAGTGCTGAAGCAAATATTACAGATGTTAACTATATGTATTACTCAACAACATAAAACCGATCAGTATCTAACTGTTGATACATGTTACGAATAACGATTTCGTTTTAATATCCCATGATGGCATACATTGGCGTTTAGTAAACATTAACAATTAATGTAGAAATAAGCAAGTTCTGAGTATACGTGTATAATTATACAAAAGACATCAAGGATACACGGGAATTATGAGTACTTACATCTCCACCCTTTCCACGTCCACTCCCCAGGGGTCCGTAGCCTCATCCAACATGACCTGATTAAAGGAAAATGACAAAAGAATATCAATCTTGGTTCTTTATTCTCTGAAATACCACTAGGTATCTTTTAACCAGTGTAGACCCTTATCAGTCTTTACATCCACATAGTCAGGTCATGGTCTACACAGTTTGCTATTCCAACTTAAAATGTACGTCATTTTTTAAAATTAAAAAAAAATAAGATAAACTTGAATGGAATGGCTCAAATTGATATAGAAATAACTAACCCAAAAGTACCAAAAAGATAGTATAGTATATTCGATCTTGAACATGTAAACAAATGCTCAACCAAATGTAAGTCAGTTTGTTTATATTCTGTGTCGAAATTACAACATTTTGGGTATTTTGATTTAAATTGGGATAAATTATAAAGGCGTTTTTGGGCTAACCTTCATTTTTTCATTGATGGTTTCTCTCTCTGCCAGGATGTCTGTCATATTGTACGTTCCAAGTATGTTACGTAACGTGGTTGCACCTAGCAACTTGCACGCGCTGTCCACGTGCTCTACCTTGGTTACAGAACGCACGGGATCAATGATGCGGAGATACATCACACCGTCAACCGTCACGGACAATTGGTCCTTCGTCAAAATCTGTAATTTGCAAATAATTCCAGTATAAACAGCGCGTAAATGAAAGAAATGAATGCTGTTTTTGTACGCTATGCCAAACGAATCATAGCGAAAACGCTGGAATACCTGTGGTCTAGGGGTTTTAATTGGGGGCTTCCAGGGATTGGGGGTTCAATTTCCACCAAGAATGAGATTCTTCCACAATAACATCCATTCACTTACGATACGAATACTAGTTTGAACCAAATCAGCATCCATCGGGCTTGATAAACAAAGGTGAAAACATTTCACAATAAATGTTAATTAGCACTTTCACATTAAGTCCCAGGTAAAGGTTTATACTCAATTGAAAATCTTTAGGCAGATATATAACACGGAAACAATGCCATAAACCGGATTTAAAGGCTGGTAGCCTTTGCAGTATTGCGACCAGTAACCAGTAACCAAACAAAAGTCGCAAAGTTAATGCTACCCTGCTAAAATATGGTAGCTATCTCAAATGTTGACGTTCTTTTATTAAGTAAAAATTCTTTCTTTTTAAATTCAATTTTTGTTGCGTTACTTAATTTTGAAGTTTATTGTTATAATCAGTTTGATACTTAGTTGCATACTTGACATCAATAATTCTTTGTAAGCGGTTTGACGATTTTATTACCGATAAGATGTAAATATCCATTATAGTTGTCATGGTAATAATTGCCCGTGGCAGATAAATTATCAGAATTTTAGGGATTTTTTAACTATATCAAGACATTCTAATTTTGACTCTACACATCTAAATTTTAATCAAGAGCGAAGGAATACCGCTCACAAATAAGGATTGCTTTAACTGCATTTTATAAATAGTGGTTTATATTTGACATTTATTTGCAAGTGAAAACCTTGCACAGGAATACCTGAAACAAATATTGTGAACATTACTTTATTGTTATTGGACGTTATTAGTTATCTATTTGAAACAAGGAAATAAACAAAGAAACTTTACACGTGTTCTTTACTTCGACGGAAGCCCGACGAATTGAGACCTGTTATATTAATACAATGACAATGTTTTGAACAAAACCAGGAAGCAGTAAATTAACCAGTCCAGTCTAATAAGTATTATAACAAATGTATACACATTCAGACATCGTGTAAGAAACGGACATAACCAATGTACAGTGGGGCTTTGTTGTTATAAAATGGTACTGAGTTTTCGAGGAAACCCGATCGGTAACGTCATCACCGGCGTATGTTGATGTAACACTCACCTCTTGTGGATTTATGTCAAAAGATCTAGTCCTCAAGTCCACTTTGATAATGGAGTCCATACAGGGATACACGAAAAACAAACCTGCAAAGACACGTGATGCCTTTCTATTGAAATGTAATAATATCATTTTTACTGCAAATTCTTATTTCTACTACTGTATTCGTATTCCATTCACAGGACGCCATAATAAAACAGATAAAGGTAAAGATATGATATTAACCCCTACTCGACATTTTGCCGGTACTCATTTACAGCTAGGCGGACTGAGACAATCGTGGCTACATGCATTTTTCTAGGACACAACCCAGATACTCCAATGAAGATCGAACCCGTCCTCGCTTCAAAACCAAGCGTCCTAACCACTCGGCCACAGTTCGTGGAAATAACAATTTGCAATAAAATCATTGTTAAGAATCAGACTTTGAAAACCTTCGTGCAAGCAGACGGCGAGTTTAAGACAAATTACACGTTTTAGGACTGAAAGCCGGTGGATAAGGGAATATTAAGATGAAAGCTTCGGCGACTATTTACCTGGTCCTTTTGCTCCACCGTCTATGATCCTGCCGAGCCGGAAGATGACAGCCCTCTCATACTCCTGCACCATCTTAAAAATACACAACAAAAAATCAAATATTTAACTACTGCGCGCTTCATGGCAGATCGAAAGTATTAAAGAATGATAGTTCTTCTGGGAGGATGATGTTGTCCGAGGAATTTGTCGTTATAACATATAGATGGTCAAGTCGTTGACAGTCAGTCACAAGCAACTTACCATTGTTAGCTACAATTCCGAGCAGGGGAAGCTATGTAGCTAGCTTGAGGAATGTAGATGTCTCTACCAAGATACCATGTCTGTAGGTACTACTGAGTTCTCCCTCGAATGGTGTCAGTCTACACCCTGTTAACAGCCGGACTTACTTAATACAATGTACTGCCGGAGCTATGTCATGACCGGGGTCATCAAGTTATAGGATCAGCTTTTACAGCGTTCGCTTCATGCACAAAAAGGTTAGAAGTAAATATCTGAAGTTACCTTGAGTGCACAGACCAGTGAGAACGGAAAGAAAAGAACGATCACTACAATTGACAGAACTTTCAGCAGCATTGCGCATGCGTTAGACTCTGCGTCGTCTACAGCACCGGCTTCTTCCAGCGACTTCCGCTTCACAGGATCTGTAATGTTCGAATCCATTGTACAGGGGGAAATAATACAATGCATAGGCAAGACAAAGCAAATATCTAAGCGAGTTAATGGAATCGGAATCATCAGTTCATCTTGAGAACATCTACAAATAATGGATGCCAAAGCAAAACACTTCAACAGAGAATATTATGTTTTGCGTTAGCAATTTCAAATGAAGTATGACGTTTATAGATATTTTACAAGTAGAATACAACATTCAAGTTCTCCTGCTACATTCGCTATGTAAACCAGTATTTTTAACGAAAACACTACTTAAGCGAATGTAACAAATTGGTGTTTTATCAATGGATGTTGAAGTTATAAGTTCTTAAAGTGTCACATTGAAAGAAGAAATTCGAAAACCAAAGACATTTTACATACCTGTCATTATGGGGCTGTCCGAGGGACCAGGCTGTCCTGCTGCCGGCTCGGTCATTTCGAGTAGTTTCCCCTTGTCTGTAGTCTCCTCAGTCTCGTTCTCGGGTTCGATTTGTACTTCCGTCTCGGCCGCCTTCTCAGACATCTACGTTCACGTGCAAAACAAATAGAGTTCACTTTATGAAATGATTTAACTGCATCGTATTACGCTATGTAAAACCACGGACAATCAAGCGGTCATAAAGTGGATACGCTTAAGAATGCCGTACAGTTAACATTAATCAACCTACAAGTAAAGGTGTATAGTGAAGTAGTCCAAACAGCAGATATTGTACGAATACGTACACACCTGTACTATACCTTTAACGAACCGAGAGGCCTTTAATCGGATAAATACATATTTTTTTTTTTCGGCGTTAGCTGTCTAAGCTCACTTTTGACCTAGTTTTTCGACCAATGAAATGTTGTAAATAATACTCGTATTCTCTTATTATGCAGAGGGAAAATGACATAAACTATTTCGATTGGTAGCTATTTACACCAGAGAGGCATCTAGCAGGGTGGAGAGGTATCTAGTGGGATTTTTATTATTATGCAGCGGAAAAATCAAATAGATTATTTCGATTGGTTGTTAGTGGGTGTTGTATTGGAGAAAAAAAAACAACATATTTACGATTTAAATAACCAGTTAAGTCAATATTGATGGCTTAAATACAATTTTATATGGAATATTCTTGGGTGTCAGGTAAACACTTGCATACAAGTTTACACAGTGTAAAAACGAAAGAGAAGTGTAGATATTTCTAGTTCTTACTGGTTCCTTTCTAGTTCTTTTGATACTGATTGTTAATTTCAAGTACAAAAACAAGATCATTGTGGTGTAGTGGATGACACTCTCGCCTCTCAAGCGGAGGCCCCGGGTTCAATACTCAGGACGGACACTATTTTTAAAGTTAATTTACGTAAAAGTTGGTAGATTTCGCTCTTGTAACAGGCTGTTTGTATTTATTTTTATTAAATTTCAAGAACATTTATTCATCTTGAGTTCTAACTCTACAAGAGGTATTTTATTGAAACTGAATAAATGTAGATCAAGACTTAATGTAAGACATTGCTTCTTTAATCGACTTGTTATCACTGTATGAAATTGTTGCAACAGCTTGAACATTTTTTATTAAAGACACTTTCAATGAATTTTTGAGTTGTCATGATTCGGTCGCTTAATCTCTAGATCATACTAAGAAGGCAGGGAGGTTTCGTCAACAGCTAAAACAAGTAAAATAAAATAACTAAACTGTGTCTGCTTCGCCTCTCTGTATTTCTTTCTTTCTTATATACGTGTATATATAAATATTTTCCATCAACGCCGTTTATCTTTTTTAAAGATATTTCTTGTCTCACGTAACTTTCAGTTATAAAGTCATCAAAATTTATGTTGGTTCAAACTCATTCGCAATCCGTACGTTTTTACTGAGTTCTTTCATTGTGTTTCTAAAGCCATCCAGTATACTTTTACCGCAAATATGTCCATGGGTTAAGCGGAACAGTAACTCGGTCACAGTATTGTCATGTCACCAATATAATGTGGGTTATTACTAATGAAACCATACTCCCGACACAGATAAATTACCCTAGTAGCTTTACAATTATCTCTATTGTTCTACACAGGTTATCAGGGTCGGATGCAAGACTTCCAGAAAGAAGACAGTCTGAGGATAATTACACGATAATATCCATGAATATTAAATCCTGGTAGCTCTGGGCTGTAGCGAGACTGCTATTTAAGAGTTTAACAAATCTAGTAGGTCATGTATATGTAGTACGCAGGTAAAACCATGTCTATATTTAACGCATGAATGCGTGTTTTACAACAAATGTGAAGTTGGTGTTTTTCTTCATTATTTTAAGTTCATATTAATTTACGGTCGGTTAAAGTCTGGGTTAGAATTTTCTAACCCAGGTAATAGGTTAATATCTTGAAAAAGCAACTATTTACGCCACAATACAGCGACGGTTTGCGAAACACAATGTGGCACAAGTTCTGTGCCTTACATCATTGCTAAGCTTCTACATTCCTGTTCAAAATTTATAACTAGATTCTGTAACCATAGGCGGATCCAGGATTTGTAGTAAGGGGGAGGGGGTGCGGAAAATAAACAAAGCTCCTGTGTTTTAGTCATTTCTAAGGGATTCATGCACATTTCCAGAACCTCAAATATACTTTCCCAGGGTATACAATACAATGTACGAGAGCTCTAATCTACTGTGTGCTTAAGGTATGAATCAAACGGAGAAAAAAAAGATCTTTTGCACAATATATATTTTGAATGTTTGCGTGTTTCCCACTTGGTGCATCCATGTTTGTTGACTCACTTTACTCAAAGGAAAAATATAAATGGAAGTAAGTGAAAGCGGGAATATTTAAAATACAGAAACGTATTTTACTATGAACATGTAAACTGAATTCAAGCGAGAGGAAAAATATAGCAAACACGTAAACTTAGGTATCACGCATTAATCTTACAAAAATGAGAAGGAATTGTTTGTGAATTGTTCGTTATGTCATTGTATTAGTGTACTCCTAGTCTCGAAACTTATTGCACGCGTAGCGTGCGAAAATGTTTTGACATTTATATATATATTCCTATATATCATATTTCATTACAGAGAAAAAAAACTTTGCTTGGGCAATTTTAGGGCGGTGGGGGGGGGGGGGCGTACGCCGGGTCCGCCCCCTGGATCCGCCTATGATAACTGTCTTAAATATTAGACGCCAGCGGATATTGGATCAACAATGGGTTAACAATGATCCATCTTCTTAAAAGAAGCGACACATACACCGCTAAATGTTAGTCAAAATAAATTTACAGAAAATAAAATACCTTGTATAACAATATCAGGTGCTAATTCCGTATATTATAAATAAACTTATGTTTTTTATGATGTCTCCTTCTTCAGCCAGCAAAAATCAATATAAACAGAAGCCTTGTACACAAAGAGGGATATTGACTGCTGGTGTAAGGGAAGCGCTTCAAGGACCGATTATTGGAGATAAAGGGCCGCGGTGTCATGGTAACAGCTTAATTGCTCACCGTGACGTTGAGATGCAGGATATTGCATGACAGAAATATTTATAAACAAATAGCTGCAGGCCCCTGGTCTTATCATACAAGAAGTTTTGCCGGTGTCCAGCGCTTCAGTGGTTCGATAATTAAATTAAGATTGTCATCAAAATTATCGTTAGATAGATCTATATAGATATACTTGGCATCTTTTTTACCAACTGGATTTCTAGTTCAGAAGCGTTGTGTTGGCATAATGCTTATCGGGTGTAATAGGCCACCAGATATCAAATTTTGAATTATAAAAATAGATGAAAAGGTTTAATAAAGGTTCTAAGTGAGAAATATTGTCTTGATGTCAATAGGGTAAACGGGGCTCACACACAATATTGAACGACTAGGACTTGCCCAGTTCAGTTTATTGTCATAGTTTTTGTAACATAATGTTTATTTTACCCATGTTATCATTTGTACACTGAAATGAATGTTACCCAAAGAAGGTAAAACTCATTATAAGTTGGGGCGCGTCACGGGAAAAGGTACCTTCGGACAATTGACGTCAATCACAGAAATGACGTAATAAAGTTGAGCAGACGACATTAATGTTTATGCATTTCGCGGTAAAAATATCATTTTGTTGACAAAATGTGTAAGAAAAACATTTGTTAGTTATGAGAAATGTATAGATAGTTGTAAGTTCTTTCTAAATACAGTAACAACTAAAATTTCACAAAATATGACCGAAGGTACCTTTTCCCGTGGCACGCCCCATTTTAGAATATTAAGATTTCAAAACAACTGCGTTCGTAATGCTTCGGGTATTTGCAAAAGTATTAGGACTATCTAGTTGGAAAAGCTGCCAAAGATATACAGACCCTTCGTGAAGGTATCAAAATTAAAAACATGACAATTTTATTTTTCATGCTCACGGTGTTAAATTCCTTACAAAACTTTTAAACTTCATTGTTTTGTTTTAATCAAAAGAATATAGAATGGATCGTAACATTTGTTTGTTACTCATTATAATTAAAACAAAATGTATGAAGCAACTATCTCATTTGGTGAGATGTAAAGTGTTTTGTAAGATTAATTAAAAACCGGCGAATGTTTATATGTATGCGTTTTCCATTTTTTTTACTTCTCCTTATTTTTTTCTCTATTCCGAAACGTTTACAGTGGATAGTCCACCAAAGTGTTCACCTTTTTTTGGAAACCATATTAATTTATGAAAACCAATTTGACCGTACACACTGCAGAACTTCTGCGTAGTGTGTTCCACCGAGTAGAATCCAGATGAAGACTTTATCCTGATTTTAGACTTTTAAGTGCATATTCAAGTAAGTGTTAAACCTCCTGATATAGACATTATTGCGTATTTTTTTCTATATACAGCGTCTGTATACCAACTGTGTAGATGAACTATAGTTGTGTTATAAAATGTCACTATAATACATGTAATTATAATGCTATCAAATTGTATTCAATATATTGTACATTGTGGAATATATAGCGACTGCATATGATCAAGCTGATTATCCTTTATTCCAAATTTGAGAGAATGATGGCATAGAATGGTATATTTGCGAAAATCATCAACCCAGAACATATCCAAAATTTGGCTTTGACTTTCTCGCATCTGTAATTAAACATCAAGATATTTTATCCGAATGCTACAGCGATCAATTCATCCCCTCATTTCTTCACGTGTGTATATATTTCTTGTTTTCAGCATGTTAAGTTTTAAACCAGGTTTTACAAGACAGAGGCTGATTCGGGGGGGGGGGGGGGGGGGCTAAACACTCATGGCACGTCTTTGATAAAAAAACTTTAATGGCCTAGCATACGAAACTTACAACAAATATCGATTTCAATTAGATATTGACCCAGCGAGCGACCTCCGTAAACATTTGTTGCACTGCAACACTTCACAAGATGCCGATTGTGTTTTTGTCATGTGACCACTGTAAGAACTGCCGCTGTAATCAAAAGACGCTGCGTGCTACTTCCAATTAAGGATTTTCTGTCTGTCAATTTTGGTCGCTGTGGGTTCATTCTCCTTACGGATGTTGAACTGAAAATTTCGTTTTCTTAAGATTTGATTGGTGCACGTAGCACTGAGGCAATAACAAAAGGTGTATTTTAAAGTAAAGCAATCTGAAGACGTGATAAACTAATTCGCTCTTTCACAACGAAAATATCAGTAGCCGCGCCAGCGTTTGATGGTTGCAAGCCAAAATCTAACTGAAATCAAAATTTGTAGCAATAGCAGGCCAAAGTAACACCTTTCCTAATACAATGGACATTCTACGCAGGATGCACGAACCAGACCTTCATCGTGCACTGAAGAAGATGAACATGGGGTTTCAAGTTATTAGGGAAACCTTAGAAGAGATCATTGGCTTATATTCTTGATCATTGCAGAAAAGTAGGATTATTTATTGTTTGACATTTTCGATTAAAATAGGAAAATTGGTATTTTAGCGGTTAAAAACAGTGAAATTTACTGATCCAAGCATAATTGTGTAAAGTTTTATGATTTTAGTATTTCTGCATTTTTGGAACTTACTTTACACATTTTTTCTTTATTAAAATATTTACTTCTTTTAGATCCTGCGGTTCATCAAATAGGCATTAGAAAGCATCGTTTAAAAACATGGCTGCAATGTTGTCGGGTCGTTTATCCTATATGACAAACATATTTTTCCGATCTGCTACCCCAACTGCACAAGCACATTCCTTTTGGGACTCATCTTAAATTGTTCAAGCTGTTTCGTTTCGTGGACTATGCTTTAATGATCAAGTGATAAACAAGAGGGCTATTATTGCCCCGATGCGTTATCCTAAACAAAATATATCCACAAATATTTTAGCTCTAGCCAATCTAGAAATCTAGCCAATCTGCTTTCAGAAAAGGAATTAAAAATATGCATACAAGTCTATTTAAAACTGAAACACCCATGCATACATATACTTAAATACTGACATATGATTAATAATTTCACGATTTACTTGTATGGACATACTAACACTTGTGCAAATGACAAAACGAAATCAGCTTAATTTTTACACATGCACATTTAAAGTAACGTAAACAAATCTTTGATTAAACTCAGTCTCCGAAAAAAGTTGGTGTTGGTGTTTCTCTTAATGTCTGACTCTTAGTGAAGTTTTATTCGATTGTCCAGCTTTAGTCCAATGGTTGTTTCAAGTAAAACGTTCGTTTATTTTTTGTCACATATTATTAACAACATAGAATACTAAATAATAATGGACGGAAAACTATTGAGAAAGATTCCAATAACAAACCGATATCCGGGTTAGCTACATCGTATAAGTATGTTTAATGTTATTTATTTATTCCAGTTTGTAGCTGGTCTGATACGTTGCGCTCAGGCCTGTTGCGTAAGTGCAAGTTATTTGTATGAACAGTTCCTTTGGGTGCGGGGTTATTATTGTTGAATCAGGAACTTTGATATCGATCACTTGACCGCTGGTGTAGCCGAGGTCAAGGACGTCGGTGAATCCTAGCCTGGTTCCCGCTATAACGCTGTACGACAAAGGAACGCCGCTGACAGTTTCAAAGACGCCTGTCCAGGCAAATCGAAGAGTGTTTCCCTGTCTGGTTACATCAGCAGGTCTGCCTGTTAGAAATAAAAATAATATAATATTGGATCAAATTAAAATATAATAATAAATTTAAATTAATGCACTTTTAGAGTATCTTATAAATGAATTTGTTCTGCGTAATAGAAATTTAAAACAAACAGTAACACACACAGAATTTCTCTAAACGATTGTTTTGCGTACCCCTTAACTTAAAACATCAAGGAAACTAAGTTACCGTTTATTAAAGAGCATTCACAAAATTTTACATATTTCAAGTATTTCGAGTATTCTAACGTCGATAACATTTACAAAACTGTTGACGGAATCGAATACATCTGGGTTTAGCAATTTTATTAAAGTGGAAGTTAAACTCTATTAATAAAGGAACAATAACATAAATCATAGGAACAATAGATTGTGTTCAACGTACCTGTAAGAGCAGGGGCAGAACCTTCAACGATTATGGAAGACTTGATAGCTTTGCTTGTGTGCAAACCAGAATTAACTGCTCTCACCTCAGCCGTAATGTTACCGTCTTCAAGATGCAGACCTCTTAGTGCTGCCATCTCTTTCTTTCCAGTACTTGTCCAGTCAACGATCGCAGTCTGCCCTCGTACGAGACGATACTCGAAGTGGTCAATTCCAGACGGTTCTACGAAGCCATCCCACCCTAACTGGACGTTAGAACGATTGGTTTGTACCAAAGCAGGGTAATCATCGGGCGATGTGTACATGAAGCAATTATCGTTCAAAGGTACAAATGAAACAGATGCCGACTTGACATCTGGTTCAAAAAGTGAGACTGCCAGTGGTCGGGATGACAACTCTGTAGACATTTCAACGGTGTTCACACATTTAACGGTTAGGTATATCATATCACCGTGCTGAAGTGGCTGTGGGTCTGATGTGCACGATGTCTCTGTCGCTGTGAACCAAGTAGGTTGAACATCCGATATATCGGGTCTGCGGCCTGTCAGTATAATATTTTATTAATTTACTATCTCATATTGGCCAAGCAATTCTCGTATTGGCCCGGCTTAGTCGTTATATGCACGAGATGTTTTTGTCAATTAATTAATAAAATTGTCACTTATCACGTGAATTCACATTAACCATGTTATTTGGCCTCGGGAGGTCATATTAAACCTAGGCCTAATATGACTACCATTGGCCCAATAACAAGGCCAATATGATTTTGCTTGATAACTTGATAACATAATAATGTTAAAATTAGAATATCAATTATTTTCATTGACAAGCCATCATTTAACAGATCATACTGTACATTACGCACAGAGATAACATCATAATACAGACAAATATTTACCTTTGTTTTATTATGATATACCAGGTAACCTAAGAGAACTATTAACTGTTCAATAGAAATAACAGGGGTGATTTGAACGGTCAGCTTGCTTAAATAATTGGATACCTCGTATTGTACCTTGAGGACCGAAAACAAATAGAACGGAATCATTTTCTTACCAAGAGAGCAAAAGCAATATTTGACACCGCTTTCATCATCGGATACCTTCCAGTGACCTTCGATAACAGTCAACTGCTTAGTGTCGTTGGTTTGGATGGTCCTTATTGTTGCTGACAAATCTGACATAGATGGTGCGGTGTGGTCAATGATTATAGGTTTAGCATAAAACACGGACGTCAGTCCTGCCCTGTTTGTAGCAATCAACGTTACATGCACAGGCGTGCCATGGGAAACATCAGCTAAGAGCAAACCTTGACCCTCTTTATGATTAATTCTTGCCAAAGGTTTGATTTGAAACCCGCCTCTTGATGTACCGGCACCAATCTCGGTCTGTAAAAATATACACAAATCAATCAGCATTATTACAACACTGAATGATTTATTGCCCTGAAATACAGAAAAAAATTACTTAATTTTATTACACTTTAAAAGTTTATGTTTAATAAGCCAGAGGCTCTTCATTAAAAATGATACTCATAGGAAAATAAAGTACCTTGTACAGTAAACTTTCTTCGTCCATGACAAATATGCTAACGGTAATAACATGGCGTGAAATCTGTTGAACCTGCACTGCCGTTTTCTCGTCTTCCACCATGACACTGCACTCTTTCACGGAGGAATCTATGGACACATTACTTTCGCTTTTTATGTCGATGGAGATGTTTATCAATCTATGTGTTGTCTCCAAAAATTTGTACTCGAATTCTAATGCTCCGTCATGGTTCTTTACTACTGGAAGTTCCATATGAAATCTATGTTTGTGTAAAACAAGTCTTGGTATGCCATGGTTCGTGAGCATACGCCCTGATACCGTATATAATCTATCACCAGAAACATTGTTACTTATCTGAAGCGTTTTTATCGTGCCATTCAAAATTTCGCGAACACTGAGTTTATCTGTAAAGTTTACACATCTCATTCCCTTTGGCGCAGTTTGATCGATGGTAACTTTCTCAGAAACGATCATGTTACTCAAGTGCCCTGCATTATCGTCAGCTTGTATCTTGCCACGGTAAGTCAACCCATGTTTCAGATTCAAGCTCTGAAAGGTATAGCGATTTTGCAAACTCACGTTTGTAAGGGATGTGGAAATGAAGTCTTTGTGTCCATCTTCCATGATGGCGATGCGGTAATTACGAATTCCAGAGACCGCATCCTGGAAACCGTTCCAGGAGAAGCCGAGAGAATTACTGCTAGATTGGAACGCCTTGTTACGATGCCGTGGTGTGTTGAACATTACTCCAGTAACAGGTGTGTCCATATCTACCACAAAGCCATCTGACGTGGCGGTAGTGTGCATACCAACGTTGTTGTAAGCCGTGACGGTGAAGAAATACTTGGTACCATGTGTCAGGGACAAATTCCGTAGTGTTATGTTCGTTTCGAGTCCCATGTTTGTCACATGAAGAATTTCATCTGCTAAATGAATTGAAATTACCATATCAAAAAAAGCCGCTTTTATAAAAGAAAAGCCTCCCGAAACAGCCAAATCACAGAAATTTAATTTAAACGCGTGTTCAATGTGTACTCAATAAGCAATTTCAAGAGAACATCTTTATGTAACATTTATTTTATAGTTAGTTATCTGAGCATGCATTTAGAAAAACGAACTTGAAGACAGTGGTTAAGAGATTGGACCAAAGAATATTTTACTTTGATATTTACCTTTTACGAATTAATGAAGGAATATTTGTAGTGCAGTTATATCGCAGTTAATACTTACAATTTAACGAAACTCCTAAAGATACGGTGTAGTGTGTAATGATCCCTTGTTGTTCAGAGAAAACGCCTTTCCAACAAGCTGTTATTGTGTCCATCCAGTCAATGATGTCAAAATCTTCGGCACACTTTTCATTAGAATCTTGGACACTTCTTCCACGTCGCAGCGAAGGCGGTGTTTGATCAACAGTTATTGGCCTTGATTGATATGTTGCGAACTCGTCTGATGAAAGCCAAGCCCGGACATATATAACATATGACTGTCCGTGTTCAAGCGATCGATTTACAGGCAGGCAATAGATAATTTCGTTTCTCAGACCAACATCTTGCCAAGGAATTTCATTTTTCAAATCAAATATTCCTTCTCCAACGGGTTGGTCCTTTAGTCCCATGCTCCATTCGTACCGCACGATATTCACTGACATATTTGTTGTAGTAGTTACCCAATGTCCTGTTAGACAAGCCGAAGATGCAGTTATGGTTTGTGGATTGTTTGCTAACCCTGTATAAACTTTAACGTCTGGCACTATGCTAGTGGACGCGTTGAGTTGTAAACAAGTCGCATTTGTTTCTATCTGAGTGCAAGGCTTGCCAATAACAGCACACGTGCAATCTTTATTGCAGAAATGAATATCACAAGAGTGTTTTTCTAACTCAAGAGAACCTTTCATTTTTGAAATATCTTGTGTGCTTTTTACAGACAACGCATTCACAGTTACACGTGCAACTGAACTGTTAAGACCAACGCTATTTTCCGCCCATATTGATAAAACAATAAGGTCATCTGGTTTTAGAGGAAAATTCAACAGAAAGCTGTGTAAAACGCTCCCAGTGTTCTTTGGAACAACACTAGCTACTCCTTCTGTCAGTTCGGAACCACTGTACGATCTACTAACTGTTACGTAGTATTTTGAAATATTAGATTCTTGATCATGGAATCCATACCAGCTTAGTGAAATATTCGCTCTAAGTGTGCCGACTGAATCGTTGAAATTATTCCACAACATCGGTGGTTTAAATCCTCCCATATGAGGCGGGGTTGCATCAACTAACAAGTCATCACTCTTCGCAGTAGAACAAAGACCAGCCGAATTGCAACAGGTTATGATAGCAAAATAAGTGTCTCCATTGTGAAGTAGGTTCTTATCATCTAAATTGATAGTAATTGTATTTTCGTAGCCAATATACTTGTGCTCCACAGGCGTTTGTCCTTCGTGATGTGTAAACAATGTAACTGTATGGCTCAAAATTGGACTCTCTTTATCGGTAAATTCCCAAGAGAGACGAAGGACAGATACATCCCACTGGCCTAACTTATCAGACACACTGTTATAATCAAGAATAAATTTTGGTGTTTTGATCAACACGGGAGGTGTATCGTCGACCCGAAAACTGTCTGATGTCCCTGATACGTTCATGCCAATCTTATTGTAAGCTGTTATGGAAGCATATAGATCAGTTTCTGTTGGAAGGCTCAGATTGGTCGAAATGATATTTGACTGTAGAAGGCAGTTAACGTAAGGCAAAATGTCACACTTCCCTTGAGTCGTACCAATACACATATCATAATGGTCTATTCCTGATTGGGGGTCCTCAAATCCCGCCCAGCGTACATGCACAGACGATCTGTACGAGAAAGTTTAGTTGTAAATATATTTCAGCCCTATTATAAGCTTGGTGAAATAAGGAGAATAGTTGACCATTAACGTCGTTATCGGATCAGGTATTAATAAAGCAATACAAGTCTGATCAAATAAGATTGAATTTACATGAAACGATAAGGAAACTGCAACCAATTCAGAAATGTTCATAAACATAATTATAAAAAGTTCATGCTTATTGGAGAAAAAATTATATTTACGTGTGATGCTGGTATTTTCCGTGTAATTCATCTGATCCTACCCTTACAAGACCCTGTATCGGTGGGGAATTATCCAATGTGACCCCGTCTGATACACGTGTTTGACACAGACCGGCCCTGTTGCAACATTCCACAGTTATAAAGTACGTATATCCCATTATGAATTCTCCAAACCACTCTATATCTGCAAACATTAAAAACCGCATTATAGTTACTGCTACACAGATTGTATTGTAAAAATAAATAATAAAGGGACTTTAAAATAGAAGAAAAAGGGAACTTTCTGAATTACATATTGCAACGGATTGTTCAAACTATTGTATTTTATCCGTGAACCACAGTCTTTGTTTAAATTCTGTATTACCTTCCGCGAGTCCGACGTCAGTAAAAGGTTCTATATCGTCCTGGTAAGGGGCTGTTCCAAGACCCACACGATAATACGCCAGTTCACTATGTTCGTCTGAGAAACCTTTCCAGTGGCCAAACATTCTGCTCGTATCAGATTGAAAATCTGCATCTTTCTGTAAACCGTTATATCAATTTATTGTTATGTTAACAAACGAATTAAGCTACTTACACTGTTAAACTTATTATTATTTCTGTTTGTTGTGCGCTATTAACTAGCAGTTATAAAATGGGAAAACATTTATTTCCTCTTTGTTTACGGACTTTATATTTGAACGCTTGAGATAAATGTACCATCTACAATAACACGAAGTGGATGTTACAGAGTTACGGTTATTGCACAATATTTTCGGAGAAAATGTTAGGAAGACATGTTGCAAGGTGAAATATTTAATATACGAATTGGAAGTACAAGGAAGTAGTTTTCCTTAATGTTATTTTTTTTTGTATTTTCAAAATATAAAAAAATATGAAATATCCGGGGAACAGTACCTCTGCCATCCAATCACCGTCCATCACGTGACCACCTGCAGGAGGGCTAAGATCAACAATAAGCTTCAGCGACGAGAAAGATGATTCTAAACCGGCATGATTGACAGCCTTAAATATCGATTTATTGCTTATAAATGTAGTGCTTTTGATAAAAAAGGTGTTACATTTTTCGTCAGTCGGCAGTCATTGAAGATGTATTGTATCTCAATTACCGGTGTTTTTCGTATCTTCATGAGACTTTGTATTTGCTGTGTGGATCTAAATATTACGGCATAAAATTTGATTATGTACGTAAAAACGAATAAAATAAACACATCGCAATGTAATAATGTATCTATTAAAAGGCAAATAACAAGCGTTTTACCTTTTTATAATTAAATATCGTTGAACTAAAACAAAACAATATTTATTTTAATAAAACTGAACGATTTAAAAAAAAACACGTATGACGATATTACCCTGGCTTGTACGTAGTAAACATGGCCGTCCTGGAGGCGTGAGGAATTTAGTCTTATTTCCGCAGAGTTTTCGATGCAAACAAAAAGAGGGACGACCTCTGTGACGTGAGGTTGTGTCCCTATCCCTATGACAAAGTGAGATATGCCACTCTCAGTGTCGGCAAACTGAACCAATTGCAATTTTAATGACTCTGACACTATAAATTTATCTGTTGTATACACGTTCACATTTTCGAGAAGAATGTTCCCAGTAGAGGGAGGCGAAGTATCTAGTATCAGCTGAGAAGACAAAGTCGTTGCGTGGTTCCCAGCCATGTCTGTACCTAAAAAGGTTTAAAAGATCCTATTTGACAAAAAATATTTTTCTTCTTTAAGCGAAAACTAGTTCATAATATCATGAAGACCTCCCATAAACTTTCTTTTTGTTATTTATTGAAAAATATCATTCTGATCACTCAAAACGTTTTCAGGCGACATATTAAAGCAATATTGTACTAGTATCCAGTTAAGACCTTTTTTTCTGAATTGACTCTTTTTGAAGCGTAATTCAATGTTTAAATGTTATTTATTTTGACATAAACATTTAAGTAAAACTTAATCACGTCTTTAATAAGCAAATAAATGCACCAGACGAGACTTGTGATAAACTGGACCTAACTGTCTATTATATAAACGCAAGGTATCAAAACTAAAAATGTTTGTATAAAATTTATAAATTATAAAAGTTTTGAAAGAAAACAATTGAGATAGATTTATATTTAGTATACCTTTTACAACGAAGAAAAGTGATGCACCATTAGATACACCAGAGAGATCTACGGTTACTGTTGTAGCAAGTCCAACATCGGTAAAGTTGTGTATATTACTGCTATCAGGTTGGAAACCTGGAGGTTAAGAAAGACACGATCAATTCAATATATGTCAAGGACAGTATGATATTTAGAAGTGTCAATAAGTCAATTTATTATATTCTTTATTAAGAAAAAAAAACTACAAAAGATTCAATGAAAAGAATACACCAATGCACTTACTCAAAACAACAGATGATAATTTCTGATACTGAACAATTATCTATATTTACCTATGGCAAATGTGTATCCTTTTATTTCGTTTACATATCCTAACGCCTTTGCATCGACATTGTCACGGAAAGAGTCCCAAACAACTAGAACATTACGTTTTTCAGTTATAAACCCAGAATTATTTGCAACACGTATGACTCCCGGGACTGGCGGAGTATCATCTAACACAAATCCGTTACTACACGAAAGAATCTCTTCCATCGTCTCCGTAAACCACTCCCTTTCCACTGTTGTTGTGTTTGAATACGCACATATGTATAACGGGGTGTTCAGCTGTACATTTTTATCGAATAAAACAAATCCGTTAGATGTAGACTTTTCTATCAAACAGTTTATGTCAGTATCACAATGAAGTGGAACATTCCTTGAAGTCATCAGATACCACGTGACAAGTCGTTCGGTAGCATACAACATAACCCCAGCGGGAGCTGTTGACGCCGTTCCAAAATCCAACTCGTGATCATGTAGAACGCTGTACATTCTCCCAATATTCGAGCTTACCAACAGCTAGAAGAAAATCAATGATTTTCAAATAGATTTGTATTCATATTATATTAATGACACTAATGTGAAACATGCATATCAGAAAAAGCGGCACTCGGAAAACATAGCCGCAATAGCATCACTTGTAAGATTACTTTTATAGTTTTAAAATTCCGGCCAGTTTAAAGATGGGTGATTTCAATTTCCCAGCAAATATAGATTTGATATTTTTCATTCACCCTAAACATCAATACCTATTACAAGATTAATGTTGGCTAAATATGTTTACATACGTTTTTAACTTTTCCCCAAACTGGCGAGTTGGCATCAAAGTCGTAAACAGTTTCTCTGCTGTACTCTTTGTCAGACAAAGTCTTTAAGAGATTACAGACGGTTGATTGTTGCTCACTCTCAGTAAAAGCTCGCACACACCCATACATAGTCGAGTGTCCGTGAACAGGAAGCGAAATGCAAGTCGACACCTAGATAAAAATAAAGTTTTTACATGATAAAATAAACACGTACAGAATAGAACATAAATACAGAAGACAACAAGAATACCATTAAGCGTATTTATTCTTGCTTAGCATGACTTGTTTTAAGAGTAAACTTTTCATTGACATTCAAACAAGAAGTTTTAACTAGATGGTTGTTCAGTTGAACACTTGTGTCGCCATCTGGTGCTTTGTCGGAATAAAAATGCAAGTACAAAAAGGGGCATAACTCCATCAAAGAATTTGGCGTCATTATGAGCGTGTTGTCATAAGCAATATAATTTGAAAGTTTGATGTAAAAATATTAAGAAATGACAAAGTTATAGCCAACGTTAAGTTTTCGTGTAAAAATCCAAGTACAAAAAGGGGCATAACTCCATTAAATGTGACCTTGACCTTGAGAATTTGGCATCATCTCGAGCGTGTTGTCATAAGCAATATAATTTGCAAGTTTGATAAAGAAATATTTAGAAATAGCAAAGTTATAGCCAACGTTAAGTTTTCGTGACGGACCGACGGACCGACGGACGGACGGATGGACGGACAAAGCGGTCCCTATGTATCGCTATTTCTTCGAAAGGGCGACACAATAAACGTGACTACGCTTTATATAGTAAAAGTTTATGAATGTATTAATGAAACGGATAATATGAAAATGTGTACGTAATAAAATAACGGAAATAATTAATTTACATACCTCATATGAACTGTTGCCGGAGGACAACTGTGTTCGCCATGATGTCAGAATATGGGAAGCGCTGCTGTCCCTCGATACTGCCCACTGATAAAAAAGTACGTTACTACCAGCTTTGAAACTTTCCCATTGTAAGATGATATTGTGGCACAAACTCTCCGAGTTCACTGTTAATGCAGAGAACAAAACGCGCCCGAATGGCAGAAAATTGTCCACTTCAAACTCTTTAGAAAATTCTGGCTGAATACATCTTACCTTAGAACAAGGTTTCATTGCAACGCTGTATTTTTGTTCGGGTTTTAAATTTAAATTATGAAACGTTAATTGGTTGCTTTCATTTTCAACCGTTTCAAATTCAGTTTTGTATTCAAAGGAAGAGTTGCTCTTTTCACCAAGAGCAACCTGGAATGTGATATTATTGGCACTGTTATCTTTTAAGCACCAATAGACAGTAAATTTGTCAACATTTTTCGTGTATATTGTATAAATAGCACAAGGTTGCAGGAAAAGTGTTACTGAAGAACTTAAACGCCCTCGAAGAAGGAAAGAAGGGCTCTCTATGAACGGAAAGAAAGACAAAACAAAGTCTTCATCCGTTGACAATTTGACGAGAATACCATCTTCTGTTGTTATTTCAGTAATATTGCTATTACTGATCTTTATGATGTAATTATTTCCGACCGTAACTTTATCATCAAAAGACATTTTAATTTCTTCATTCTTAAAGTTGAAGTTCACCTCCTTGCCTGAGACCCATTTGCACTGTTTTCCTGTGTGTATGGTCAGCGCTTGTCTAATATGTGTTTCGTTTACAACATATACTCCATTAGAAGATGCAACAGTTGTACCACCGGAGCATGTGGCTTTAACCAAAGCAAAATATTCGGTATTGAACTCGATTCTACTGTCGTTTATACACAAATTCTGCGTGGAAGCTATCGATGAAAAAGGTATTACGTCATCGGTTGTGTTTCTTGATCCAACACCAATTTGGAGGCGAACCGACTCGTGATGCTTAAAGCCATACCAAGATACGCATATTGTGTTTGCTGTAAAATGGATATTCGTGTCAGTATAGGTGTCGATAGCATCTGGGTCTAAATCAGCGACGATGGCGTGACCAGGAGGGTACAGGGAGGGTATTTTGAAATTTTCCGTCGTCACTTTAAGCGCGTGTCCTGCATTGTTGTATACGTTCATTTCGATATAAAATTCAAGGCCGAGATCAGTGTCCTGACTCTGTAATCTACGAACAGGGTAAGAGAAACATCCTCCGCTATAGTGAGGACATGGCTCAGATGTGTCAAGCTTCCATTGTAGTAACGGAGTCACAAACGAATCTTCGTGGCCTATCAAAACGAAATGTATTTTAACATATATTATTTCAATTATATAACAAATACATAGAGGATATTTGTTTTTACCAGTGTAAGATAGAAATATATTTCACCGAGTGAGCTCCGGAATTCGTATTTTTACGAGTGGCAAAGCCACGAGTGAAAATACACAATTCCGGAGTTCACGAGTGAAACATATTTCTATCTTTCACTGTTTAAAACAAATTTTCTTTTTATTTTATGCTTTTACTTCAAAATTTGCGTGAATTTGACGGAAAAGTTGCAAGAAACGGCGCCAAAAATTTATTTATGACGTGACGTAATGACGCCAAATATACAAATTTGAGCCCGTTTTCTAAACATTCCCATTTGGTATGTAATGTGCGCTTGGGTACCAACGTGAAAAAATCAGTGAAAATAAAAATGATATTCCACTGTTTGAAAACAGTGAAATACCACTTTTATTTCAACGGGAAAATTCTATAATTCACCGAAATGCATAACATAAAATAAATGGCGAGTCTCGAAATTCTGGATCGGAATTCCGTCGTAGTACCACCGCTAAATTTATATATGATTAATGTTGTTTTTCAAATGCAAAAACATAATTTTTTAAACTGATACATACCAATTCGAAAGAAAATCGAACTAATTTGTTCTTTCTGTTCCATATCGTAAAACGTGTCCTGTTCCCAACCAACAACGACGTTTTCATCTAAGAGAGCTACTCTTGGAATATATCTACTGAGTGGCGGTGTTTCATCCACCATTACTGGCCCAAGCGTGGTTACTTTTTCCAAACCGGCTTTATTTACAGCCTTCACGAATATAAAGAATAATTCATCAGATCCAATCCCCTCATGTCGGCGCTTAAAGAATGTTTTTCTTGCTGTAGATTTGTAATCGTCAACACCGGGAGAGGCATATTCCGACGAATCTCGCCCTATACCGACAAAAAAATCATGTACTTGGCTTCCACTTTCTTCAATATCCCATCTGAGATATATATTATCAGTTGGCAAATATATTACTGTGTCATTATCATAATTACGTATTATGCTGCACATGAACTCTGAAACTGCAACATCAGCACTATCGACTTCTTTCGTGGGTAGCGCAGATGCCAATGGATGTTCTTTAGGGAAAGGACATGCCGCCGAACAATCGCTGATTTCATGAAGACGAACTTTAGCAAGAGAAGAATGAAATAGCCAAACTGATCCCTGATGGCAGATCAATGACTCAGACCATCTTGCATTCATGAGAGTAAGGTTTCTGACCTCCGGTGGTGAAATGTCCCTCGTTATACCATCTGAACATACTGCATCTGACGGGTCCATAGCATTGTTTATGGCAATAATGGTGACGAAGCGCTTCCCAGTGAAATTTGCTGGTATTTGTGTTGATGATACTGTGAAGTCAACCTCAGAGAAATGTTCGATAGCGGCCATCGATGAAGAATTCAAAAGTTCTTTCTGCCCAAGACATCTTTCAGCTAGACCTATTCTGTAAACTTTAATACCACTTTCGTGATCTATGAATCCGTGCCAGTTGACAAGAAAAGTGTCATCACTCGTGTAATCAATATCATTGGCGTTTGCAGGACCTGTAAAAATCAATCGAATATGTGATTTTGCTGTGCAATTTATGAAATGTATGAAGTTTTAAAGTTTACGAACCAGACTACAATTGTTACTGAATTTTTTATATAGAAGAAAATATTTAACATGATATTGCCCATAGTGGAAACCCGAACCGTACGAACAGAGCGCCAAGCAGTGTCACTTCGAGCACTTTACCTACTGAGGTAGCCGGGACAAGCCGCGTTTATCTTTCCCAGATAAACGCGGTCATTATAACACAGCATCGGTTCACGATGACTAACTGATAACGTAACTGACTATATGTACGGGGAGACGTTCTACGGCCGCACCACTGCACAAAAAGTGCTACTCTGAATTACTCTGTACTACACATATGCCCCCGGTAGCGATGTTTGTCATGATACAAGATTTATAATGACAGCACAGTGTTAAAACAGCAACTAAAATCACAAGTTAGTTCTTAATAATGGAAACAACTTTCTGGAGCAAGAACCTGTGCATGAAAAGAATTTAACATAAAAATCAAGTAATGTAACCTATAATCTAAGATGATAAAGTACAGATTATTCATGATAAAAATGGAACATTTACAGTATTTAATGTAATAATTGCCTAGAAATTTAGTACAAACACCAACTAGAATTATCACTGAAAGTGATTAAATACCCCCACATGTGTGCTTGATACTTGAACTGGGAATGCTTACTTCTATTTAAAGTAACAGTGAACAGTGACCTTGACCGCACCAGGCCCATTTTCAATACCAAGTTTCGTCTTCACAGACACTTCCTATATAACAATTTTCACCATAATATCTCATTCAGAACTTAAGTTATTGAGCATACAGTTTTTTCTATTTTTAGTAACAGTGACATTAACCCCACATACATGCCTTACTTTCAATCCCAAAAGTCGTCTTCACAGAAACCACCATTACACCAAATTTTATTCAAGAATCTCATTCCAAGTTATAGTTACTGAGTGGAAATGAAGTTTTGAAGCTTAAATAGTATTGACCTTGACCTTGACCCCACAGGCCCCAAAGTCAAACGTAACTTGTATCTTGTGAAGTTACATCTGTGTCCCAAAGAACAAATGAATCTATTAAGTATTTCATGACTTATGGTACAAAAACAATTTTTTTCTATTTTAGGTAACAGTGACCTTGACATTGACCCCACAGGCCCCAAGTTGAACTTCACCTGTTGTTATGTTACATCTTTGTCCCCAAAATGAATTTTATCTGTGAAGTATTTCACGAGTTATCATCCGGAAACCATTTCTTTCTATTTTTAGTGACACTGACCTTGAGATTGACCCCAACAGCCCCAAAGTCGAAGTTGACCTGTATTTTGTGATGTTACACCTGTATACCAAAATTTGTTAAAATATTTGATGCCTTTAGGAAGGTATCGTCCAGAAAGTATTTTTCTATTTTTAGTAACAGTAACATTGACACTAACCCCACCAGCCCCAAAACTCAACTTTGACCTGTATCTTATGATGTTACACATGTGTACCAAAAATATTTAAATCTGTCAAGCCCTTCATGAGTTATCATCGGGAAACGATTTTTCTATTTTAAGTAACAGTGACCTTGACACTGACACCACCAGCCCCAAAATTAAACTCGACCTGTATCTTATGATGTTACGCATGTGTACCAAAAATTATTTAAATCTGTCAAGCCCTTCATTAGTTATCATCCGGAAACGAAGAATCCGTCAGACCGACAGACCAACCGACAGACCGACAAGCTCACTCCTATATAACCCCTCAAACTTCGTTTATGAGGGTATAATGATGCAAGTATTGGGAGTGGGCATTTATTAGAGGCATTTTTATTAAATTGAGAAAAATCGAACTTGCTGAAACAGGTTAACATTTTTATAAGTACAAAATTGGGAGATAATCCCAGAAATAAGGTAGCCAGAGTTATGTAACTTGTCTGGGTCATGACCTGTGCACTCTTAAGTAAGTAAGTAAACTTTCATGCTACTGTTCTTTGCAGAAATATCCAACTTGCAGAAACAGGTTAACCATTTTTCTAAGTATAAAAAGGGGAGATAACCCTAAATTGGCATGAAAGTTTTTACACTTTCTTTATAGTGCACAGGTCATGACTGGACAATATATGTAATTCATGCTACCTTATTTTTAGGGTTATCTCCCCTTTTTATACTTAGAAAAATGGTTAACCTGTCTCTGCAAGTTGGATATTTTGTGGAAATTGAGAAATATCCAACTTGCAAAAACAGTTAAACTAGTTCTCTAAGTACAAAATGGGCAAATAATCCCAGAAAAAAGGTACGTTTCTTGAAAGGGTCATGACCTGTGAAAGGTTAAGTAAGTGTGTAAACGTTCATGGCAATGCTCTTTGTAAAAATACAGAAATATCCAACTTGCCGAAACAGGTAAACCACTTATCTCTTAGTACAAAATGGGGAGATAACCCCAAAAATAAGATAGCCAGAGTTATGTAACTTGTTAGAGCCATACCCTGTGTACTGTATGTAAACTTTCATGATAATGCTCTTTGAAGAAATTGAAAAATATCCACCTTTCCGAAACAGGTTAACCATTTATCTCAAAGTACAAAATGGGGAGATAATCCCAGAAAAAAGGTAGCCAGAGTAATGTAACTTGTAAAGGTCATCATCTGTGCACTGTAAAGTAAGTGTGTAAATTTTTATGCCAATTCTCTTTGTGGACTTTGCGAAATATACAACATGCCGAAACAGGTTACAAAAAGAGGAGATAACACCAGAAATAAGGTACCCAGAGTTATGTAACTTGCCAGGGTCATGACCTGTGAACTGTTAAGTAAGTGTGTAAACTTTCATGCTAATGCTCTTTGTAGAAATTGAGAAATAACGAACTTGCTGAAAATGTTAACCGGACGGACGGATGGACGGACGGACGGACAGACGAACGGACGGTTCAATCACTAAATGCCGGGGGCATAAAATGACTTAGCCGACAGTGAGAATCAGACCCGCACATAATGGCGACAGCTTCTAGCCATGTAACTTCGAGCACACTACTTTCTGAGCAACCTCAAATAATGTTGCACGGATAACCAATGATAAACGTGATTATCAAAAGATGACATAGGTAACAATTTACTTAATGTTAACATTTATGACTGACTATACATGTATATACAGTGAGTATTCTACAGCCGCAAATTGCAAAAATAGGCCAACTAAGAATTCAAATATTGCCTATAGCGGGAATCAGACTTGGGCGACTTATCTAAAATAAGTTGTAGAACTCGCTCATCGGAAAAATCGCAAAAGATAGAAGCAGGTGGTCAAAGAAATGAAGCCAAAAAATTATATAAATAGAGCCACAATACCTTCATATAAAACTCCAGTCTCCGGCGGAGAGTCGTCTACTAAAATCTCTACACGTTCAATGTTTGACAACATGGCATTATTTGTGACTTTGATAGTGAAGTAATAGTTCCTATTATGATCCCCTTTATTTTTCATTTCCGCAACAAGTTTGTTGAGTGACAAAGTATAATTGAAGAATTCACATGCTCCAACATCTGGACAATAAAATGTTTCAGTCTGTTCCGATGGATCTATCTGAAAAAAAAATAAAAAATTTACTTGCTACGAGAACTAATGCATATCAATCAAATCCACTTAAATTTGATTATAAACCATCTTACCTTTGTTACGACGCCAACTTTAATTGTTCCTGATGATATTTCACTACCCGTGTCAGATATACCGAAACTCCATGAAATTAGTTTTATACCGCTGTGTGGATCCAGAGCTTCAAAGTAAAGCTGCATTGATGATAGATCATATTCGTGATGAACGTATAAAGTTTTAAACCCATCTTTTTGAAGCCATATGTTGTTAATGTGCGGTGCAGAACGATCAATATAAACCGTCTGGTAGTCCGTCAGTGTGTTATTTACGACATCCTCCGGACGGATTCGGAAGGTGTACGTTTGACCATCTTTGACATTTAAACTATGACAGAATGACTGGTTCTGGAAATTGGGAATTTCAATGTCTGGTGAGAATGTACCATTGTCAACACTCCATGCTAATTGATATCTTACAATACCGTTGACATTTGGAGTCCCAGAAACTGGCAATAAGCCTTCACTTTGCTCGTACACTCCTGCAATCAGCCCATTTGGCTCAGGTTCTATACGATTCAGGAGTTCATTTTCGAAGTAAAATTTGTTGAGAAATCGTTCTTTCCACGAGAGGCAAATATCATGATGATGAGTCTGCCAGGTGAAGCTTGTTTGACTCGATGCAGAGGTTACCCTGAACGGTTTATCTTTCGATATCTCTACAAAACTGGTATTGTCGTAGAGCATAAAACGTCTTGCTTGTCTAACGTTGTCTGCCACATCTTTCACTTCAAGGGTAATGCAGTATAGTCGAGGTTTATCTGATGTTAGATTCAAGGAAAGGCTCGTATCAGTGGCGTTCATCTTTTTCGTATACACAATTTTTATGTCTACTTTCAGAACTGTTTTAGAAGGAATCACTTCGTTCACAGATATCTGAAAACTTTCAATGTTAGATGCTTGTTTAGGTTGACCACCTTTTGGATATGGATCTGTCCACCCTTTAAATGTCACAACATTCAATGTAGACCTAGTTATGCGATCGGAAACGAAAAGGGGCTCCAACCCACAGGACGTTTCTAGGCAGTGTGTAGGTGCTGTACTGTCATATCGGTAGCAAATTTGCCTTTTTGAAGTAGTCTTTTGGTAAAGAATAGCATTAGAAACAACATGTGCATCTTGCGATATATCGATGTGTTTCAGATATC